>VYXF01000339.1:275076-372932 GCA_013397295.1 Polioptila caerulea
CCCCAGTACTGTGTTCAGTGATAGCACTGCTTCTGCCTCATGGAATCACAGAATGGTTTGGGCAAGAACTGACCTCAAAAGGCCATCTGTTCCAACTCCACTACAGTGAGCAGGGACATCTTCATGTAGACCAGATTGTTCATATACCTGTCCAAACTGACCTTGAATGTTTCCAGGGATGAGACTTCCACCACCTCTCAAGGTAACCTGTGCCACTGTTTAACGACCTTCATTGTCAAAAAACTTCTTCTTTGTACCTATTCTAAACTGACCCTCTTTTAGTTTAAAAACCATTACCCCTTGTCCTTTCATGGACTTTACCCCTTCTTTCCCACGGAGGCAGGCTCAGATGCTTTTTGCATGCTCAAGGTCTGTTTATGTGAGCATCTCACTGACAGAGTGTCCTGGTTTCTACCCCACCGCAGAGTCGGTGATTCACTTGTGATCTGCCCTGGAGCTGCGACAGCCACAGGCTCCAAAGCTGCTTGTGCCACTTGGCATGCCCATAGGTACCAAGTATATGATTTTGGAAAGTGATGGGGACTGAAAGTTCATTTTACTACCAAAATGTGTGGCCAGGTAATACCTCTGTCTCCTGCCCTGAGATGAAACATCTGCTCTTTGATTTTACAGCCTGTTCACAGCAGTGGGGGCAGGGTGTGGTGTTTTCAAAGCAGGCACAGAGGCCCCGGGCACCCCTTGCCACATGGGGGGATAAGACTGTCCTGCACTCCCCTCACAGTGGGGGTGACAGCTGAGGGGTACCAGCATACAGGACAGAGCAGGAATGGGGGCTGTTAAACATTGTTCCCACAAAGCAACACATCAGTATGGATGAGCATCTAAGCAATAACCTCTGCTTGGCTGTTGCTTTGCCCCCCTGAACCTACACTGCCAAAGGTAGTGGGACTGATAAAACTGTACTGTTACAGGCTGTAGGTAGAGACCTTTATCTTTCACACTTCAGACTCCATTGAACTCCCTGCCATAGAGAGGAGGGAATTGCATAACGCCTGGCAATTATTTGCTAATGAAGAGTGTTATTAAAGTGTCTGTCCAGGAACTTACCCCTAAGGAGAAATCCCTACATTACCTTTCTAACTCAGCCTGTGGTGCAAGAGACCCTTTGCATATGACGTGCTGCTCCCTTTGCCTTAGAGTCTCAAGAGAAATAAATAACCTACTCCATCTGATGCTGTCTGACTCCTCTGAAAGTGATGGTCCCCCTGAGGCTGATGTGCAGCCACACAAGCATGATGAGAAACCTTGGAATCTCGATTCTCTGTGGCACACTTCCTTGGGGGAACATGCGGCAGACTTGCAGAGCCACAGTCACTTTTGAGGTGGGCCTGGCAGTGCTAGAGGCTGTGATGCAGAGGAAGGCTGGGCAGCAGAGCCTGAAGAGGAGTGTGATGCAGTGCAACAAAGTGGTGTCATGTAAGATGAGAGCAAGAAAAAGTGTAAAATGCTTAGGTTGTCTTGCCAGCCTTTCTTTTTGTAAGAGCTGTAATTGCCCCCCAGAATTAGGCTAGTGGAGATCTTGCCATACCTCCAGGCTGCTTTTGCCCGTGTGATAGTCTGCTTGTAGTTTGTGGACACTGAATAGCATTGGCAAAAAAAAAAAAAATGTTTGAAGGAAAAAAGATATTGCAACATAGAATTATTCATGGAGAAAAAAACCTTATGGTGGGATAGTCTACAAAATGTTGTGTGTGAAGTAAGAGAAGTGCATTTTGCATCCTTTTGACACCCACCTTTGATGGTAGAGGGTGATCCATTAAAGGAAAAATGTACTCAAAACATTTTACAATGAGACCGCAGCACGGCAGGAAAAGCAGCAAGACACCTTGTGGGCTGTGGGAGAGGCGGCCCACGAGGACTTTCCCTGTCTGTGTGTGTCCATCAAACAGACAACAGACCCGTGCAGGGCCCACCAGAGCTTGCATAGCCATACCACGGGGAGTTCATCAGCAGTGCTTCAGCACCAAGCACACCACCATCCTCAGCTCATGAGCCTGATTTTCCTAAGAGGATCAAGTGTCTTGCAGGGCTTAGGATTTCTTAGGATTATAGATTGGGGGGAGGAGATTAATGGATGAATCTTCTACCTCTTGAGTTATTCCACACAAGGTGTGAATAAGTAATGCACAGCCACGGATTCAGCCATTACCTATGTAAATATCATGTGTATGCAATTTATGGAGTTGTAGCACAAATATCTTTTACTGTGTTGTTTAGTATTCTTCTCCTCACACTTGTGATGAGCAACACTATATAATTTGACTGTTTTGAGTTTTAGCATACGAGGACATTGGGTGTCTCACACACATCCAAGTGTTAAATAAAAAACAGTTGTGTTATGGAGAGAGGGTAACTGAATCCTGGAAGCACATACAACATACTTGTAAATGCTTAATGAGCTAGTGTTTCTCCCTTTCTTGCTTTCTGATTAACATAGGGCTTTAGCTAATTAATCCATGGATTACATTTATTCAATATTCATCTCATCTATAAGTAATCTTTGCTTGAGAGGGTTTTCCAGGAATAATAATAATAATAATAATAATAATAATAATAATAATAATAATAATAATAATAATAGTAATAATACCTGTGTATGGATATTTTGATGAGGACCTAAAACTTGTAAATTGCCAGAGACAGCTTTAACAATGTATCTGATACGTTTAAAAATGAGAGACCACTTCCAAATGCTTGATTCTGTTGAACTGTTAAAGAAAACAAAATTCTTTAAAAAACCCCAAACCAACCATAATCATGTTTTCCAGGGTCTCTCAGGCATGTTTCATAAAACTGGATTCAGCTCCAACCTGACTTGACCATGTCTGTGTTTAACTTTGCAAAAGCAAATTTCTTACAAACCCATGAAAATCCACCAGAGCCTACACGCTAACCTGAGCATCTGTCTATGCAGAGGTCATCCTTGCCCTCATGTGATCTCTGCAATGCTGTAGTTTTAACCTGTATTTTGGTACCAGGACCTGGAGTGCACTCTGACAGAGCGGCATGGAAATACTCAGAAAGTAAGGACTCACCAGCAGAATTAACTGCAAACACACGGAAAGAGAGTCTCATTATCTTAAAATAACCTGGGAAAGAAATTTCTCAGCTCTTTGCAGACTTTGAGAATAACCCTCTGGCTCCCAGAGAGAACGGTGGGTCTGGACTGTGGCTGAAGGCAGTAAAATAATGCCAAATACATGCCCTATGCTGTTTGTTCATCGTAAAGATGATGAAGTCTCACTGGAAGAAGTCGTGCAAGACAAATCTTGTGGTGTTGGAGATGCTCAAGTCAGTGCTTTGTTATCTTGTGCTTGGCCCATGAAAATGAGCTTTATCTGTGTAATCCCTTCCCAGGGTGGGGAGCACAAGGTCCTCAGAGACATAACTATTGCTTTTTTATTACTCTCCTGTTGGTATTTCATAACCTCAAGGCACAGCTGGGAATTTGCTGTGAAGGAACACAAGCTCTGTTAGCCATTAGACCCTTTTAGCTGAAGAACTGCTACAGAACTGCTAATTCAGATGCCCCGTCAGGAAGAATTAGAGCAAAACAGGGAGGATGTGCACCGGCAGGTCCTGGGGGTGTGCCGGCTCAGAGAGATATCTTGGAGTGTCAGATCAATCATAGGACAGAGCCCCTCAGTCTTCCATACTCTTCCACTGATTCTTGTTATGTAGGAACCAGAAAAGATTTTATTATTTTTTTCAGACGTGCTCATATTACCAAGTTGTATAAGATTAGACCCCCGACTTGCAGCAGCCCTGTGGGAAACACTGTGGTTAGTAAGAGCCCAGATTAATTGAGGAACAAAGCCAATATCTGCCAGCTCACTGCCACCTTCACCTACTCCATGTCTCAGGCTAAGCACATGCTTGGAGTCATCCAGGATCCAGGTGAGTTTGTCAGTGTTCTCCAGACTCAACAGAAAGGTGTGTAGCAGGGGTGCTTGTCAGATGGTGTGTGTTGATGCTGTATCATCCCTCCTCACTGCTGGTATTTTGGGGACAGGCTTTGAGGAGAACACATCCTTGTTCATCCAAAAAATGGTGTGCATCACAGTCCTTTGAACCTGGTACTGCACGAGTAACTAAGTGGCATTGGAAAAACTGTTCTGATTTCTAACCAGATACAGATACCCCTACCCATCCCCAGACTCCTTTTAGGGAATGGAGGCAACACAACATTTTTGCCAAAGCATTATTCCATTTATTCAGAGTAAACGAAATCCAAAAATGAAGTTCTCATGAAGTTTCCAAGGACAAGAAGAGGAAATTATTAAAACAAAAAACTTTAAGAGCAATCTAAAGCATGAAATGAGTCAGCACTCTCATGCAGGACTTAAATGGAGAATGAGTTTGTCATTTAGGATTTATATGAAAAGACTTGTGGTTTAGAGAATATATGTGCAAAACCAGAAGAGAGCATATTTTTTGCACAGAACCTAAGGTAGGAGGGGTTTTTTTTTGAGGAACATTTTGTCTGGGCTCCTTTTCTGCCTTATACTCCTGCTCTTCTGTAGGAAAATTTCAGAATGGTCCCCTCAGGTTTGTAGGAGGTCCCTGAAAGGGCATAAATGAAGGTCACAGCATGAGATCAGGAGAAGAGCACCCTTCACAGGAGTTGAGCCTTTTTTGTTGACTCCTTTCCAGTCCCTCCAGACACAGAGGGGTTGCTGCTGCTGCTACATTTCCCCTTCTTTTTTTTGGAGGGTGGGGAATCCCATTTTTTTCTAAAATCTCTTTGCCTGAAAAGCAACTTGTTTCTTTTTCTTTTATTTGGAAATCAGAGGGAAAGCTGCCTGACAATCCAGTCATGGCAGGAGGATCTCGCATGCTTTAACCTCTTCCTAAAAGCTCGCAGCAAAGCTCTGCTTTCATTTGCATCAGCCAGACCCTCTGCTGTTACAAACTCTTAAAGCTTTAGTGATTTCTACGGGGATTTGACAAGTCATACCAGCCATGGGTTTGTGCCAAATAGCCCTAGTGCTTTTGCTGGATCATAGGCTCAGAAATGCACAGGATTTTAAGGGGTCTCCACATAATGCTCTCTCAGAGTCAGATGGTCCCTGTGAAGGTTACTGCCTGTGTCAGGAAAGAAGAGGTAACAGGATGACTGGAAGTCAGAACTAGTATCTCTCTTTAAATGATATCAAGGCCCTGTACATGGTTGGTTTATACCAGATAAAGAAGTCGAAACCCACAAACTTTTGTGCCATTGTTGGAAATGTAAAGCCATAATAATGAAATGGGTTTGGATTACTTTTTATTAATTAGGTTTTCCAGATAAGTTTTTAAAAACAATAAATTGCAGCATCATGGTGGAGGACAGACATCACATAACATGAGAGCTAGCTGAGTCAAAAGTGGACTGATTCATCTGAGGAAGGGGACTGCAGTGATTTGACATTCTAAGGGGTTCTTTTAGTACATCTGTATCATGCTACAGTAACCTGCCTCCTCCTTTTCCTCGGTGTCCCTGTGATGAGCAGTTGTGACGAACAGACACTGCCCACAAGAGCTGTCCCCCTCCTCTGCCCCTGGGAAAGCAGGATTGCTTGCCTGTGACACGCTCCCCGTGTGTTCCCAGCTAGCTCAGGGAGTGATGTGCGACCAGAGTGAGTTTCAGCCCAGGGACGGTCTCTGCACGGGCAGGGAGAGCTGAGATGAGGTCTCAAGGGAAGGGAGCGCATTTCAGGGGATTGGCGTCCATCCTGTGCGGGATGGGCTGGAGAAAAGCAGGAGGAGCAGGAGTGGGTGGCTCCCAGGCTCCCAGGGCCGGGGATGGACAGCTGAGGGATGCTCCAGGCAGCTGAGGTGAGCGAGCCCAGCTGGGTGCAATGGGACCTCCCTCTTGTGGCAGCCCCTTCGCACAGCACATTCTCCGTCTCCGCTGCTTTGCCAGCCCTTCTGGGGGAGACAGCACGCTTGATAAACGGATGGGGGCTCACCCTGTGTGAAACTGGGGTTTTTGTTTGTTTGGTTTTTCCTAGCGTGCTAACGAGCCAGCAGCCAAAGAATTCCCTACATCAGTTTCATCTGTATCTGAAAATACAGTTTCATTTGTATCTGAAAATCTGAAGTGGTCATTATCTGCTGCTCTCTTAGGCAGAACTGGAGCTACAGCCCCAAAAAGCGGAAAAGAAGTAAAGAAAGTGAGAGGGATTTGAGGGCTTAAACTCTCATTTATCCCAAATGACTGACAAACCAGGGCGTTTATAATATTAATTTCATATCGTGTTAAGTCCTTAATAGAAGACTTTTTGTATTCTGTCTATTCTAATCTTTTTCTTTTTTCTCTTTTTATAAATTTGTGTTTCCTGTACTTAACAGAACAGAGATGGGGTTGGAGACAAACTTTTGTTAACAAAGGCAGATCAGAAAAGTCTCTTAGGACTATTAACCTAAAGTTTAAAAAATATTTATCACAAATATCTTTAGGAAGAGCCTGAAACTACCGGGGGAGGGGCTGGAAAAAAATAAACTTGTTATTTCCCAGCAGGGTGGTTTGATGAGGCATCCATCACAGCTGAGCTCGGCAAGTCAGCCAGTCTGCACAGGAGGGCTGAGCCTGGGATCTGAGGTCAGTAATCCAGCACAATAATAGAGAACTATTTAGTTATGGGAATAAGGCTGTGCAAGTGTGTAAGCAGCCAAGTAATTCACTGCAGCCGTGCTGTGTAAATACTTCATGTTAGGCATGGTTTCAGGAACTTGGTGAGTCCGACTCTTTGATGGCACACAAGGCCAGAGATGACACCCTTTGAATTCTGGTGTAATTCTAGTGATGCTGGAAAGATCTGTTTTAGAGGTACCTGAAGCCCTTGTTGAAGAAAAATTCTGAGCTGTCTCTCTAAATTATTCCAGTTTGCTTTTATGATGTCTCATTTTTAAATGTACTACCCATACACTTAAGTATCAAATATTAAGGCAACAGGCCAGAATGTCTTCAGAACACCTTGATTCTCATTCATATAAAAATATTCCTTTAATTCAGTGGAAACATTTGTTGTTTGGTCTCATGAACAGATTAATTTTCTAATAAGTGGCAAAGGAAGAAAATCACCCACAAGTTACATGCTTTTAAAATGTTAATTATTTCCATGCTTATTATTAAAAATGGTTGTGTATTATTAAATAGTGACTAAGAAAAATATAATAATAAAGGTCTGCTCTTTGCTACCCTGGAGTGTGCGGCAGATATAATTGGCTTATGAGAAGCTATTGTTTTTATCTGGGGTTTATTAAATTCACTGTGTATCTGCTGGTGCATTTATTCCCTTTAGATGGTATGTGAGGAAGCTTCCTTTGTTTAGAGAAGTAAAAATAAGGTAATTTTTTACTATTATTAATAATACGCATGTGTGCCTATATATTTGTGATCCTGTGTTTTTGTGTGTGTTTATGTGCTGAAACTTCATGGCTGTCATTAATAGAGGGTTTATAGCAATTAATATAATGTATAATGCAAAACACATCTGCATGCCTCTCCTATTCTATGGCCATGGCTTCGTGTTCATAATCTTTTGAGCTTACAAATATATACACTGCCTTCATCTTCTGGAGGATTCAGGTTTTGAGTTGGGTAAATCACATGTTAAAATCTAAAATTGAGCAGGTATGGATGAGGTTTCCAGCCTCAAAATGAAACTGGATTTTTTTATGGAGCTTTAAAATAAATATTGAATGCAGGTGTGTGCAAGCAGCCTTTTCTATCATCTTGGTCTGTGTTACCATTTGAGACAATTCATGATCTACTGGAAGCTGAAACAGGCTGGTTTTAGGCTGGGAAAAGAGTTTCTGGCAAACTCCTAAGAAATGTTTTGTTGTTCACTGGGCAGATCAGTCTGAAAGTTATTGCAGCTAAACTTGGCTCATTTGGGAGTTTAACAAGGGGAAATATAGCCTGATGCTTTAAATTTTATCAAGTACAGAGTCACTGGCTGAGTTTTTTGGGGTGCTTCTCTGATCAGAGACTTTTATGACAGAATTTGTTCAGTCACCCTTGAGTGAGGTTGAGATCAGGTGAGCTACACTGCCATGAAGATCCAAACGAGAGTGTTTGAAAGACAGGTTATTTAAACAAGACAAAACTCTGTTGGTTAAACTATTAATCTTGTGTGTGGAGTGTAGAATGGATATGGGGATTTTTTTTTTGCTTTAACTGCATTGGCCTGCTCCGGAGGCAATTTGTTATCAGGTGCTCATTTACAGTGTCACTACACAGTCGTGTTTTTGCCTTAACAACCTGCCTTTTGGTTTGTAGTTGTTTGCTAACTGCAGAACTCTTGTCAAAGTCAGTATTAACTTGCTCTAGCCATTGAAGAGAGAGATCAAACTGTATCTATCAAGACCAAATGGACAAAGTCCTAAGAAACCTGTCTGAACTCCTCTTGTATCCTGTTTTGAGCAAGGGGTTGAACTTGAGACATCCTGAAGTGTCCTTTCAGCCTGAACAAACTTACTTTAAAATATCATACTCTTGTGAGCTAATCAGAACTGTTCTGTAAGAAAACAGAGGAGGGGCTGCTAATCTAGGCTATATAACCTAAACCTTTACTTTGGGCTGGAGTTTCCAATCCTTCCTTTGCTTTGCAAAAAGGATGCCTTTTTGCAAAAAGGGTTCCGTCTGTGTGACAGAGAGAAATGCTGATTACACCTGCTCTTTCCAGCTGAAACCTATTCCTGGTTCCCCAGAGGACCAGACTGTTTGTTTTCTTTGGCTTTATAGGAATTTGAAGAGTTTTCTCTAAACTTCATGCCTTTATGAATATGAAAAAGATGTGAAAGGCCTTCATTTTGACCCGCAAAACTTGAAATCCTTCTGGGGTTTGCCTAAGACTCAAATTTTTATCCTGTTAAGTTATGCTAAAATATTTTTCAGTGTGAGGCATTTTAAGTTACCACAATACTGCTGCTCATATATTTTGTGTTTCTATAGAGAAATATCAGCAAAATTTGCTCCTGGAGAAATCTAGCTTTATTCTTGTTTTGCTATAGGGAAACTGAGCCTGTAGGGTGCTAAATTCAGAGTTCCAGAAGGCTAATGAAAGTCTTCAGCTTTGGTCTTCTAGTTCCCAGATTTGTCCTTTACCCACATCTACTTGCAGGTTTTGCATCTCACCTTTGGTTTCATGAACATGTGCTCCTCCTGCTAGAGATTTCTAAGTAAGACCAAATTCCTGTTTTTATGAAATTGCAATTCCTAAAACCATTATTAAGACATTTCCCTGCTGAATAGGCGGGAGTGAGAGTGCAAACTAGGTAGAACAAAGATTTCATTTGGAAACACCAATATTATCAGTATCTGACCATGGCCAGAGAGGTGTCTGGAGAAGAGAATGTGGAAGCATCACCTTGGGGCCAGGAGCTCCACTGACTCCCAGCACCTTTTTGAGGGGCAGTATCTTCTGTGAGAACAGTGCTGACCAAAATGTTATGATAGAGTGAACTCAGGCAGGTTGTCACTCCTGACTATCCTGGGTGGGTGGAGTGCAGGGGCAGAGGAGTAACAGCTGATGGATCCCTCGTTGTCCTTGGGTACATGAGGTATTTGATGATTTCTGCAGCTCAGTGACCCAGAAGGGCAAACTACTGCCTTTTCAACCAAGACACGCCCAAATAAAACAAAAACTAAGTCTATGTGCTTGTTTGAGCTAATTTATTCTGCTGTAATTAAGATGATATTGACTATGATGTATGTATCTGAGAAATACTTATCATTGGTGGCAGTGTACCACTTCAGTAGGGTTTCACTTTTGACCCCTGCCTCCCTCAGATGCTGGAAATCGGTGCTGTGTCAAGTGGGTTTTGTTACATTGGGAGATAGAGAGAGAATTCCTGCTGCTTTCTCATAGAAATGGTGTTGAGTTGTGTTACTGCACTCACTGAAAACAACTTGGTAATTTACTGGGTATGAAATGTTGCTATTATAATAAAATATATAAATTATAAAAATTAGATTGCTCTGTAAAGAAACTCAGAGATTCAAGTGCCTATTTGAATATATATACATATGCAAATCTAATGGATGCAAGGCTATAAATGCAGAGGAGAGAGAATGATTACAGCAGTAGATTTGTGTAGTGATCAATCTATAAAAGTCAAACAGCCAAGGCATTTTTAAAGGAAAATTAGGATATCATTAACAGACGAGTAAGTTTTCAGACAAGATAAAAGGAAGATAAACTGTGATATTTGCCAGATAAAATGAAGATATTTGTTTTCAAATCCTCAGGGCTTTCCAAAGTTGCTTGAATAGATTCCTACCTTAAAAGGTGTCTTGGTTTGTCTATCAGAAGGGCCCTTCTGGGTCCCTACAGATAAAATCCAACCTTTTCTTCACATAGCAAACTTCCTTGCTGTGTTTATCACCAGCAGCAGCTGTCAGGATGGAATTCAGGCTGCTATCCTTCACTCCCTTGAGTTTCTTACAAGCTTGACTTGCTGGATCCTTTTTTTTTAACTTCTCTCAGATTTGAGGCACACAAGTGTTGTTTGTGCATGGCTTTAGCAGAGTGATTTCACAAACGAAAATTGCAAGCATGGAAATTCCTAGCACAGGTTCAAAGCACAATAGAGATCCAGTGTGAAATCAGAACAAGCTGTTGTGGATGATCTCTAAAAGGAAATTTTGAAAAGAATCTGTTTCTAAATGTCAATTTTTTGAAAGATGCAGGGTAGGATGAAGAGAAGATTGCTTTGAGGATATAGTACACTTGACTTTAGGAATCTGTACTCCATCACATTTTAATAGAAGGTAAATGGCATGTGTGTATGTTCTTATATTGACTAACACAAGCCAGAATTTTAATGTATGTAAGACTGAAGCAGAAAAAGGCCACTATATGCTAGGTCATAGAAAATTAATTGAAGAACCACCCCCTGGCAGCCAATGGCACTTTTTGATCACAAGCAAATCCATCAATAACCAATTACAGTTTACAATCCCCATGCTACAAAAGCCCATGCATCATATCCCTGTACTGGAGTACAGGCAAGAATATGCTGGGGCACCGACTGGCTTCTCAGTACTACTTGGAGGAAATAAGGATATTATGGAGTATTGTTTTGTTAATTTGCTCTCAATTAAAATGTTATGCTACAGTGAAAGCAGTCACGGGAAAGTACACCCTCACAAGGAGTGCTGCAGTGAACTCCACAGTGAGCACACAGCCCTTGGAAATCCACAGTGTGAAGCATGAACACTAACAGGGACATGTACAGTAGTAAAGATGCAAGGATGTCCTGTGAAATCCTTGGAACCTCTGGGCATTTTAAATGTTGGGTTTCATAGTGGTGAGACACTTTGTCATTTTATCTGAATTTATTTCTTCCTGAGCTTCTTATCACGAGTTCTGGTATATGCTCAATGAACTTGCTGCGCCTTGAAATGCTTTGGAAATTCTTTTCAAGAATCACAGAACTGCAAAACAGAAAGGTTGTTCTTCTGAGTTCTTGCAGATTCCTTGCTCTGTGAATATATACATATATATGTGTGTCTGTGTGTGTATATATATCTCTATTTCATTCATGTGGAAATAAGGCTGTGATTAATGTATAAGGATGAGGACCTCAGTGATGCCTAGAGCTTCAGAAAGCATAAATCTTCTTGCCATACTGAAAGGCAGAAGATCATTACCATTCCTATTCAGTGTTAGAAACCTGGCCAGATCTGTATCCAAAGACACCCATGCTGCCTCCTTTTGTTAGCTGTGCATTTCCCCAGACAAGTCTAGTTTAGAAAAGCTGGCCAAAGCACGGTTAGAGTAAATGTTGGTTTGAGTGCAGCTGGTGTTTTTAGGAGATGTCATTAATAAATCACTGTCATGTGTTCAAGCCCATAGTTCAGCTAGGCCATTATGTTGGCATTAGGGAAAGCTATGGTCAAGCTTCCTAGATGGAATTTAAATATGGGGTAACACAAAAAGAATCAGCTTTGGATACAGTGTGGAAAAGTGGAGCTGTTAGTTCTCTTGTTAAGCACTGTAATACTACTGCAATATTTGTACACTTACAAGTATCTATAAATTAACTTCCCAGTACCATATGAAGCAGGGAAGTCCCTTCATTCCCCAGAAGGAAGAAAAGCTGATTACATGGTTGTTTGCTGCCTTAACTGCACTGTGGTACAGTGGTACAGGATGAGGCGGAGGCTGGCTGGGCCATGGCAGTGAGGATATGGGATTCTGCAAGCTGGCTGAGTAGAATTCACTCTGGGTCATTGCTCTCACCTCTGATGTGGCCTGTGTCTGACTTCTGTCTTCTTCCAAGACAGTTAGCAGAAATACACACAGACTTTTCTCTCTGGCTGCACTTTTTGTGGCTGATGTGTTGAATTTTAAACAAGCTATCTGTCTCTTCCTTCGGTTTACTGCGGAGGGAGTATTTGCTGCTTGACTATTGATGTATTATTCTTAAAATAAAATAGAAATAATTACAGTATCCAATATTTCAAAATACATGCTGTCTAGCACGGCCTGTGAGGCATTTCCTTATTCTCAGTAGACAAAAAGCAAACCTCTGATCATAGATCAGTGCATTTAGTGCAGGCACGTCTCTTCCTCAGGAGAAGTTTCTATGTGGAACTTAAGGGTTAGGGAAAGAAAAGAGGAAATTACTAGAAAGACTTCTCTTGGTTTTCTTTCTTTGTCTCCCCTAATGTTTGAAAAATTACTGTCACTCTTAGTGGCTAGGCCCTCTGATCTCCAATTAGAGAGAATGGTCAAAATGAGAGGCAAGACTTCCGAAAACCAAAACTAACCTAAGCTAAGACTTCTTTTAGCCAACAGCTGTTTTTCTTTACCATGTATCTTGCTCCATCACTACACCTTGGAAAGACTAGAGTTCTTAAAAATCCCACTTCATCCTTCTCATCCCAGCCATACAGACAGTACAGCCTGATCTAAACATCCCTGTGAGGCTTTTATTGCTGCCATCCTTTCAGGCTGAGGTGCACTAGGGCTGGATCAGCCCCATGGCTGCAGGGACATAGAAGAAAGATTTCAGGCTGCTCATCTGCAATATACAGATTTCCCTGTATCCTGGTCTTTGTCTGGAGGCTGAGCTCATGGCTAAGATACGGGCTGCTTGTGATGAAACATCCAAGGTCATGCACAGCAAAGCAAGCAGTGCAGATTTTGAAATGCAACATTGACCATGCAGAGGGACAAAAATTGCCAAGGAAAACAATAGCGTGAGTTAAGTGTTAGCTCCTGATGTTGGAGAGTGATGGTCTGCAGAGAGCTTGCCCAGCTTAAGGGGCTGAGCATGAGATGCTGCTGGCACAGGACTTGGTCATTTTCCCAGAGGTGAAGGAGGCAGCACAGAAGTTCCTCTGAATTTTTTATTCTCCCAGAAGTAGGTGGCTACAGACCCATTTCCTCTGGTTGTACCTGCATTTAAGCAGACGAGATCCATAATTTTTCTCTTGGTTATTGCATAAATACTCCTGGAGTGGCAACATCCCTCATGTATGGAACAATATTGGCTGTGCCTGCAACTGGTCAGCTGGGTGGAAAATAAAAATGTCAGCATCAGGTGGAAATGGGTGGAAACTGGGGCCTAAGGGGGGAAAAAACCTCTGAAAGCCTGGAAGAGCATTTGAGAAGTGCTGATGTGTTTGGCACTACACAGCACTGGCTCTGTGCTGTACACAGCGTCAGTGCTCTGTGTGCAGTGCTTGCTTGTGATGGCTTGGCTTTCTTGGAGTTCTTCACAGTCCCATAAAGGATATAAGCTTCTTGTTAACTAACAAAACATGCTGTGTGGTTTAATTAGCTCCCTGGGATGGGAAAATCCCCATGGATTTAAAGTATGGGAAGACTGGTGGATTTAAAGAAGCTCTGCGAACACAAACCACATTTTTGGCTGGTCTCCTGACTTCCAGTTGCAGAGGATTATTTTTGTGCCTCTTACTGGCCCTCTGTGCTGTCTCCCTGTGTTTTGTAGTGTAAAGGAAGCAATGTTTTTAGTCAATGTGGAGTTTTTTTTCTTTTTTTTAGTCAGCATTCTTGACTGAAGCTAGCAGAAGCCTCCAACTTTCTGCCCAACTGCCTTCAATTTGTGTATCCTAGGAGGAGGCTGCTACCCTGCTGACTGCCACATCACTCACAAAGCTGTATGCTGATCTTCCTCCATGGGAACCCTTTCCTGAGAATCCCACTCAATTCTTAAACATCTGGCAACAGATTATGGTTAACTGCGTTTTCAGCAGTAAAATCCAAAGCTGCCTGTCCCAAGGGACTCAGAAAAAGGAGAGAGCATCTGTTAATTTGTCTTAGGCTTTATTCCTGCACCTTTGTGACAATTTGTTTCTTAGTTCTGAAGTGCAGTATCAAACAACCCCAAACACAGCATAGGAACCAAAAAGCCCAGAGAGGCGTGTCCATCCCCATCATCCTCTTGCTTTTGCAGTTTGTGTCTGAAAACATTCTTCAGTCTTGGGATTTCTGTGTTGCTTCTTGTAGTCTGACTTGTGCCTCAGGGAAAGTGTCAGAAGTTGTCTTATTTTCTGATCAATGGTTAAAAGTTAATTTCTTGGGGCATTCACTCATACAGACACCTGACTTCACTTTCACATTGCTTGTCTTTCAAACAGTTCATGTCTATTAATCAGTTAGTATCTGGTTTCCTATTCCAAAAAGAAGACTTATGTATGGACTGAAAAAAAAAATGTAATACTTCTATAGAAACCTGCATAAACTTAGCATAGGATTACTTCTAGAAATAGTGTCTGTGGGAGTGGTAGAAATTTGGATTTTGGGTAGTTCCCAGATCATTAAGGGGGAACAGGTTTTCCCAATTATGATGCTGTAAATTAATAGCTGTGAATGGGGAGGTGCTGAAAAATTAAAAATCATATTGTAGCCCTATTCAGGGGGTTTCCCACTGCAGCTAGAGCCAGAGGGCCTCCCATCCCTGAAGAATTTCTTCTGGCAGAGGTCCTAATTCTGACCATCAGTGAGACAGGCATCAGTACAAATAAATGCTGGACAAATAATTATTAATATTCAGTCTGACTGTCACGTGAGTCAAGTAGTTTCATTTTACTTATTAGTGAATGCCTAAAGTTTGGCTGGATTCAAGTTTCTCTTTCCTGAAAAGGCAAAGACTTTGCACAGCTAACATTCAGCACATTTCAAGCCACTTTATGCCATCAGTCATTGTAGAAAAAAACTTTCTCCTTCTTTTTAGTCTTGACTTGGGATGCATCTTGTTGTCATGAATATATTCTTTTCAATTTTACCTGGTAGTTTGGGTTCATCTGTAAAGGTATGTGTGTTTTACTTTGTAGGCCCAAGGGGATTCTTACCCAATCAGGTGCAGATAAAGTTCTGGATACAGTTTCTAGATTGAACTGCATTCATTGAAAGATTTAAGGTACAAATTGTTAGTTCAAACATTACTATTTTCTGAGCTTTTGCTAGTCCTTGCAAGTGCCTATGCATTTAACCTTGGGTTTACCTCTGAACATAAACACCCTGTGGTGTTTTTGCTAATCATGACCTGGCATAAGTGGGTACCTCTAGGTGGCCAAACTGCCCACTGTATGAATTTTAACATCCCCACAGGACATTGATGCTTGGGGATGCTGTTCAACAATGAATTAAACTCAGAGCAGCTTTGGATAAGATCAAAACTTGCAAATTTTAACTCCCTGCCATGTTCACATCCTCTCTGATCATTCTTTCTCTCTTATTCTCTCACAATGGTGGTGTTCTTTCTGAGCTTGTGCTATGGAAAAAACAGTCAAGTTTTCTGATCCCATGACACGCAAAAGAAGCACCCTGGTCTCACAGGAGGAAAGAGACAAACACTGCTGTCACATCCTCCATGTCACCTCACCAAGGCAAATCATCCTTTCATCTAGGACTAAGTGGTAAATTGAAGCAGAGGGCCATGAAGCAAGCTCACAAATTAGTCTACTTAGAAGGTTGTGCTTTACATATTTGAACATAATTGAACCATCATGACTAATTCATGGAATAATTCTCTGTTGACAGAAAAAAGAGCCATCCTTTCTAAGATTAAATATCAGTAAAGTCTACTTTTTAATCTCTTTTCTATCCTAATGGATGTGATTGTGAAACAGATGTATTTACTCTTTTTTATACGTAAAAGAGTCTTTCTCAATTCTGCGCTATGAAGGAATGAATAAGGTAATGGACATCAAGAAGAGGCTTATTGTTGTTTATGTGTCTTTGTAAGAGATGTCAAGGTCATTTTTCCTATTGTTTTCCAGGCTTGTTCAGCAATGAAGTAGAAAAAATATTCCTCATGCCACAGTTTTTTCTGCTGTGAATAGTGCAGCAATCATATTTGCAGGGAGAAGCCTTCTGTTTTTCCTACATTGGCTGCATCACATTGACAGCAATTGTCTTGTAGATGGATATTTGTCTTGCACAGCTCCCTTTCCATTACAGTAGGCAACAGATGGCTATGCTGCCATGGGGCTCTGTATGGAATACCTTGATGCCCACAGTTACTCCCAGAGAATTTCTTTCAGATTCCTCATCAGCCATTCTGTGTAGGTGCAAAAATGAATACGGAAAAAGACTTGATAATTCCTATAAAAGCATTCTGCTGTATAAAAAGAAATAATTCTCTCATCCCTCTTTAATGCCACTCTGTGGGCTGATCCTTAGATGTGATACAGTGCCTTCAACACCATGAAAATCAGTGGAAAATTGGAAAGAGGAAAAGAAACAAAATAGCAAGAACCTCAAATCTCTATGCCTTGAGGGTAAACAAGCAGTTTTGCTAGTAATCAGTGGCATTAGATAAGCAGTGCATGGTATACCATTTTTTCCCTGTCTTATTTTTAATCATTCTGTCATGTCCTAGGACTGTATATTCAGCTATACTAGCTGACTAAAATGCAAATTAGTAGTGGAAAAACAGTTTTGTCTTTGTTTGCTGAATTATTGGGTCAATAAAGTAAAAGTCCTACCCGCTATCACCCCTTGGTTTACTTCACGCTTGCTAATGCTCTTGAACCAACTGTGTCTGTGAAATAGGTGTTCCTTTGTATTGAGTGGAATTTTACAGACCTGGACACAAGCACAGGAAAGTGAAAGAGATTCCTCACATCATCTTTTCTCGTATCCACCATCTCTCGGGGAATATTTTTGTTTTTTAATTTTTTTGAAATCCATTAATGTCTCATCAGTCTTTGTTGCATCTCTAGAGGCTCTGCACTATAATATGTCTGATGTTCTTGTATCTTTTCACTTCCAGCTATTCCAATTTATCTGTTTCCATCAGCTGTTGCTTTTAATATTTATTCCTCTCGTCAGTCTAGCCAGTGTTTTTTCAGCTCTAACACCCTTGCTTCTTCCAAGGCAAGGCTCATCTGATCTCCCTCACTGTAATTCTCTCCACAATTTCCTCTATCATCTTCCAAAACTGGTATCTTCACCTCTTCTGTGCCTGTCCAGGTTCCTGGCATCTCTTGCAATGCCACCTCACTGTCTGTAGCTCAGATGAGTGACTGGGCTTGTGCACACCATGCTTCTTTTTGATCTGCAAAGCCACCACCTTGCTGCAAATCCCTTAGGTACCACAACCTGGAAATTCAGCCAGGGCCAGCATCCTGCTCACATAGGCACTGGTAGCCCCAGCCAGAATGCACAAGGTTATGGTTAAGGGACCTGGAGACATGTGAGAAAACAGTTTGGGAATAGCTTATGTTTCATAAATTTTTTCCAAGAGGCTGAACTTCACCTGAAAGACCCTGCTCACAAGTGACTGGTTTCTGGGTCCGTACGTGTATTTTCCTCCTATGTGTAATCAGAAGTTAAGTGAGCTGCCTTTTTATCCCAGCCACAGGTTTTCTCAGCTCTGCCACACCAATCCCCACTTTCTCTCTTTCAATGGCTAATTTTTAGAAAGCAGATCTTGCATCTGGACTAGACTTTGCTTTTAAATTTCCAGGTGAACCAGTGCCACTGCTGCTTCTCACGTTTCTTGTTTGAGCCCAAATTCTTTCCCTGGTATCAACACAGGACTGCCACCAGCAATGGTGCTGCTCATAGGTGCATGTGGGACCTTTTCCTCCCATTTCCCAGCATGGAGAGGGCCACATGATGAACATAAAGCCCTGCTGTAAGCCAGGAGTTGTGGTGTGACCTGATTTCCCCAGGTGCTGGCCTGCCAACCACCCTAAGACAACCTGCTGTCTCTCCTCTTTCTGAGCAGTGTTTCTCTTTCTGTGATGTGGAGCCTGCTCATCAGCCTGTGCAACCTGGCTGCATTAAAACTGCAGGTAGCTGTGCTGATTTGCACCTCCCAAGGAGCCAGCCTGTCCTTCTGGTGCATTATTTTAAATTATATAAACATTGAAAGTGCTTGACCTTTCCTAATTAGAGCTGCCATAATTTTCTGAGATGATGTGATATCACTTTTAATTAATTAATTAATTAACTTATTTGCTTGTTTTATTTTGTCAAAGAAATACTGTGAAGTTAAGTTTTCTTCCCACTAATGTCAGGTTCACTCTGACACAGCTAACAAAAACTGGGGGAGTGTTGTCCTTGTTGTAGTGTTGATGAGAAAGGAGCAGGGTTCCACTAAGCAGCCAGTCAGCAGCACAAGGGGGTGCTCCCTGACACAGCTCATCTGGAAGTGCTTTGGAGCAGCATCAAGCCCAGCACTGCTGGGTGGCCACCCCTCGGGGCAGGCAGGTGGCCACCCCCAGGGGCTGGAACCACTGCTCTCCCTGTGGGAACCAGGGAATGTGGGAAGAGCTTGCAGTGTGGTTTCAAGCAGCCAGACACAGAGTGGTTCATTGCTTGTGCCAGGGTGAAATGAAAGGAAATCAGTCTCCAAGGGGCAGCTCTGTGAACATACATATTTCTTTAAATAAAGAGCTCGTGTTATGGGAGCAAGCGATGCCATAGGTAGGGAGTGATGGGCTCGTTACCATGGGAACTGCTCTTTCTACTTGAATAACAAAATCAATAATTGCCTGAAATCTCCACTGACTATTTGGAGTTTGGTCCCCTTTTGTCATGTAGGTTTTATGAGAGGGGACATGATGGGTTCTGCAAGAAAACAATATCTCTGTGGGTGCTCTGTGCTGTTTCCTGCCCATTTTGGGCCCTTTGTGGTGATAAATTAATGCCATACCTTAATTTAAACAGAAGGCTCTCTTATCCTTCCATGCTGAAGGCCCAATTCTGTAACCCTTGCCTTTATTTGAGGGGAGCAAAGCCTGTGCTGCTAGGAATGGTAACCAAAATACCAGCAAGGTTACCAGTCCTGGTCAAGATTGCTGGCAGTAGTAAAGACTGTGTAGACAGACCACAACATAAGAATTGTAGGGGTTGCTGAGTATGAGCCAGGTGGTCATGGTAATTACCTATAGTTCTGAAGTTCTGAATCCCTTCCCTACAGAGAAAGGAAATTCTATTTGGGAATAGGTGAGCCAGGCTCTCTCCAGCACAACTCCTCAGAGCTGTGACATGGCTCCCTTATGTCCCAGAGACCAGCTGGGAGCTGACACTTCTCCATCACCACGGTGCCAAAATAAGATATTGCTCCAAGCATGTCATGCAGATTTCTTTTTCACTCCCCCTCGTTGCACACTTGGGTCAGCAGTGAAATAATTCCTGGTGTTACTGTGTTGAAGGCTCATTACTGGGCACGGTGGTAATGCCCCAGTGAGAGGAATGGAGGTGATTCATGCTGCTCTGAACTGCTGGGTTTGCTTGTTTACAAACTCAAGCTGCTGGTGTGACAGCTCAGTACCGTCCCAGGTTATGATTTAGCTTTTTCTCATAGTGAATTTCCTTTTTTAATGTTTCTTTGAGGAGGGGGGAGGGGGGGAAGTATTGGAGGGACCTGTTCAATTTTTGCATATGTTTTGTGTATTTGTGCTTGCAACATGAACAGATAGATGAATTGATTTATATGTAAATATTTGTGTTTAGCATTTTGATGTATTCAGCAAAATGATTTAATGATGACAGGATATAGTTTGTGAACATTCCCTCCCTCAGCTACTTTCAGTAGTGCTGATCTTTCACACCTGGGAACCCCAGGGATCTATTTAATCTCTGCATCTTACAAAATATATCAACAACCTGAGAACAAACACCAAAATACTCAGAAAATAGTTATTTCTTTCCCGTCCCATCATAATCAACTTGTTTATACTTGGGTTTTTTTTTATTTTGTCAGATTGCAATATCACACACAGGGGGCATTTACACTCTCAACATTTTTTTTTTCAACGATAGAATAGATTTCATTGTTTATATATTATTTTGTCCACAGGGAGTTTGAGGAAGGCAAATGTCTAGGCCTGGAGCCCCACTAGAGCCAGCAGCCATGATCTGATCATTGCACCAGTGCAGATGTAGGAGTTACAATAAGGAGACCACTGGAAATGGCAGCATATGGGATCATCACACATTTTCCAATTGGTTGTTTTCCCAGGGCTTCACCTGGGCATGCATACACACTTGATATGAGCTGTTGCTCAGTGTCTTAGTCCCATAATGGTCCCAGTCTTACTCTACAAATTTACTGCAGATTGGTCTGACTGTTTATGTGGCATCCACAAATGTGGGATTCTGGCAGTGAACCTGTTGGGAGTTAGTTTCCAACTTGTGAAATTTGTAAATCTCAGTCAGCTTTGTACGATTGACAAATCGTTTGTTTGTTACCTTCAAAACATTGAGGCCATAAAAATGGCCTTGGACTGAGCAGGTGATAGAGATATTGAGTATAGTATAACATATACTGCTCTCCATTTATTTGACTGGGCTGGGGGGGGATTCACTAGGTTCATGAAGTGGCAAAGCCTGCAAATTGGAGTTTAACTTCAAGCTGGCTTTTCCAGTCACAGTTTTAAGTAATTAATATGACTCAGAGACAGTTGAGTCCTCATCTACTGCACAGCCTGCTGTAGGCTGATGGAACTGTGAGATAAGCTTTTACAACAATAACTGAGCTGCTGCAAATCTGTGTCAGGAGAAACTTTATAAGCCTTATAAAGGCAGCAATGACTTAAAAATTTGTGTTTTATTTTGGGCTGGCAAAACAACTCTAGAAATCTGGTTTTTGCCAGATGAGAGACTAGAAGCAGAAGCCCTTTTATTGGGGGGGGGGGTAATTTTTGGGGTTTTTTTTTAGCTTTCTATGTTTATTAGTGGGATTANAAGAAGAGATAAAAGGCAAAGCCCCTTTTTTGGGGGGGGGGGTAATTTTTGGGGTTTTTTTTTAGCTTTCTATGTTTATTAGTGGGATTATTTCATAAGGAATATGAATATTCCCATTGATTCGTCCTTCCACTATCACTGAGGAGTAATGTTGCATTCTGCCTTCGTTTTCTTTCTGGCAGGGGCAGAACTCTGGTTCCCCCTTCAACATCTGGTTTCGTAGTCAGGAGTTCACATCCATTATTTATCTTTGTCTAGCAGGGCTGCCAGCTGAAATATCTCTTGTTGCTCTTAGTGATTTAAACTGTTTTTCAACAACTACTTAAATTTCCAGAAAGAGATTGTTGAGGAGTTTCAAACATGTGGAAGACTATTTGATTTTTCAATTTTGTTGTTGTTGTTTTTTGGGAATAAAATGGTGGCTTTCTATCTAACACGTAATTCAGAGTAATGAGCATACAAAATGAACAGGCATCTGTAATTAGGATGCACCAGCCATGAAAATTATGAGTCAAAATAATTATTGTCATTTTAGAAAAGACACCACCATCAGTCTGGAAGAAGATGGAGCTCTTTAAGTGCAGATCTCCACTTTCTTCCAGTTCCCTGTGTCTACCTGGACTGAGTATTTCTTGGAGATCTTGGTGCTGTCTTTCTGAGGAACATGAGAAGGATAAACACCACACTGAAGAGATTATAGGAGACTCAGGCTGATCCCGTCTCACAGCTGACTGTGTACCAAGCTGAGGGATTACTGTGCACCAAGCTGTTTTCTTGTTCTTATTTCCCTCCAAAGTACAGGTGTCCCTCTACACCATGGGCAGAGGTGTCACCCTGTGTGCCAAAACAAGAAGGCACAGGATAGAAAGATTTAAAAATTCCTCTCTCCCTTAATTTTGAAAGTAGATCTAGGAATATTCCTTTTCAGATTTATTTATGTACTTTTCCAGTAAAAGTAGGTATTTTGTTTGTTTGTTTGGTGGTTGTCTGTTTGTTGTTTGTTTGTTTGTTTGTTTGTTTGTTTTTATGGATGTGCTTGTTTCCAGCTTCCTCTGAGCCTCCCCAGGTCTTCCTGATGTGTTGACCTCGGCTCAGGCCACACCAGAGCCTCACTGACATGTCCCCCCATCCAAACTTTTTGGAGAGTATCTTTTTTTGCTGTTACAGAGCTGTCAAGTTTGCCAGAAAAACAAACCCTCTGACACAGAAGGCATAAAGCTGACATGATGCCAGCGTTGGTCTGTATTTAAACCATAAATACTCCCAGATAACTGGGAGTAATTGAGGCTTTGATGGATGAACTCTATTACTCCAGTCATTCTCTGATGAACCTTTGCACCTACTTGAAATTCATAGAAATTCCTGTTATTTAGCCTGTTTACTGTGTATATGATAAAAATGGGCCTGGCTTGCTCTAATATACTTTTGCAGTTTCCCTTATACTTTATTTTACTGGAGATCTCCCCTCTCCTTTGTCTGGATGGTTGGCAAAAAGCCAGTTGCTGGAGCAGGCATCATTCCTGGGGGCCATCAGCTTTGATTTTCCTCTTACACGCTGCATTCCTGCTGCCTGCACACTGGAAAGCTGTGTTATAAATCTAAAATCTGTGTCTAAATCAATATGATTTCTGTCCCTACTACTGACAGGAGCTGCTACTGAGCTTGCCAGGGCATTGCTGTGAATTAGAGAAATTGCCATCTAAATTTCTTGAGGGAATGGAGCAAAGATAACAAGAGGACCAAGCAGAACAGTCAAGGAGGTTGTGGGGATGTTGGTCTGGGAAGCTAGCAGTTCAAATAATCCCCTTTTTTACAGAACGGTACCAACATATCTGGTAGAATAATAGCATTGGATATATGCTTCAGACATGCATAGTGCAGCATTTATCGCTATGGAAATGGCATTATTTGTTTTCAGAATGGTCTGCAATAGTTTGCTCCACTGCAGTCTTACAGTGGGAAAAAGAAATATGCTTGGGGTGCTGAGGGCTCGTTACTTCATATCTGCATGGGATCTTAATGCAAAACTATGTGAATTTGGTTTTGTGGTGGTGGGTTGACTCTGGTAGGATGCCAGGTGCACATCAAATCTGCTCTATTGCTCCTCAACTGGACAGGGGAGAGAAAACCTAACAAAAGTCTTGTGAGTTAAGAGCAGTGGCATGTCCATCTTGTAGGTATCTGGCACTGGCTCTGTTGGACATGGAGAAACTTCCAGAGGCTTCTCACAGAAGTCATTCAGAAGCCTCCCACTACCAAAGCCGAGCTACTCAAACCCGATACAATTACATATTTAGGACTGTGTGAAATCTAAAGTACCATTGCATTTTTTACAAAATCAGGGGTCAGGCAAAGCTGATAGTATCCTATCAAGGAGGTCAACCTGTTTTCACTTATTCATATTTTTCTTACAGAGATAGTATAGAGAAATTCAAGTAACTATATACCATGTAGTAGCACAGTTTCAGGGTAGGAGTTTCCCTAATTTCTACTAACAGCATCTGTGAGAAAAAGGCTTGGGGACAGGAGAAATAAATAATGTGGGAAGTCACAGTGCAGCATTCTGTGACTATAAGTCACAAATGTATTTGCTCTTTTCTAACACAGAGACTGTGCTCAATGACATTTCTTTCAGCTTAGTTGATAGACAAGGCAGTAACTCCAGTGAGGGCAGGATATCATCACCTTCTATAAAGTGATAATCTTTCATGTCTTATCACCTTTATAGACTGCCTCAGTCCCTGCTTCCCAGGAGAGCATGCAGTGAAACACTTCCATGGGCTTGCCCTGTTTCTGCACTCTGCCTTGGGCACTTGTTATAGCAAAAACCCTCTGGGAGGAGCTGGGTCACTTTTGGTCCCACACTGTACAGCCATTCCTACATCTTTCCTTTTATTTCCTGACCTAGGGACGTGGGGACAACCACTTGCAGACTGAGTTAGCATGTAAAACAGTTCTCTACAGCCACAGACCTGAGCCTTTACTGTTGCAAACTACCACACTGAATAATTCCCACTATCAGTGAATCCAGATCTGCTTTAGAGTAGCAGTGTTTTTCAGGCAGTTTGGATTACATGTGCAAAGATACAGTAATTCCAGAGGAAAACTCCAGCAACTCAAAGGGGAAATCAGAGCGTGCAGATGACTACAGTGCTCTTCCCCAATGAGCTGTGCATGGTTGCAGCCCCCCCCAGCTGCTGATTTCTAGAATATTTATAGATCATATAAAGGCTGTAAATTTGAAAATATGATAGTCCAAATACTTTGGCTTATTTTATTAATAAAATAAATTAAAAATAATAAATAATAAAATTTGGATGCTGCTTTAACGCCAAAGTGCTCTAGTCCCCAAGTTACATTTATTCCTGGTTCATATTCATGGTTTATACTCATGTGCTTTTCTACTAAGCTCTGTGCTTCCAACCCCTCTTTACAGAGGGCAGTTGTGTGTCCACTCCATCCTGTCTCATGGTTAGAATAGAACAAACCAAGCCTTAGATGGCAGCTGTAAACCAGCTCCCTCTTCCCTGCTCTTCGTGGCATCCAACTGAGAAGTATCTCATTCACTATGGCATTTAAGTGCACAATCTAGTACTTTTTATAATTAAATTTCCTTTGTTTCTCCCTCCAGGGTTCTCTAGCTTTTCTTAGAAAATTTTCGGATTGTCATCTTTACTAACTGTGAGTTCTCACCTTGAAATCTTGGTAAGAAATGTGCTGATTGCACAATGTAAGCAATGAAAACACTAATGAATATGAATAGAAAAAAATTTGAAAACATTGATCAGTAATTAATTCTGCTCATAATCTTCCTCTGGCCTGATGAAACCTTTCTTCAGGCCCAGCTGGTTGCAGTCATTTAATTCACTTGAAATTTCCTGTATTAATTCTCAGTTTATGTCATAATACTCCATAGCAGTTTAACCAAGTTCCAATGAATGTAATTTACCATATTTTGCTTCATCTAGAAAATAAGTTTTTTCCATCAAAGAAAGACAAAAATCTAGTTCGACACAACTGGAATTGTTAAATATATGCTAAATGTTATCCCCATTTTTATTGTTCATGGCGCTTTTCTTCTCTGCTTTCTTCTCAACACTTGCTGGAGAGACCAGACTGTTATTTCCCAAGGATTCTTTCGAAGTTCTGTTCACCTCTTTCTTACAAAAAAACAAACTGTGTTTGCTCTTCCATGTACCACTGCACAAATCCCAGTGGTGGAGGTCATTGTTCTGCATTTGCCTCTTTAACACAATTGTCTGGAAAAGGGCAAAACCATCTCAACTTAGATTTTGGATGGAATCTAGATATTCCTTAATGTTTTCAGCCTCTAAATCCCATCCTATCCCATCCTTGGGTTCATGCGTCCAAATGACCTGTCCTCCCTCCCTCTGGGAATGCTTTCCCACAGGCTTCTTCCCTGGCTTCGAGTGGAAACTTCAAAGAGCACGTCTTTTTCCCTTGGATATATTGAAATATCAAGCCTTTAGCATTCCAAAGGCTCCAATCTTTTCAGCCCAACAGACTTGCATTTCCAGATCTCCTTAGTTTTCCACATGTTCCTTTGTAAGAAACTCCCACCTCTCTCTTTGATTCTTTAAAGAGAAAGAGATCAGGATTTCTCCATCCCAGACTGTTTTCTTCAAGGGGCTCTTTCACAATCCCTTCATTAAGTGCCAAACTCAACTTTAAAAGAGCATCAGCTCTTGCTGTCTCAGTGCCTACATCTTCTGCTGTCTGTCAGCTCTCACATTCCCACACCCACCTCCGAGGGGAATCGTGCACAAAGCAGAGTCTTCACTGTCATGCCCAGCCTAACAGCAGGGCTTGATCTTCACTGACACTCCAGTTCCTTGGCAGGAGGTGTCACTCTAACTACCTGGCAATTATGTCAGCTGAAGTTATCATAAAGCACTGCATGCAGCTGGTTGTTTTCCATGCCAGTGTCAGAGGGTATGGTACAGAGCCAAAAGTCTCATGTTGAGGACAGGAAATGAGACCAATTCTGTGATTACATTGATCACGTCAATAGTGACGAGTAAACGAAAGGTCAGAGCTTCTTGGAAAGCTCTTGGAGCTCAGTAACAACAGTGGTTAAACTAACTTGAGGCTTCTGGAGTTGTGAAGTATCATCATGCTAATTTTGGAGAGACAATAGCATTAACTGAAGCCTAGATGACTTGTTGAATTTGTTAGATTAGGGCAATTTGCTGATGTGATTTTATTTTCATTCACTGTAGTTTTGTCTTGGAACATTAAACTTCATGTGTTTATTTAATCTTGTACTGCAGCTGAATCTCTTATCTTGCATATACCTAGCCTAGATTCACAGGCCTTTAGAGAAAAGAGGCTGTTATTTTCACACCTGATTTGACAATTCTGATATGCTGGCTGCATTTTCAAGGCATTTCCATGATCAGGGATAAAAAGTCCTACTCAGGAGTTTTATTGGGATGGAGGATTGCTGACAACTCATGAAAAATCCTCTGTGCTTCTTTCAGTGACATTAATGCTTGTTGAATGCCTGGCCCTCTGGTCATGGGGACATGCCCATGTGTGAACTGCTAAAGTCAAATTAAAGTGACCCTAAGCTTCTAAATTGACAGATAAACTGCCAATTTGACATCTAGGGCTGTTGAGCCCAGACCACTTGGGATTTTGATGGGGTGTATTGACCATGTCTAGAGACTGGCTCATGCTCCACTTCCCATTCTCATTTTGCTTCAGGCAGAACCATTTTGGGGTTACTCTTGACAGCAACTTTGGCACCCATTGTGCTTGAAATGCCTTACAACGCTGTCAGAGATGGATCTGCTTCAGGGAAAGCATCCTTTCTGGAGAGCATTTCTCACTGCCTTTTGGGAAACAAATTCCCTCTTGATGTCAGAGCTTTGGGCTGCTGTAGAAAGGGAGGGATAGCCCCGAGGATTTACTGTCATCACTGTGCAGAGAGCAGGGCATGCAGCAAGAGTGAGAGCCAGTCCCTTGTCATCAGTGATGCTTTGTAAAAGTGAGATGCAATGCATAAAGAAGGCTGGAAAATGTGAAATTGATGGCTTAAAAGCTTTTCTCCCCTTGGTTTTTTTTCCCCCTCTAGAGTCTCCTGAAAACAAAGCCTATGCCCCTTGGCTTGAAAGGGTGTATGACTGCAGGATGCTATAGAGCAAAAGCATTGTGTTCCCTTGAAATACAATTTTGCACAAAGGCAGCTTGCATTACATCCCTGTTTGATTGCTTTTTAGAACTACTCCAGATCAGCAACCTCTTGTAATTGCTTTAAGCCTGCTATTCCACTACTGCAGATCTAAACTTTGTTTTCAAAGCAGTGACAGTGGTTGCTCAAAGATGCATGCAGTCTTCAGACAAAAAACTTTGTCACTTTCACACCTGTTGGTCCCTAAAATCTGTGGATTTGGCTCAGGTATCCTAAGTTCCACCTCTGCAGATAAGAGTTTGTCATCAGTTCAGTCACGGAGAAGTCATCCAATGTATCTGTGGGAGCCTGCATGTAACCAGGGTTACAGCCCTGGATTTAGTCCTTTTGTCTGCACGATAGAGTTTTTGTGACATCAGTGTAACTGAATATCCAGAAGTGTGAACAAAAATTTAACTTTTGCTCTGGGGTTTGCTTTGACTGAAGCTGCAGTTTCAGAGGCTTACTAACTGAGGCTATTCTTCACAGAGATGACATTAAAACCAAGAATTTAAACAATATTGAATGACTATTCGATTCCTATTTTCAAAACTTGTGAAGGATCCTGATTTCCAGAAAGGACACGCTAAAAACTGTTTCTTAAAATCATTCAATTACCTTTTAAGATTTTTCAGACTTTGGTACCTGAAAATTGGAGGCATGCAAAACCATTAATTACTTCTGCCATTCTATTCTGTGTCCTATTTGCCTTTCTTCATAGGATGAAATTTGCTACACAGAGCTCATGTAGGAAAAAAAAAAAGAAAATGTGAGAATTTTATAATGAACACAAAATCTGGGCTCACTTCAACGCTGAGCAATTCAGATCAAAATTGATGCCTCTGGGTTACAATTCCTCTTAGGAATATTTTTATACTCATACAAAAGCAAAAGTTTCTACTGGAAAAGATGATCAAACAACCTTAAATCCTAGTTTCAGAGTATTTCAGGTCCATGTTTGATATTTGCCAGAAGTGCCCCACTGTAGCACCCACAATGATTTTGCTGCATGGCCCTGGCAAGGGAGATCCTGCTGGCTGCATGCGTGTCCTTCCTGCCCCTGCCACTTCCTCGGCAAGGGGAGTGTGTGCTCCCTGCCAAGCCGTGTCCCAGCAAGCCCTAAATCCTCTGACTGAAATGCCACCTCCCCTTGCACTCCTGCCTGCTGTGTTACAGGGTCAGTAAAACGCTGACAGTTTAAGATGTTATTCTGCCTCCTGGAGAGCAGCTTCTCTCTGGAGTGCTGTGAGGCAACAGTGATGGGAATCCTGCACTGTGAGAGAGTGGGCACAGACTCCTTTGAGGTGAAATTGTGTGAGCACTTGTGATGGGTAGCAACAGGCAGCTTCATCTGCTTCATCTCCTCCATTGAAAGCATGTTCCCCCAGTCCCCTTCCCCAGGAATGGGAGAATATGGCTGGATTTGACTTGAAACCATCTATTTCTCTCTTCTGGCAGATCTGTTGCCAGCAGTATTTGCTCTCATCTTGCTGCAGGGCACCCCATTTTATATGTGAATATTGGAAAAGCAAAAACTGTTTCAAATTCCCCAGCAGCTTCCCTCCTATGTCTGTGCCCTTGCATGGCAACTTCTTGTCCATGCACTCTTAAAAGGGATTGTTCATAAAAATCTCATGTCTTTCCAGGCTTTTCTGGAAAAAAAGGTTCATGGTAAACTATTCTCTGGTGTCAAATTTTATTGCTTTTTCTCTCCTTCCAGTAGAGTCACTAAGAGGCAGCAAAATGTTGGAGGTTTGTGTTGTCTGTCTTATAAAGTCATTTACCAAGGGAGGAAGTGTTTCAGTCTCTCCTTAACACAAGTGCAGACATTTATTACCTTCCATTATCTGGATCAATGGGCTGAGGCAAATTGCATGAGGCTCATGAAGGGCAAGTGCCAGGTCCTGCTCTTGGGTCACAACAGCCCAAGGCAGCACTCTGGGCTGGAGGCAGAGTTGCTGGAAAGCTGAACAGTGGAAAAGGACCTGGGGGTCAACAGCTGCTGAACATGAGCCATGGTGGGCCCAAGTGGCCAAGAAGGCCAATGGCATCCTGGCCTCTGGATCAGCAATAGTGTGGCCAGCAGGACCAGGGCAGTGATTGTCCCCTATACTGATAAGACCACACCTCAAGTGCTGTGTCCAGCTCTGGGCCCCTCACAGCAAAAAAGACAAGGTGCCAGAGTGTGTCCAGAGAGGGCAACAGAGCTGGGGAAGGCTCTGGAGAATAAACCATGTAAAGAGCAACTGAGACGACTGGGGTTGCTTAGCCTGGAGAAAAAGAGGCTCAGGGATTACCTCATTGCTCTCTGCAACCACCTGAAAGGAGATTGTAGCCAGATCGAGCTCAGCCACTTCTCCCAGGCAACCCGAGACCAGACAAGAGAACATGGCCTCAAGCTGTGTTGGGGAGGTTCAGGATGGACATCGGGAGGAATTTCTTCACTGGAAGAGTGATCAGGAGTTGGAACAGACTGTCCAAGAATATGGTGGAACACCACTACTGTCCCTGAAGGTGTTCAACATACAACTGGATATGGCACTTGAAGCTGTAGTCCAGTTGACGAGATGGTGATCTAAGGCTGGACTCAGTGATCTTGAATGTCTTTTCCAGCCTTAATGATTCTGTGATCAAGGAAACCTCTTACCAGATTTTAGTTGTGCTTTGCTGTAAAATCCTATCACTCTTGCTTTGCACTTCTTGCTTTTCCTCAAAGTTTGCCAAAAATTTCCTCCCAGGTTCCTGGAGTATTTTTCCATGTTTACAGATTTAATTTTAGTTTGTTTGCTTCTCTTGATATCATGCCTTTTGAGACCATAGAAGCATTTTGGAAGTTATTAAAGAGTCACTTTTTGACATATCTCCAATCCAGTCTTGGAGAGACAGTCTATATCTGCTTTGCACTTTTTGATCATGCTATTCATCATGAAGTTATTAGTTTTAAATTATCTTCTCTCCTGCCTTCCAGGTCCTCTTACTGTTATGAACAGAGTTCTCCATTTCTTATTTCTGCCTGCAGATACAATGCTTTATTGACTCTCTGAGCCCTGGGATCTCAGTTTTATTCCCACTTGTCAAATTTATGCTCTGAAATTCCAGCTACTGACACCACTTTACTTGGCAGAATTTAGAACCTCTTCTTGAAGACTTCTGTATCTGTGGGGTGTTTTTAGCTTTTTAATCTTTACTGAAGAATAGGTTAGAAAAAGTAACTGCATTCTTAATGACAAACTTTTCTAGTTATGATGCATATATTTTTGATATGACACTGAAGTTTCATGTATTTTATGTACTAGTCAAAAAGAATCTCTGCATATCAGGAATTAGTTAACCCACCCCTCCAATGACTGAGTCATGAGCAGGTGACTCAGTTTACTTCAGTGTGTGACAGGTACTGTAAAACAGCTGCAGGACATTATGGACAGAATTTTTATTCTCTGAGTTTATCTACCCTACAGCTTTGTTCTGTCTAAACTTGTCTTTTTTTTCCATTTTTGGGCTTTGATAGAATCATGGCAGTAAAAGAAGGCTCTTCAGATGGCAAGTTAGTGTACTACAGACCAGCATCTAGCCCTTTGATGCAGCAGCAGAGTTCAAATACAGTTACACATTTTTGAGAAAAGTATTTATCAGTTTTCGTGACAAACGTACAGACCACATTGATCTTACCTTGACATTAGAGAGCCAAACTGAGGTCACAGCAAAATACAATAAGGACAACACAGAACCAACAGACTGAGTCAGAGATTTCCTGGGAGTGTGGAGAGCTGAAGGAGCTTGATCACAAATTACCAAACAAATATGCTTACTTTATATGTGATAGAGTTGCTTTATTTTAGTAGGTATCATGGTTAAACCCCAGCCAGCAGCCAAGCCCCACAAAGCCATTTGCTCACTCCTCTACCAACAGGATGGGGGAAAGAATCAGGAGAGCAAAACCCAGAAAACTCATGGGCTGAGATCAAGGCAGTTTAATAGGGAAAGCAAAAGTCAGGCACACACACAAGCAAAGCCAAACAAGGGATTAATTCACTGTTTCCCGCAGGCAGGCAGGTGNTGCAGCCTCATACCAGCCACTGTAAAGAAAAATTAGTCTACCCTAGGCAAAACCAGCACAGGAGCACAGATAATAAAAGAACAGCCCCACTACTGGGTGAAACGTTCATATTTTTTTCATTGGTGCACATGCAGGTTCTCTTCTGTACACAATGCCAGCTCTCTACAGAGAGTTAAGTGAAGCTTCTGTGTTCATTGCATTTAATTTTTTATTCAGCATATAATTTGATATCATTTATCTCCACTCAAAGTGCATTACGTATACTGCATTTATTGTTTCTTGACCTCTTATGAAGAGTAGGTTTTTCATCAAATACACAGGTTGTTTTTATTTTAATAATTTAAATATTATGAAAAACGGTTTTCTCCTCATGGGAGAGGCATTCCTTGAAAGTTTCTTGAAATTTTACCTGAAGGTCAACAGAAGGAATTGTCTCAATTTTGGAAAGGAGCTTGTCGCTGTGGGTCACTCCCCAAGGACACACAGGACACGTTCTCAAGAGAAGGCTGAAAGACCTTTTATTAAAACATCTGACTCCATTTTATAGTATTTTCACAAGGACCAGGGATTGGAGGAGAAGCTGGACACCTCTCCCATCACACTGGTCAAGACAAATGTCAATCAGTCACTTTCCACTCCCAAGAGAAGGAATTTCCAGCGACCTTGTCTTAGCATAAACAAGCTTCTAATAATAGCATCGATTCATGAGAAAGTGAACTAAGAACTACCAAACATTGAGTTAGAAAGTCCACTACAAAACCTGAAAGAATCAGGGCGACAGGAGCTTATCTTTCTTCACCAATGGGGGCAGAGAGGGACCCACAAAAGCTCCCTCCCCTTGAAATAATAAACGTTATTATTAACCTTGCCAAGTTTTGTGGGTATCCCCAGGCAGATGGGATAACTCCTCACATGTTTACTCACAGTTTAGCCTGAGACAAGAGCAGCTAGGCAGCAGGTTTGTCTGCTCATTGTGTGTGTCAGGCATGGCAGCTGGGGTAGGGGGGACAGTCCTGAGGGAAGCACGGCTCCTTTCTGTCAGCAGTGATGCTTCCCTAACCTTAGGTGTCAGCTGTGGCACAGAGGAGCTGATACTAGTACCTGTTGTTGAGCTGGGATGCTGGATGTACTCTGCTCATTCTCTGTGGCATGGGGTGGTAGCTCTTCAGTGGCTAGGGCTCTGCAGACATTCCCCTTCACAGGGTGGGACATCTTTCCTCCACCACTCATGGTCCTCACATGTCTGCCAATACTGTCCCAAGCCAAGGTGCAGCTCAGAGAAGAAATTTTTAAAATTATGTTGGTATTTAAATACCAGAATAAAATTCATCTAGTGCAGTGTTTTAAGACTATTTAAATACTACATTATCTTGATCTAGTCTGTATTAATGACTAGAATTTATTAATGATTTCACAACACATAGCAAGAAAACATGCTTCAGTGGCATATTTTCTTTTCCACATGACAGAATAACAAGTCCCTTCAGGAGCATATCAATGGCTTTATCTTGGCTAATCAGTGCAGGTCTTCAATCTGTCCTGTTACAACCACATAAAGGAAACAAGCAAATGAAAATAGTTTATATACACTGATTATTCTTTCGTGCTTCTGGCCTGAAAAGACTACATATTATTTCACTAAAATAATGTTTTTGTCAATATCCAGAATTAAAACAGCTGATTTCATTGCTTGCTTGAACGTGCACCCAACAAGCTCCAAGTTCTTCACCACTTTGTTCCATAGACACGACATAGCATATGCTCCAGACCTTCAGTAACAATCATGTTTATTGCAAGCAAGTCAAATGTTCATAAAGAACAGTAAATAGGAGCAGTAGCAGCAGATGTCCAAACAAAACCAGTACTGTGCTATCCAAGCTTCAGCTTGGCACCCATCTTAGACAAACTCTTCACAGGAAAAGGTTATTCTATCTACAAAAACAATGTTCAAATAGTGAAATAAATCTGTCCAGCTGAGCCTTTGCCATCTTAGAAGCTACTGCTCTAACTTTATACTAATTCCTCCAAAATTTGTCATGCTTATATGTAGGTTTTGGTACATTAGCTCATTTTGCTCAGTTTTTTTCATGATATTCCTCATATTCTAATTGCTTTTTTTACTCAGCTGTTTCCACATGATCCTGTCAGTTACACAGTCCCATAGTAGGTCTTACTGTAATTGACCCCAACTGGAGGCTTCCCCTTCAGGTTTCCAAAGAATAGTAAACAAAGAGAATTTAGAAAAAGCTTCAAGACAAGAAGTGAAAAACATTATGTCCTTGGAGAAAGTGTTTGACATGCAAGTAAAATATATGTCTGGATCGTCTTGTCAGAATCTGATTTGGGCACCTATCTTTGCACTAGATACCTTTTAGTGACAGCACAGGGCAAATATTCACTCATCTCTTCTGGTCTTCAAATTTCTGTGGGATGTAGTCATAGGATGTGATTTATGATCACCCCTTCTAGGCAAGTGGGGTGACCCAAGACACTCTTCACTAAAACAGGTTTCAAGCAAGGAGGCAGGGAGGACTGCCAGAAGAAAGTGCAGAGGGATCTAGAAAAGAGAAAAATACTTAAGGCAAATGTTAGAGAGCCGAGTTGAGAGAATCTTCAAATAAAATTTCACTAGTGTTTTAGATTGATTTATTAATAAAATCAAGGTTGACACTCAGTTGTTTTTAAAGTAGTACAAAAAGTCTTGGCTGCGGGGCTTTCAGTATTGCTAGGCTGATACAGTTGGAGAATAAAACTCTATTTCAAAGACTCTGTACTGTAGTGAGGGCTGTATAGTGGCTATTTATTTACAGTGTAATTCTCCATGTAGTGCATACAAGGGGCAGCTGTTCAGGTGGCTCAATTGTTTTCTTTCCCAGGTGTTTGACCAAATATTGTTCACAGCTCCTCTTAAAGACACAAGCAGATCTTGATATCCCTTTTCTAGTGTTACTCTCATGATATTCCTCTGAAACCCTTGGCAAAGATTTCCATTCACAGTAGGACTTTTTTGTTTGTTTTTAAATAAGAGTAGTGAATGTGTGAGACATCAAGACACTGAGCCTGATTCCAGCTGTGTTTTTGTAGCATGAGTTTAACTCTCCTGACAGTAGCTATGTTGACACATGTCATTGGAGTAAGGTAAAAAGATGGCGTAAGTTTAAAATCAGATCCAAATCTTAGTTCTATTACTGCATATCCTTACAGACTTTTCTGCAATTGTGTTCTTATATTCACTCATAAAGACTGATCATCTATTTGGTTGATTTTTATTCAGCTTAAAAATTTTCCTTAGAAAAAATAGTGTGAAATGTAATATTACCTTTTCAAACACAACTAAATATCTACTTCAGTCTATAACTATTTGACAAGAGATGCTCTAGGTGAGGGTTGGTGAAAACTGTCAAACTTTTGCTTTAGCTCTCTGGCAGAGGTGTCTAGAAAACATGCAGAGAAGGAACACAGCCTTGCACTTGTTCAATGAATTGTTCCAGAGGTATTGCTGCCCCTCGGTGCTGCATTGTTGGCAAAGGCATGCCTTGTGGAAAATGCAAACCCTGGATTCAACAGGAAATAAACCCTAGGTCCGACTCGGAGAGAAAAGTCCAGAGAGAAAAGTATTGCCTTCCCCACTGCATGTAATCTAATCATCTCTCCAGTATAAGAAAAAGGCCTGTCTGTAAATCCCTGTTTGATGTGAAGAAATTGGCACTGATGGAGATTCACTGTTTCACGGTTGAGCTCTATTCCCTTCTGTCCCCCACTGGTTTGCTTCTAAAACATAAGAAAATATATAGATACATGCTGTGCAGAATACAGAAGGTAGCAATAAGCTCTCTCTTGTAGAGTGACTTCAGAAAGTTTCCCCTGCAATCATTTTCTATGCATGTACTGCATATATCCACTCACCTCCTTCCTCTGCTTCTGGCTGGCTTTGGGCTTTGTTTGTTTGTTTGTTTTTTGTTTGGTTTTTTTGGTTTGTTTTTTTTTTAATGATTGCAGCTTTTGGTTCCGTTGTCTCACGTTTTATTGTTTAAAGCTGGAACAGATGGTGTTATGTCTATTAAATACTAAACTGTGTCATGTAGGAATCATTATCTCAGCTGAATTGGCTCCTTGTAAAAGTGGTTTCATCCTTTAGAATAGATTAAAGAACTGGGTAGAAATTCACTGCACTGCTAGATGCAAGCGATGGACTAAATGGATGACACTCCACTCTTGGCCAAAAACATAGTGTGGGTGGACCATCAGTATTCTCTCCTACAAGATCAGATTTACCACAGGTCTCTGCATTCTCAGGTGCAATGCAGAGTTGCAGCACTGAGAGGGGAGTTGAGCTGGAGAACTCCCCCTGGGGCATGGAGTAAAAAGCCCTGCCAGATACTGAGCTGCTTCCTTGCTTGTTTTGCATGGACGAATTGATCTAGGCTGCATGACAATTCTGCTGCAGGAATCATATTTTCTTCTATTTAACACAATTTCTCATGAGTCCCTCTGCATAAGTTTGCAGAGCTTTGAGATATTTGGGGCAAGAATTATTTCTTCTTTTAAATTTGAAATTGACAGCGGCTGGGTCAGTGTGCCCCAGTTTATTCTCTCTTGATCTCACATCACTATAATGCAAATAATTAATAAAAGGACTGGTTGTAAAACACCACAGGAACTGCAGTCCTCTGAGTGATAAATTACGAAACAGAATTCATTTGGTCTGGGTTTGTCTCCCTGAAGTATAATAGTCTTGCAATTCACTGTCTCTGATGCAATGGATCAAAATATTCTTTACAATAAAATGAAGACATTTCCAAAGTACAGGACTGTACTTTAATAAATGTTGCCAGAAGGAATCTCATTTAAACAGCAAGACTCCACATCCTTTATTTCTTTCTTTGCCTCAATAAAATCCAGTTTGGTCTAGAGATATTTGAAATGTCTTTTCCGTGCTTATCAAGTGACACCACACAGTGCAATGAGTACAGCTGGAGAGCTTCACATCAATGACACACTGTGTGGAAACATGTTTTTCTGGAGTCTCTGTCTCTGAAGGGGTCAAGATGACATGTCAGACAAGGACTCTTCTTGCATCACAATCCAGTACCTCCCAATTCAAATAGCTCCAAAATACTTTTTCAGACATGGACTTCACTGAGGCTTCATTTAAATTCTCTTATTCTTGTGACCATCTGTGGTGAAGCACCAGCTATGTATGCTATATGCTTTGTCTATATTGGGAAGCATTTCTATTTGGCCTGAAGCAGAACTATTCTGCTGCACGACCATTTCAGGAACTCTCCAGCACAATGGGGCAGTAGCTGTTCCATCTTCTTTCCCTCTGTCTTGGTTTGAACGACAGGTGTCTGCTAAGGAAGGCAGGAGCCTCCCTTGGAATGAAGGATGTAAACCCCCTCCCTCCGAATTATTGTAATTTTGGATTTAAGGGGGCTCTCAGGCAAAGATATGGGAATAGGAATAATAGTTCTTTATTCAGAGAACTAAAATAAAACAAGCATGGAGTATTAAAACAAACAAACCCACTGACAGAGTCAGAATACAGCCTGACACCCTGTGGGTCAGGGTGTTGGTAGCAGTCCCATTAAATGGTGGCTGCAGCCCTCCTGGAGTGGCAGATGTGGCTCTGTTGGAGCAGTGATCCTGCAGAAAGGTGCAGCCCTCTGCTGAAGGTCCAGTGGAGACAGATGAGCCCTTTTCCTCTGGGAGTCCAGTGGAAAAGCCTAACTTGGTGTCCCAAATTTCAGGTTTTTCTCCAGGTAGAAATGCTTGGCTCCTTCCCCTGGATGGAGCATTTCCCAATGGGTTGATGGAATTTTATCAGTGTACCAGTGGCCCATTAGCAGAAGATCTCTCCCTGGAGGGAGGATGGGTTGTGGAAGAGATAAAGAAACTGCCCCAGCTGGTTTCTTATCAGCTGGCCTATTGACAGAAAATTACACCACCCCCCACCCCAGTTCCAACAAATGGTGACAGAATAACACACTTTTTTGGTTACATTTTGCACTGCAACCCATGGCACCCTCCACTACTGACCCTTTCTCAGAAATACTTTTTGAAAACTCTGTTGATTTTTTTTAGTTTGAAAATACTTTTACTGGGCCAAGACTGCATGTTCTGTAGCCACCACAAATGAAATTACATTTCATTAGATCACTGATTCAGCTGCCTCCCAAAAAGCTCTTAAGGCCCAGCCTTACAAATCATGTGTGTGTGTATTTTATAGAAATTTATATTTCATAGAAAAGAAAGTGGCAGTAGTTAGCCTACAAAGCTATCATAGCAGTAAGAGCTTTTCCCCTGCTCATTATTTTCGTTGCTCTAGTGCTTTGCACATCGAAGATCACACCAGACCAACTTCCAGTCATGGACTTGAGTAACAAAGTAGATCTTAGCATGGCATGCCAGATCCAAGTGCTTGGAAATCTAAGTATATACACAGGGCACTGTCATACTGGCCAGCACTTTGGGATTTCTATTTCTCAACTTTGTGTGTGGCTTCACCAATTCAGCATCCCTACTCTAATTTCTGTCTGAATGAAAATAATTGCTGTTCTTACTGTGAAAAATCTGTGATTGGAGGAGCTTTGGATTGACTCTGTAAAATTCAGTTGTGATGTTTCACTCTTAGATTTTGATGCTGAAATGTAAATATGGAGTGCTTGACTGTTGCCTTGACTTTCTTGTGGATTTGATGAAATCTAGCAAGCAATATCAAACCCCTGTCTTTCTCACTCCTTTATGGCACAGTAAATTATATTTCCCTCCAAAATGAAAGCTCTCATTTCATTTTCTCCTTTGTATTCCTCTTTGCTGTCCCTCATGTAGATGGGCAGACTGGCTCCCACATGGTGACTTCTGTTTGCTCTAGAGAGAGCACATGTACAAGTAAAAAGCCAGAAATTTTTTTTCCAGGGTACATACAGAAGATAAAATTCTCACAGAAATTTATTGTTACAACTCTTTGGGGATAGAAAAATGTGAGAAATGAGAAGCAAATTCTCTTTGTGACCATTCCACCCTTCTAGGTCTGTCATCAACAATTTCGCTATTTTATTGGTAGTGTTTAACAAGGGTTTCTCAAATCAGAAATGTGAGCCAAACTCTTCGTGTTCCAAAGACTTCTACTAAGCAGGTAAACTTTAAACTCAATTAAATCCTGGCAGTGCAGATCTTGATATCAATGCTTTTGAGACACTGGCAAATGTCTGAGGAATAAATTGCATTATCTATTGATGAATGACATCTCCACAGATAGTTCAAACTACACAGACCATTGCATTCATTTTCTTTGCAACCAGAAGTCCTTCTCTGCAGTGAAATGAACTTTTTTTCCCACTCTGAGCTTTTCTCATTAGATTTTAGTTCGGTATTGAGGGATAAAAATTCACTGAGTAATTTGTTCAGCAGAGAAATTCCTGAGATAATCACCATTCTTTGAGGTATATCTGTGTTCCTTGCCTTGCTGAAGAAATGATGGTGAAGGCTTCCAAAAATAAGTACTTGCAGCCACAGCAGGAACAGTGCCTGCGTGCAAGCAAGATGCTCTCAGAGGACCAGTACTGGGGTATCTGGAGGCTGTCCCCCAGTTTTGAAGCTGACAATCACTCTTGATCCCTTTTGTTCCCCCTGGTAATGGACAGGCTGCCTGGAGCCCTGCTCAAATGCAAGTGTTTAAATTTGCTGTGTTTTGGTCATACTTAAAATCTCTCTGTAAGAGATGAGGGGATTGGCCCTATCAGTGCCTAAAATCACATCATTCTCCTCATTTTGACAGTACCCCCTCACTGTGCCAGTCTCCTCACTTGCTGCTTTAAATGGAAGAATGATTAGCTAAAGGCACCAGTTATCAAATTAATTTTTTAAAGTGTCTCATTGGAATAACATGCTATAAAATATACCCTGAGTATAAAAGTGACAGAATCCTGGATCATCAGAGAGAGGCAGAACACAACAAAACACTGTGATAGGATGTAAGATTCAATCCTGACAGACTTCTTTGGTCTGTAGCTTCCAAAGATGCTTTTGTTGTTCACATTTAAGGAGTTTAGATAGAGCATTAACCTAAAGGCTTTCTTTTGGTCTGCAGTAAGTACCTTTTTCCCAAACCTCTTGGCCCAAAGAACCAATTCACTTGCTCATATTTGAAAGGGACGGAGGCCACAAAATTAAAGGAATATGGTTTTGGTTTGGTTTATTTTAGTTTTTCTTATATAATGCAGCAGGTACCAGATAATGGAAATCTAGGTTTTTTCCTAAACACAGGAGAGAGTGCAACTATTCATATTCCTGAATGACTTTGTCACCAGGAGTTCTGTGTCCTTGCTGGCAGAGTGCACACACCTTAGTCACTAAGTGCCATTTCTGCAGAGCTAACTCAGATGGGAGTAGTTGCTTCCGTGCTTGGCAATTAAGTAAGTACCACTTTGTTATTCCCTCTAGCATTTGGAAGTTGATTTTTTTAATGGAAAATCTAGGTATTTGAAAAACCTAAACAGATTTTGTAAATGGAAACCCAGGAAACATTAATTAAAACACACTGGTGCCCAATTTCTTATCTGTCCTCTGACAAGTAAAGATAGGAAATGCCTCAAGCAATTATACTCTAGTTAATTTATCTATTTGCAAAGGTCTTTTAAAAATTTTTATTCTGTTGCAGCAAAGTACAGTCCAGAACAATTTTATTACCTGGTGAGGCTTTGCAAGAGAAATTTGGAAACTAGCAGCTGCTACTTTTGAGCACTTCAGTGCCAGTGTTTCTGAGTAAAAATGAGTTCACAAACACAGTGATGTAACCTACATCAATATAGATAATTGTGTGTACGGACCATGCATGAAAACTTGCTTGTATCGTCATCCATGAGAACTCAGTCGAAAACTTTATAAAGCCAGGACTTGGGTCTGGGGTTTGTGGATTTTACTCTTTAAGAGTCTCGGATCTGGAAATCCCTTTCACTGCATGCAGCTGGTGGAAATATATGCAAAACTCTAAAATGATATCAAAGTTTCTGTGGAGGTTCCTGTTGATAAAATGAGTCAATTACTTGTTGGAATAAGGCCTATTGCACAGACTGGTTTGACAAAAGATAGGCTTTAAAATTCAGCTGATGGTGCTTGATCTCAAGGGCTTGTATTCAACCACTAAAGTCTGATCAACACAGTCATTAACCTCTAGAAAGATACAGCAATGTAAGAGAGATTTTGGATTATTTCTTTGACAAATGTTGTGGCTAGGAGTATCTGAGGAAACTCTGGGAGTTGTAGGCTTCATCAGGGACACACCCTCATTTCCAGACAGCAGTGATCAACCCCAACCAACAGCTCCTCTTTAAAGGAGGTGGCTTCCCCAGGAAAAGGCACTTGAGATGCCTAAAAATGTTTGTACCTTTATCTCCTTGAAATAAGGAGGAAAGGTGTGCCCTGCTGTAATTATAAAAATTCCAGCCTTTAACTTTAAAATAGTCCTTTTTGCTGGCATCAGTACTGATTCTTTTCAGGATGGCATTGAGGTCTCTATGTGGAAGGGAAACTGCTGACACCTAAAAACAAAAACAAAAACAAACAAACAAACAAAAGGTTGAAGTTTAATAAATACTAGCAAAAATAAATTATAGCCTGAATAAAAAATAGGTCTTCTCTCAGTGAGCCAGGTTTCATACTCATAGCTTATGCTGATTCCCTGATTAGTCAAGGTCTCCAGGGGTGGCTGAGCGATTTGCCTTTGGTTTCTAAGGCAAAGGCCCTTCTGTCCACCCACAGCCTCTTCTTTGGCCTCCTTCCCTAAAAGCAAAGGTAAAATATCTCACATTCATAGGCCAGCATAAAGCATAAGGAAGCAAAGCACTCTCAAATACACATTTTCCCTTTTCAGTGACCTTTAATCTGTTTGCTTGTGTTGTGGGAAGCAATTCATAAAAATACGAAAACAGTGTCAGATTTGTCACAATATTTTTTTCGTTGCCAGATGGCTTGCTCTTTGGGCCTATTTATCAAATACATGGCATTTAAATGTATGAATTCACACTTCTTCATCCAAAGGGAAGAGATGATTATTTTGACAATTAAAATCGCAGATGAGGTGTTTATTTTCACTTTGCAATCTTGCATTGCACTGCTGGTATTTAACACATTTGAAGGGAGGAAGAGAGGCATCTCCTAGGCAGCTGAACATCTCTCTTATTTCTTCTCTGAAAATGGCAAACCCTGGCCAGGTCAAAGATCACTTGAATTGGTATTTTAAGTCAAACATCTTTGCACACATGCTCAGGGTCCCATTCCCAGTTACGTGAGTGAGATGGGAAAGATTCACAACATTCTGGCTATATCAAAGCAGAGAAGGGGAAGAGCACATAGAGCGCTCAAGGAATATGGCCCAAGGGATGGGCCAAAATAGCCCATGCAATCCAAATACAGAGAGGTTTTACTTTTGATCTGTGCTTTTTCCATTTGGGAAAAGAAGCTTTATAGACCTGATCAAAAGTTTTCTGATACCAACAGAAGTCTGCAGAATACTGATAGCTGTAAAATGACATCAGTTTTTTCTCATTAGCACAATCAATCCCATTCCTCTGATCTCTGGGGACAGAATTTTTCTTCCCCTAACCCTCCATGGCCCCATCTGGCTTGGCTGCTTCCACAGAAGCGCTGATGAGACTGACAGGGCACAGGATTATTTTCCAAGCTTTGCCTCTGAAAAATGCCGCACAAGCACCAAATACTGCTGAGGTGGATCCTCAAAAGCACAAACAGCCCAGCAAGGAGAGCAGGGAAGTGGTTTGTAAGAAGAGGAGTGCAGAGGTAGCAGAAACCCAGGGAGACTGAAGTGCAGGGGAGACTGAGCAGAATGTAACTTCAGAGCTGTGTGCAGGAAGTTATCCCCACCACAACTTGGCTTCCTCTGCCTCTCTCCCATTGGGGCAGATGCTGGGCATCCCATAGCAACATCCCTGAACACACATCTATGCTGGACTAACGCAGCCTATGCTTGCTCTCAACTCAGGAGAAGCCAGTCGGAGTTTTTTGAGGTGTGGATTGGGGATCTTTCTCTTTCTGCACCTCACATGCTTTTCCTTCAGGTTCTTCACTTTCCCAGGCACTGTGAATGACCTCATTTCCTTCAGCTGCTTTCTCTACTTGTCTTTTCCACTTTCCTTCACAGTGCTGTCAGATGAAAAATAATTCTGGGCAAGAAGTACACCTGTCTGATATGTTGGAGGAGCAGTCCTAATTGCATGTGGCATTGCAGCACAGTGTAAGATAATTGCTAGAGGCAGATCTTCTGTATTGTAGATACATTCATGATCCCAAATCTGCAAATGTCTGTAATGATAAAGGAAGAAAACTTCAATGAGAACTGATATTTTTCCTCTTTTGGTCAGGAAGGGGATTGACTGGCATGTCAATCATGTCTGAAACCTCTATTTCTTAGGAAACTGTTCCCATATCTCAAAGAGATTTGAGATCTCTGTGATTGCTATCTGTGTAGTTAGTTTAAAATGTGCAATTACTTCCACAGCTCCTCATGACAAACTGCGCTAAACTGCCAATCAAAATCATGCTCTAAATTCAAATAGATTTACGAAGGCGTGTGCATGCACAGGATTAGATCATCAATTTAAAATCCTATCAATTTCTACTTGCATCAAATGAATTGTGTTACACATAAATCAGGTCTCAGGCACCACACCTGCTGCATGCCCTGTGTTGTTGGCTGAACTAAACCAGTAAAGGTTTTGATTTGACTGGACTCTGCCCACACCCAGCTCACAGAAGTATCCTGAAGGCCCCAAGTGGCCACACAGCCTTACATGAGGAGTTAGAGCTGTGCTGTAGGCACCAGCCTCAGGGCCTATCTTACCCTGATGGAAAAATGAAAGTCCATGTATTATCATTTGTTACACACCTGAGAAAGGCTGGAAACATTCACAGATGCATTATGGCAGCTTGGCTGGCAGGCACTGATTCTATAGGGTGAGCCCATGTGTAGGAGCTTGGCAGAAGAATCAAAGGTAATTATTATGCCAGCATTTATGCTAGTGAAGGAAAAGGGAAGACTGAAGAGACTAGGATGTAGATAATATCCTCCCATGCCAGTGTCAGCTGGTGCAGAATTCATGACCACTGCCTCTCTATCAGATTATCTGTGGTTATGCTGCCATTTACCGTTGCTGAACACAAACTAGATGCAGGAACCTGTGTCAGATCAGACCCAGGAGACATTCTGGGAGAAAGAAAAAACAATTTGTGCCTAAAAGCCCAGCAAAAGCAGTCTGAGAGTACCTTTTTAGGTGTTGTCCCTCAAAAATCTCTTCTTCAGTTAAAAGTGTGCCGGAGTTAAGACCAGGGCTGTCTCTGGTCAGCATTCAGGTAAGAAATGTTTCCTGTAGGTGAAACATTACATGACTCCAGTGTGACATGGGACAGGTCTGCATGAATGTTTGTGTTTGTTACTTCAAACTTGATTTGGAGAGGCTGAGGTTGAGATTAGCCAAACCCACAGCCTTTACACTACATAAAATCCCACCTAGTTTGAAAAGAGCAGCTGAACTCACCAGGAACATCATCTCCTAATAAAGCTTAAGTCAGATGAAAGTTGATATAGAGGAAATTTCATGTAAATAAGTTAGAGTGGATAGAAACCAGGGCATCTACTACTTGTTAAAGGCTCAGATTTCTGAATATTTCTCACTTGGAAAACATTTGTTGCCTTTCTAAGCATTTTGGGAATAAGCCTGCCCTCCTCCCATGTCCCTACACTTGGGTATCACCCTCCATAAAGAGAATGGGAAATGCTCAAAGGTGATAGGAAATATAAGCTCAATGCAGACCCCTTTAGCATTACAGATACAATGTGCTACAGTTCTCAGCATGATTCTACTTAATTGTTAAAAGTTTTAATTCTCAGGTTAAAATTTTAATTGAGTTCTTGACCACTTAGGTAACTCTCGGTTGTTTGTTTGCTTTTTGAGAACAGGAGAAAATAAGAAAATTTCCTTTTGATGACACTCTCTCTATCCAAATATTATAACAGGATTTAGTATCTTGTTGTTTTTAATTCTGTTGTTTTGTTGCTGTTAAACTCCTACCGTGTTTCATACCTGAACCGTTTCCTATCAGTGATGGATGGAGTGTTTCATTTTTATGTACTATATTTCAGCCACAGACTGTAAATTCTGTGTCATCCTTTTGGGGCAAAAAGTGCTACGTAATGATAGGTATGAATCATTTTATGTAATACCTATCTGCAGATATTACTGTTTTAGATATTCATCTCACATCAGTGCACAGATGTTTAGAAGACAGGCCTAAATAAAGCAAAATTAAGAAGAATTCTGCCTGTTTTAGGAGTTTACATCTCTTAATGCTTTTTGCACTAGTGTAAGTAGAGCTGGACTATTTTTACTTCTGTATTAAATCCTATTTCCTACCACAGATAATAAGCTTGGGTTTCATACTGCTCGTTGTAATTCTATTTCTTAATAAAACTGAAAAATAATTAGGCCCCTTCTCCCTCCCAATGGTTTGAAGAAATTATTTAGATTGCTATCCAGAAGCTATGGGAAGAGGTATTTAAAAGTTACCAAAAATAGTGTGTCTGAGGAGTATTGTGAAACGTTTACAATTGATGTATTTCCTCTGTGAAGCATCAGTTTAGCGCGAGTCTTCCTTGGCAGAAAAGAGCTGTCACACCAGAAACAAATGGTCACTTCAGCTTTCCTGTTTGGAGCTGCCGGCCTCTCAGCTTGTGTACGTGCACATTTTGGTGTCCACTCTCTGTGCCAGTAAAGCCACGTGACCTTCTGAGCATTTATGCACCTTGTCAAGCTGTTAATTAATTTCTGGTTTAACCTTGTTACGACCAAGAGAAAGGATAATATTGCTGTCTCAAAAGGAACTGCACAGACAACATTGAAGCATGGTCAGTGACAGAGGAAAAGGAGCTTCTCTGCAGCTCCCATCTTGTAGTCCAAAGATTTGCATAAAGGGGATCTTCTCGCATTGGAGGAAAACTGAGGGAAGCCCATTAAAGGAGCACTGCATCTCCCAGCAAATTTGGACTTCCTGCTGGGCTCCCAGCATGCTGGGCAGCATCCTCTGGGAAACCCAGCTCTATTCCTGGGGGCAAGGGCTTATATTCATCAAAGATGCAATTAATAATTTTTTTTTTTCTTCTCCAAGCTTCCACATAAAGCCCAAGAGCGGTCGTTCTTGATGCTGTGTATCTTGAAAACATCCCTGTGACACCATGAGACGTCTCTCCAGCTTTAAGAAAAAAAATTGTAGTCTAGAGTGACAAGAGTGGGAGAGGTGTAGGAAATGGAGGGTTCCCATCAACAGAAGAAGAGTCTGTGCAGAGCATAAATCAACTCACTTATGAAATCTCAGGGGAAGCTGAGGGAGCAGAAAAGGTTTGAACTCTGATCCATTGAAGGGTAATGACTATAAAATTGTGTCCATCTTCAGGTGTGTCCCTTGCACTGAATGCACTCTTTTGCTCTCAGCTCAAATTAATTTTAGGGGTGTCTGTCTTCACTCCAGATGTATTAGAACTAAATAAGTAATAATATTATTAACATGTGTTTTTTTATTTGAATGAAACCCTTTTTTTGAGGCTCAAACAACAGTTTTCATTTCCAATTTGTCATCATCAGGCAAACCAGGACAGTGGAAATGGAGCCCAAACTCAGGGACTGATTGGAATCTTGGGTGTCCTTCACTGATAGTCAATTTCTCTTGCCCCATTCCTCTTCTACAAAACTTCAAATAGAACTACCAGGAAAGAAGGCCAGCTCACTTGGGAATGTTGTACAACACATTCCCAGAATACTGGGAGATCTGGCTGTCCTATCTTACCCCTTCACAGGTGACAGGAAACTGAGCCAGCTCTTCTTGTCCACTTTAGCCCTTTAGTCTTAAATATACAGCTTGAAGTGACTCTTTCCCTTCCATTTTTTGGCTGTAGTTCACCTAACAATTCTTATTTCAAACCCACTGCTGAATTTGACACAAACAATGGATAATTTTTAATTCTTGATTTTAATTTTTTTCCCCCTAGGTCAGTACATTACTTGAAGAATTTTATTTCACTTTTTTTGGCAAAATCTTGAGTTTGATTTAATCTTGCAGTTCAGGTGTAACTAGAGAAACAGATATCTTGCATCCCAGGTGGAAAGTAGGAGGGGGAAGGATTCCACAGCCCAGAATTTTGTTGGCAGGGGGGAGGAGGGAAGCCAGGTGTACCTTGTGGGCTAGACTCCACCTGTACCCTGGCTTGGAATCCCACATACCATTGCTGGTTTTACACACACTATCAATCCCACTTGGGAACTTCCTTCTCCAGGATAGGAGCTGAGGAGAGCTGGAAGAAATGTCCTCCCCAGCTGTCCCAGCAGCAAGTGCCAGAGCCAGTGGGCAGGCAGGGGGAGGTTCTGTGCAGGGTGAGTGCCCCACAGCCTTCCTGCAGAGATGTGTGATCGTGTCTTCAGCTCGTCCAGGGACACGTGGGGAGATTACCAAAGAAATTACAACCGCTAGGCTGAAGTGCTGCAAGAGAAGGAGCATCTTCCTGCTGAAACACAACAGACTTTCTTGTCCAAATGTGACCGACAAATCCAGTCTCGATAACTCTTTAAAGCAAAACAATTAATTTAACGCTCCTAACTTGCACGGAGTCTCAGCATTCTGTAAATTGGATTTTGATGGGATTTTCATTAGAGCTCCAAAGGGACAAAGTTACATTTATTTAATAGTTCAAAGGAAGACAGGGAACTTTCTGAAATCCATTTAGATTGTCACCATTTAAGTTATTTATATAAAAAAGGTTTGTCTTTTATTAGGGAACTGGGAATAATTTTATTTATACATGTTTCCAGCTTCAATTTTGCCCTAAGAGACATGAAGCCATTTTATTACTTATACTCAGCCCACTACAGTGGCATTTGAAGATCATAAAATCTACTTGTTTCACTCTTACCTAACACAGTTCAGGAAATGTTGCTATTCACTTTCTTCTGCCTGAATACACTTATCATGCTGCTATTATTTTTTATTATTTTCTTTTAATGCTAGAGATTAGAATCTTAAATGTCTGCCTACTTTCTCTTTAAAACTAGAAGTAACAAAGGGATGAAATCAAGCAGGACTGCCTTTTAGAGGCAGTGGTTTCTCACACTAGGACTGTGTTGTATGTTTATTTTCCCTAGGCCCCAGGCTTTGTGTATCTGGCAAGTCAGCCATCCAGCAATCAGCCAGAGATGCTGCATGGGATATCTAAAATCTGAATGAATGCTGCGACAGTGGCTGGCTAGGTAAGCACCCAGTGTTGTCTGATTAGCATGCAGGAGACCTGCCAAGAGTTTAAGAGGAGAAAGCAATGAGAGGGGAACTCTGGAGAGGGTGGGACAGCAGTGGAGAGAGGCAGTTTCTGACTCACACATTTGGATGCTGACTCCATGCAAGCTGAAGATGAGGATGTGGGACAGATCCTGGGAGGGGAGTGGCCCATGGGATGTACTTGGCTACTGTTTTTGGATCTGCCAGGAGGAGACCTGCTAGGGGCCCTGCACCCAGGGGAGCAGCCTGTGGCAACCCATGCCCCCTCTTGCCATGTCTGGTGTCCATGCCTATCTGGTGCCTCTCAAATCCTCTGTTTGGATAGGGGAGATGGAGGAGGTCATGTAAGGCTTTGTACAGGGGCTACAGGCTCAGTGCCCCCAAGCAGAACCTGGCAGGGTCCTTCAGCACTCAGTATTGGGGTAACAATTTATCTGGTCAATAAAGCCTTCTAGTGGGAGAGACCAGAGTGGGGCTATTCTGCTGTTCATCAGAATGATATTTTTTTAATTTCTGTTTGTCTCAGTTGGATGCTAATGCAGTGCTACATGGCACAGCAGAAAGACCAGGAGTGATGTTTTTAAGCAACAATAGCTGACCATGACCAAAGGAACAGCTGTGACCAAGAGCATCCCTGGTTGTGCCAGCACAGTGAGCTGACTGCTCTTGGCAAAACTCTCAGGATCCTGAGTCATTTATGGAGCCTGGAATCCTAGCTGTCTGCTTTTTCCATTTGGTTTAATCTGAATGGGTTGGAGAGGAAGGTGATTTTTCGGAGGAGAGGGGCTGGCTGCTAGGTTTCAGGGGCTGGGGCTTTACCTGCAGATGCTTGGATTTAGGCTGTGTCACAGGCTGGCAAAATGGACTTCAAGAGGCTGAAATCAAGGAGCAAAGATGAGGTATTTTCTACATGAAAAACTACAGTGCTCTCCTCAAATGTTGCATTGAATGCTGCTCAAACACCTGCCTTGACACGGATTTGCTCTTGGAAAGGCTGGGAACATCAAAACCCATAAGCAGAGTCTGATGCTGTCCAGAGAGCAAAGACTTGCACAGCATCATATGCTGTCATCAAAACATCCTAAAGTCAGGGCAGTCTTGGCTTCAAATGTAATTTTTCTCCTCAAATGTCTTTCTACTGCTTTTTAAAACCTGTGTGTTTATAGGTTAATAAGTACAGGATACTACCTGTTGGAGGGTAGGCCCACAAGGAAGCTGGGGGGGAGCAGTTCATCAGGAACTCTAGTGGTAGGACACAGGGTAATGGCTTCAAACTGAAAGAGGAGAAATTTAGATTAGATATGCAGATGAAAGTGCTTTACTCTGAGGGTGATGAAGCACTTGAATAGGTTGCCCAGAGAAGCTGTGGATTCCCCATCCCTGGCAGTGCTCAAGGCCAGGCTGGATGGGGCTTTGAGCAACCTGGTTTTAACAGGTGGTGTCTCTGCCCATTGCACAGAGGTTGAAACTAGATGCTCTTTAAAGTCCATTCCAACCTAGTTCTGCTCTATGATTCTCCATGATTCTGCTCTATGATTCTGTATATTAAATGGAATTAGTGTGACTAGGTGGGGCTATGAAACATATTCACACAATTCACCATAATGTAATGAATTTTTTGTTTAGTTGTCTCTTCCCCTAGTACTAAACTTTCAAAAGACCTCCTCACTTTATGCATCTTTCTAGTTTGTCTCTGATATTTGGTCTCATCAGTATTTAATCGCCTTTCTCTGAGAAACAGCATGGTTGTGATCACAGGTCAGTAGTAGTTATTATTACCCTTGCTAATGATAAAATTGTGATTTCTTCTTATTAAAAAGGGGGGCTTGTCTCTTAAAAGTAGTTTGTACGCAGCAGGTGATGAGAGGCCATCATGCATTTTATTTTTGGGAGATACAGGCAGGCCTGGCTGAATAATGAGTAAAATTCAGTAAAATTCATGAGCAATGGCAATCTGCCTATGCTGAAGGTGACATATTGAAAGGCTGATGAGCAGCAAAGATAATTGCAGCTGTATCTGAAATGGCTGTGGTAGCATAACATGCAAAGGGACATATGGCTTAAAGGGGAAAGAACCAAACTAGGGGTGGCATGAAGGAATGGGTCATTGATGGTAAATTTGAAACTGGGTCATTTGGTAGCTGCAAGGTGTGAAACACCTCCTGGATTTCCCAGTCAGATACCTGCAGAGTTGGAGATACCTACAGAGAGGGTCCCTAAGAAATAGCAAAACATTTCCAGTGCTATGGTTCCTCTGAATGCATAAAATGTACAGCAATGGATTCTGTGCCTTTGGGTGCTGCAGAAGGGTGGATTGTTGTTTACTCACACAAAATGGCAGAATTCTATTTTTGGTGTGGCCTTTAACCAAGTATCCCCAAACTGTATGAAAATGCAGGCAGAAACCATCTTTGAATGAGAATCAGAAATAATTACATGCAGGCACCCCTGAATTTCTAAGGATTACTTGCAGCCAGATTCTAATTTACAGGGACTTCCCAATGAAGCTGAACTAAAACCTTTTGGACAGCATTACTATAAAGGAACAAGTTACATCCAAATGTGCCCATCTAACTCAGAAATGAGCTTGGGAGAATTGTCTCATTACAGGATAACCACTATATTCCACCTTTGAGAGCTCTTGCTTACATATAAATAATTTTAATGCGGGTCAGCATAGGAAGAAGCATTTGGGATGAGGAGCATCTGGGATAAAAACTGGTATTATATGTTAGTTCACTGTTGATTGCCTAATTTCTTAACCATCTCCTATTGTCAATTTGGAATTGAAATATTACAATATTTCATAATTGTAAGTTTACTATTATTTTCTTTCCTCTTCGAATATTTGATGTCAGTGATTCTCATCTTCCTCCTGACATCTCAATACATATTTATAGCAGTTATCTCATCTTATCTGTCAGATGCTCTTTTGCTAGGGTAAAGACTTCCACTTTTCAGAAGTTTTCCTACAAGGATGAACGTGTGGGTCCTCCTCTCAGGTTTCTGCCTCTGATCTTTTGATGCTTGTTTGCAAGAAATAAACCAGCAGATTCTGGTAGGGAGCTGGCTGGATGTTGTGCCATTGAGCCATAGGGGGACTGCAATCAGTGCTTGGGCTCCGGTCTCACAGGTACCCTATGAGACAGACCCTGTTTAATATTCAGAGTTGGTTTTAGGGACAAGCAAGTGAAGGAAGCAATATTGGTACACAGATGGGATGACCTCTGCCTGGGCAGTCACAAAGTGCAGTCTGTGCTCTTCTGGTACCCAGCAAACCCAGAGGACCATATCAGACAGATGCTGATCATGAGCTGGTGGCACACTTTTATCTCTACCAATGTGTAGCAGTACATTCTTCTGAAAGAACTGCAATAAAATCTGAAGACCCTTTTGTTTCTACAGTTAGTAAATCTTTATCATTTAACAAATGCTCTGGTGTTAGTTGCAGCGCTCTTGTCAAAATCTGGTAATGACTTTATCTGGAAAACTTTACCACTTAACTCTGCCTGTTTTTTTCATCCTGCCCTCAGCTGAAGGAATTGAGAGTGGCTGTGCCCTTGTGCATGTTGATAAACAAGTTGTAGTCTTTGGGCTATAGGATCAGAAGAGATTCAAGTGAACTTCTTGTGGTGGAGACAACAACAGCAGCAGCTGGGACCCTGTGAAGATTTGCTGTAAAAGCATTTATCTTTTATTAATCCCTTTTTTTTATTGCACCATTGAACTTTTTGATGGAAGAGCAGCATGCTTGTTCTGACTTTGGCAATAGATTTTTAAGAACACAATCTTTTAGAGCAGGAACCTACCTTTATTGCTATGAAATATCTACTCCAGTTAAGGAAAAGTGATTGTCATGAGAAATGATGAATGATGGTCACTCAGCTGAAGGTTTTCCTTTAATATTTATGACAGCAGTCCATTTTTTGAGCTGATACATTTAAAAGTTTTAGACTTGTTTTTATCTAACACATTGGGTTTCCCTGGTGATGTGAAGATAGTTATGGAATAATGCAGAGAAGTGATTTATTTCATTGTGTAAAATATCTCTGAATGGCTCATTGTCTGGATTAAGGGGACTGCAAGGAAGCCTCTTCAGGCTAGTTAGTAGTTCTGAATAACTTTTCTCAGTGACATTTTTGCAAATTCTTTAGGATAGTTGTGCTCTAAATCATAGCTTACCATTTTTTAAATTTTGTTTCTTTTGTGACCTCCAGACCTTTGTCTTATGTCCAAAATTCAGTCTTTCTTATCCTGTCCTGCACTGAGGATTTAAAGAACTGCAATTGTTCTCTGGAGGTTGATTATTTGTCTTTTGTTAGGTACCCGATATTTGACTTTCTTTTTTTTTTTTCCTACTCCTTCTTACTCTGTGTATCTAATTTATTCTATTTGCCATTCTGTCCTCTCAAGTGATCACACCAGAAATTAAAAATGGGCATGGTACAGCTTACTCATTGAGTGAACAGCTGGCATCTTCGAGAATCTGGACTTTTAGACCTCATATTCTTCAGCAGACACAAGTTGGAAAAAGGAGGACTTTGATTAGCTTTAAGGAATCACCTTTTCTTCTAAAAATCTTCTAATGCAGAGTATTCTAACACTGGAACAGGTGTGGGCTGGAGACCCATAGGGGCCTCTTCCCACTGGTGCTGGGTCTGTGTTGCCCTGCAAGGAAATAATTGTCTGATGTAATTTACTGATATTGCAGTTGTCTTGTACAGCTCAGTGGTGGCCTTGCTGCTTGGGAGGGATGCAGCCTCCCATATTGTTCAAGAAATATTTTTGCTACATAACTATCTTCCATTGATAACTTTTGCTGCATTTTTTGGGTCTATTTGTTATGCCTTTTGATTGCCAAAAGTCATACTTCTGGCCAGGAGAGATCTGTGTTCATAAAAGCAATTGTCTGCCCAATGGCAAAAGCCATATGTTCAGGGTTGCTGCCAGCTCTCCAAACAGTCATGTGTGGTTATTTAGCCAGCTGTGGTCTGCTCTGCAGTGAGAAAGACACAATTTTCCCTTTATTGGATCTGCCTTGAGCTACTTCCTCCTTCCTTTTTCTCCTTTATTTAAAATTGGGGCGTTTATTGATCGTCTGCAGACACCTAAAATTGTTCTTATCTGCAGTAGCAGTTCTTTACTCCATGTTTACTTCTGGCTTTAGAGACACCTTCCAGCCCTTCTGTGCTGGAAAACAAAATGTGGTTTCCTCTCCTTTATCATCAGGAACCTCCTTCTGAATGTAAAGGCACAAGAGTGCAGGCTTGTTTCTGAGTCAACAATTCCCCTTCGGAAGTGTTTATATATTAGCAGCTTTTTTTTTCTATCTATAATTTTTCATCAAAAGAGGAGCTCCTTTGTGCCCCTTTTCTTTCACTTTCTGCCATTAAACGTGAAATAAAAGGAATGTAATTATGTTTGGGGGTTCCTGCCCCATTCACTTTCCTCTTTCTTGTTTTTCCTTTCAACTTTTTGAAGATTTCTTAACTTTAAAGCTGGCAAAATTAATTATTGGGCACTCCAGCTCTATGCTTTAACTGAGGTCCTGACCCAGGAGGAAGGGTTGAAAATCAGCAGAAAGAATGAAATGCAGGCAGAAAAAAAAAAAATCAAATAAAAACCTCTCTGGCTATCACTTCTGTATTTTCTCATGTAGAGATCTAGGCGAATCTTTAGCTGGTAGCTTGATCTGCAGAGAAAACCCCATCAGCATTTCCTTAGCAAAGATGCAGATGTAATAAATATTAACTGAATATTGACTTATTTAGAGTTGCTGAGATTTAGTGTGATAACAGGATGCACGATAGTGCTCAAATGAAGTCCCTAAAGCTTTCACTGGGCATCAAGAACTGCAGCAATTAGATGCGATTCTTATATTTCTTATTTACTTGGCCAGAGGAAAGAAATGCAGCTTGTTTTGGAACAGGCAGACAGGCTCCCACTTTCTTCCCAAGGGGGGAAGTGTCCCACCATTTGTGCAGGCAGAAATCTCTCCTCCCAAAGCAGGGACCTGTCCAGCATCCCCACCACAGGGGCTGGCTGCAGATGGGGGTGCTCTCCCCAGCTCTAGGCCCTGATTTGGGGTCGCTATGACCTTTCCCACCCCTTTACACTTGGAAGCTATATCCTCCTACTTCCTCTTGGCTGAGCACCATCCACAGTTTGCCGAATTTTCAATCTAATTCCTTTCTGTTTTCTCCTATGATGTTCTTTCTGGTGGAGAAGAAAAAAAGTAAACTACTAACAATGATCATAAAGCTGAATTTTCAAAAACTCTTCCAGCAGACGTTGCTCTGACCTGTGCAGATCTGGCTGACCCCAGGCTGGGGATGGGATGCCGGTGTTCCCTGTGCCTCCCCTTCCCCGCATTCATGGCCCTGCCTGCCCCGGGGACGTGTCCCCTCTCAAAGCCGCACCACAGCGAGCTCCGTGCGGCAGGGACGGGCTTTCTGCCCGGGGCAGGGAGACTATCGCCTGTCGCGACAGTCCTTAGGGAGCACAGGCATCAATTATAAATAACAGGCACAGACCCTCACTTCTGTGAGGAGTTGTAGCAGCTCGGGACGTGCAGAGGCAAAGATCCCTCGGCACAGATGTTCTCAGTGCTCCTGGTGTGCCAAGGATCGTTTGCGCCCGCGGGAGTTATTTTTGCAGTGGCATTTCATTAGCTTTTTATCCCTCCTGAACCTGTCCGCGAGCTTCCTGCTTTAAAACGGCAGCACAAAGGCAGCTGCCGCATGCTCGAGATGTAAAGGTGGGCTGCTACCAGCTCCCCTAGAGCCCGCGACGGAGAAGCTCGGATGTGGGTAGTGCTGCGGATGCTGCTGCTCTGAAAGGCAAAGTGGAGCAGGGGGAGGCAAGGCACAAGTGGAGGAGGAGGATGGAAGGCAAAGCAGATGCGTGACTAGAGAAAATTAAAATGGGTCTGTTGTAAAATAATTTTTTTAGAAGAAAAGGTTTTCATATATTTCTGTGCTGGACAATTTACCTACAGTTTTTGTATAAGGTTGTCTGTATTTATAGCAATTAATTCAAAAAGAAACATAATTTAGGTGTGTTAATGTGATTTATCATTCCTTATAAAGCACCAGTAAATATGAATATATTCATATTCCCACCTCCTATGAAACAGCCATAGGCAAGTCTGATAATTACTAACTGCTGCTTACAAAACAAAGCTACATTTCATCTACAGCCAAATGCTCAGTCCTTCTGAATGCAAAATAGAGTATTTTTCCATACCAGAATTTGAATTCTGCACAAAAGCAAGTGTGGTTAAGCCTTATCCAACTGCTTATGTAAGTAAAGCTCTCAATATACCTTAGTGTCAGTAATAACAGAGTAATGTAATTTTCTCTCAATACACGTTAGTGTTTGTAATGACAGAGCAATGTAATTTGGGTACATTTTAACCCTGCTTTGAAATAGTATTTTTGGTATGGCAAGTGTTTTCCTAAGTAATAAGCCAAACAAATTGCTATTCAGCTAGAGGAAGAGGTTGTAAAATGTGAGTTCTCTGAAATATCACAAAAGCATTTTCAATTGATAGCAGTAAACAACACAGAGATATTCACCATTGCTGGACTTGCCTTGTTTGAGAGGAGCCACAAAGCAAGAGCTGTACTGAAGTTATCAGGGTTTTATCTCCAGGTTAAAAGAGGAGAGGAAAGAAAATCATATAATCATGAAATGTAAAGACTGAACATTTTCAGTGACCTCAAAATCTTTTGGATGAGAAATGGGTTGTTAGATTAGTGGCGGACTTGAGGGTGCTGTCATCCTGAGTTTTTCATCCTGAGAGAACTGGAGGTGCCATGAGCTAGCACACCCATGTCTATTAGTCCACTTGCATATCCTCCAATCCAAGTCTCTGCTAGCGGGTTACCTGTTGAGCTCACACCTCACTGTGAGGCTCTACACTGAGATTTGGTCATCTCAGAATTTCAGTTGAAGCCTTGAGCCTTTCCCTGTGCAGTGACAGGGTGTGGACACAGAAGGCCTCAGGTTGGGTGACAAACAATGGAAGACATGAACCTTCTCAGAAATCAAAGGCACAGAAGTCCCTTCCTGCTGTTGGAGCAGGCTGATCCCCCGGGAGGGACTCTTTGGCTGGGTCCAGGGTAGTGGACTTACCCCAGCAAGGAAGGGAACTATCTCTTGATCCAGGCAAGCTGCCACAGGCTGAGCAAGAGGCATGGACTGCAGTGTCATAGCATTCCTCCTCTCCCAGACATCTTTGTTCCTCTCATGAAGCACTTGGCAGGAAGGAAGCCAGGTGTTCATTTACACCACTAGGCTTATCTGGAGCAACACTTGCCACATCAGTTTTGCCCAGCTTCTTGCACAGTGCTTTATGTCTTCATGAGCTGTGCTGCAGATGTCAGCTTGCAGTTCTGGTGCCCTGATGACTATGATGGGACCTGGCTGCAGCTCCAGCTGTGAAGTTTGAACCATGTGGGCTGAGAGACCAGATCCAGACTGATTCCTGCTTGCCAGCCAGCCTCCCCTATCCTGTGGTTCTGTAGGCTTTATCATGTCTCAGCCACAGGACTTTGCATTTGCCTTTACTGAATTCATGATGTTCCCAACCATCCTCTCTCCTGCCTGCCCAGCCCACCTCTCTGAAAGCAGCCCAACCCTCTAGCATGCCCTCCACTCCCTCAGGTTGGTCTTGTGAACTTGCTGAGATCTCACTCCATTCCCCTTTTCCAGTGTCAGCAAAAGTGCTTAACAACACTGGCTCAAGTTTTAGTGAGCTGCTAACTTGATTCTATTCTGTTGGTCAAAACCCTTTGACCAGCCAAGTTTCCACTCACTTTATGTTCCAGTTACCCAGCTGACACCACATCAGCTGCTGGGTAACCAAACCATGTTTGGTTACAAAGAGGCTGTAGGAGAGAATGCCAAAGGACTTGATAGGTTCAAAATGTGCATTATCCAGTTGCCTAATCACAGGCTGTGGAAGCCAAACCCTCATGAAAAGACCACTTGAGCTTGGTGCTATACTGATACAGCCACACAGTCTGTATTTTGGCACTAGTTTGGCTGGTATTTCTGGCTGTCACTGAGCCTGAAGAGAGCAGAGGCTCTTGTTTTTCTGCACAGTTATTCATGCAGATCTATTCTTTTCAACGTCAACCCAAACAGCCTGTTCACAAACAAAGAAGACCAGATAAGCAGTATGTCACTCAGCACTGACAAGATGCAAAACTCTGAACTGGCCTCAGGGAAAGGGCTGAGTAATATCAATCATCTGAGTTTAAACAAGGATAGCAGCTTTTAATATTACTTGCAGCTGCAGGAAGGCTTTCAGTAATTTCTCTAAAGCCTTAATGTTGATTTTAACCACTTTTAGCTCAGCTGAACTTTAAAAGATATTGAAAGCTCAGGTGCAATTCCTTCAGGACACAGAAAGAGCAAACTCCAGACAACAACGATAAAATGTCCTGTTCACCATAGTCAAAGGCTTGGTTCCAACATAGACTAGAGTCAGCAAAGAGTGTGCAACCACACACAGGAATTTGCTGACCTCATCAAGTTGAATGTGAGCCAGCAGTGCCCTGGCAGCCTGGAGGGCCAACCCTGTCCTGGGGGCATCAGGCTCAGCATCACCAGCTGGGTAAGGATTGTCCCACTCTGCTCTGCACTGGGGCGGCCTCACCTTCAGTGCTGGGGGCAGTTTGGGGAGCCACAACATAAAAAAGGCATTGAGCTGTTAGAGAGTGTCCAGAGGAGGGCTATGAAGGTGGTGAAGGGCCTCGAAGGGAAGCCATATGAGGAGTGGCTGAGGTCACTTGGTCTGTTTAGCTGGAAAAGAGGAGACTGAGGAGAGACCTCATTGCAGTTACAACTTCCTTGTGAGGGGAAGTGGAGGGACAGGCACTGATCTCTTCTCTCTGGTGATCAGTGACAGGGCACAAAGGAATGGTCTGAAGTTGTGTTGGGGGAGGTTTAGGTTGGATGTTAAAAAAGCTTTCTCACCCAGAGGGTGGTCCGGCACTGAACAGGCTCCCCCGCAAAGTGGTCACAGCACCAAACCTGACAGAGTTCAGGAAGCTTTTGGACAATGCTCTGGGGCACATGGTGTGACTTTTGAGATGTCCTGTGCAGGACTTAATGATCCTTGTGGGTCTCTTCCAGCTCAGCTTGTTTTGTGATTCAGCGATGTCATCTCAAGCAATTTCCACTTGATGGATATTCTGACTAGGAGATGTATGGAAGAAAGTTACCAAGCAAGCAAATATAATCCTACTAAGAAATAAATAGTGCTGCTAATGGAAAAATGCCTGCTGACCAGGAATATTTCATGTCTGAAAGTTACATATCTGCTAAGGGATCAGGAGCAAAGCAATGGAGCACAGCTGATCAGTGAAGCTGTGGCTGAAGATCATCCCCTTATGGATTGATTTTACAGTGATGGAAGGAAATGTATTTATAAGATACCTATTTTGTGAAGCAGTTTCTTAATGCTTCTGCTGCAAAACCTGTTGTCACAAAGTAATGGTTTCTAATCTCCAGGGTTTTGAATCCATTGTTTTCTGCAGCATCACATTCTGTCACTGAGGGCTTTTCTTGGCTCAAAGAAGTTGTTTGTGTCTCTGAGCATCTTGGCTGGAGACAGCGCAGGCACCAAGACAGGGAATCTTAGTGTACTGGTCAGGTTGGCTGTTTGTATACCTTTCCTCCTGAGAGACACTTGTTAGAGTATGGTTTTTAGAAGAAAGTTTGTAAGCTCATTCTGAAAATCAGACCCTTTAAATTTGCCCTGAATCGAGTGCCCAAAGCCAGAAGTGAGACTAGAAAATGCTTGACCAGCAAATTGTTTTTAATATTCTTTGACTTTTATAAGGACAAAAAGGGAGAGATTTCCCCTTGGCCACACTTAGGGTTTAAGGCTTTGAACTGAATTTTATTTAGAGAAGATTTGAGATAAGGTCATGTCTTGACCCTCTGCCACCTTGTCCAGGCCATGGAGGAGAGGGAGAGCTGTGCTCCTTGTTTCCCCATGTAGCTGGGCTCCGCAAAATCACAAGGAAGTGGGAGTGTTGGGTGTGTAGGAGGTCAGAGGGCATGGTACAAGTAGTGTCCCCTCTTCTGACCTGCAGGGTGTGAAGAGCTGAGCTCTAGAGAAACCAAAATATTTGCCAACACTGCCATGATCACCAAATGGGTTCAGATTTTAAGCTGACGTGCCTGAGCCTGTTTCCACCAGGTCTAGAGCAAGAGCATGTGCCCATTTTTTTGGGCACAAATTCTGAAGTTGTCCTGGTTCAGGGCAAATTTGGGAGAGAATCTCCNAGGGGAGGCAGGGCAGTGTTGTGGGGAGAAGGGAGGAAGAGTGTGGCCAGGAAAGAAGTTATTGCTTTGCTGAAAAAAATATTCCACTTCTACATCACACCTTTAGACAGGTGTAAAATGTGGCTCCCCAGGGAAGAATGAAAATGAATCTGCAAAGTTTGAAGCAATCAAAACAAGTAAGGGAAGTCCTAAACTTCTAGGCACTCATGCCATGACTGGGCTGGTTCAATAGCAACCTATAAATTTTTTAGAACTGGAGAGTATTATACAACAATATTTTGAATAACAGAAAGCACTGCTGCCTTTACATCATTGCTCTGCCAGCACTAACAGAAGGATATTTTGGGTCCAGATCTTGTTTCTGTGTGATACCAGTATCTGAATAAAGTAATTCCATAAATTTGTAAAGTATATGCATGTGCACCAGGAATGAAGATAATAGTGAACTAATTTACTTCTGTTTTCTTTACAGCAGAAACACACAAGTAGGGAAAGTAAGAAAAACTGTTGCTTTGATGATCTCTTTGATAGACACTTCAAAAAAGTAATAGTCACAGTTTCATGAGTATCACCAGAGGAAACAGCTGCTTACTGATAAAAGAACACAGTACAGAGGATGGGAAAGCTGCAGCTGGATAGACAAGGAGAGGTGCCTCCAGCCATCCCACTGCCATATTCATGATGCACTCTTCAGGTTCTCCATCCAGGGACAGAGCCAGAGGATTGCAGGAGGCTCCTTGGTGCCTCCTCACACCCCAGCTCTGGGATAGGGAACACCCTTTTCCATTCGTAAAGTTTCTCCCATCAGAAAGGCATTTACAAGCTCTCATACAGAATCAGTTTAGCTTTCACCTTAGTGTTTTTTCACCTGCACTTCTCCCTTCTCCCTTTCCAGCATCCTCCCTCCTCTGCTCTGCTTTCCAGCTCCAGGTGCTTGCACAGGCACTGGATCTCCCAGTGGGGAGTTAAACACCATTCCAGCACCTCAGCAGATCCCGAAGCACACCTGGGGAGAAGCAATTTGCTTGACAAAGTCTCACACTGGGTCCTCAGCAGGCTGTCAGGGCACGGGTGGGCAGAGGGAGGCAGAGGCAAAATCTGGCGGAGCATAGGGCCCCTGAAAAAACTTGTGCTTCTGGATTTTAGAGAAAGCTTGTTTTAGCCCTTCTGCTAAGTGCAGGAAAGACTCTTTGATGAGTCCTGGAGTTCTTGTTCAGGACCTGAAGTGTTTGGCAAAGCTGAAAAAGCTGATGTCTTCAAGAGAGCAATGCACATCAGATATGCTGCTATTTGTACAGACATAACAAGAAATGCCCCTGTGATTTGGGGCAGATTTTAATATGGAATAGTGCAAGCAAGCCAAGTGATGACTATAGTTCACAGTGCTATGATATCACACAACTTCAAATGTCATATATAATTACAATAAGCAAAATAGAGATGACAACAATGTAAGGAAGAGTTTTGTTTAGCAGTTGAGGTTGCAACTACTTGTTAGCAATGCATGAATACTGTTGATGCATATTTAATCAGAGCAGTTGAGTGCTGGACACTATTTCACATTGAAAAGCTTAAGCTAATTTGCCATTCCGTACTGCTTTGGCAAGAAAGCTGCAAGATTAACACAATTATTTTGTAAGCAAGAGTATCTGGGTATTATAGAAAAGGAAGTTTCATTGTCTTTCCCTTTGCACATTTCGGTAAAGAGTGGTAGAAGGCAAGAGGGTGTTTTGAAATGACATGGCAGATCTTTTGCCAGAGGAGAGGTGAGTTTGCATGAGTTCTGGTGACTTCCCACAGCTTCTAAGGAGAGAGATGACTCTCCAGGGCTGTATCTCCTGCTGTGTCTTTGATCTGCCTTCTGTGCCTCAGGGTGAGAGCAGGATGTGGTGGAGAGTCCTGCAGCATAGCTATGGATTCGTTGGCTTCATCAAGTCATGGCCACAGCCTACACCAGCCCAGGTGTCTTTTAGACAGTTCAAAGCTCTGCTCTCCTCAGGTTAAGACCTTGCTTAAACTCTGTAAAGGGGTTCTTTCTTCAGCAGAAGGCTCGGAGGCCAGGACTCATTTTGCGTGTTTAAAATCATGCATAATTTACCTGCAAGTCAGAGATGCCTAAGCCTGAGGGCTTCTTCCAGTGCTTAATGCAATAGCTGACTCAGGGAAACTGCAGGGCGTGAGGAGGTTTGTTCATGGGGCTGCTGCATTTTCCTGTAGACTCCCAGTGGATCTAGCCACTCCTTGAGAGGGCCCATGTCCATGTTTTCTTTAAGGGCTGCTGCTTTGCTTTCTTGTTTTCTTTCTTTGCAAAATATGAAATGAGATGTCTAAGAGCAGGGTTCCATGGTATATACCTCAGCTCACACACATAGGGCAAAGGAGCTCAGCTTTTGATTAAATAACTTGCTTTTATCCAAAATGCAAGGCCGTCCCTTGCTCTACAGTATTACCTTTGAAGAAGGAGCTTAAAATTCCATGTATTCCTAACAGCAAAACAAGCAAACAAATGAAAGTAGAAGTTTTAAATAAAAAAGGAAATCTCATGAGAAGCTGAGGTTATCAATGTCCAGAGGACATTCCTCCAGGCTGAAAGGGAAGGAAAGACAGCTGACCCATGCATTAGCCTGTAGTCAGCCAGCTTACAAAACCCTGGAGTAAAGAACAGAGGAGATCCTGAGAAACTCAGCACTGCTCACTAGATCAATGAGTTCTCTCCAAAGAGGTGAAGGATCAGGAAGGAAAAAATATGAAGTATTTTTCAGGGGGGAAAGGAAAGGCCAGAAAAGGTAGAGGGCACTGGCAAGGTCACTGGTAAAGATGAGAGTGCAGCTGCATCTCTGCTCATCCTCTGCAGTGAAGCATCGCTGAATGTGAGCTAAACTGATGCTTTGGGGCTGTCTTGGCAAATCCCATGGGAGTTGTGTGTGAGAATTTACTTACTCTAGACATCAAAAAACCCCTAGACAAGGGCTCTGGTGCTGTAGCTCACTGCAAGCTCATGGCACATCAATACCCATCAGGGTTCAGGGCTTATCCCTGCATTTGTTTTGGCAGTGTGTATGCTTGGAGGAGGATATGCTGCAAACAGCACCACAAAATTAAAGACAAAAAATAGCAATATTGAGTTTTTAATAGCAGATTTGGTGTGCCGTATCTCTAATGAACAGTTTAGTTTTGTAGTGTGATTAATTTGCTGCCACAAAGGATGTTTTGTTAATCTTGGAGGACCTAGAATTGAAAAGGGGGAGGGAGTGGGAAACAGGCTTTTTAAGCCTAGAAATTCAATTGCAAGATAGCGCCTGAAATATAAATTGATACATATAACTGCTTTGAGAGATAAGCATTACTGATGACGTTGGTTTCTGGCAGACAGGATCATCACACTATTATGAAAAAGATACTGCTCTGGGCTTTACTTTGTAATTTATATGGGCATGAATTTGTTTGACACAATTATCTTGGCTGCTTCTCATCCTGTAACAAGTCAGTACAGCTTTTAAATCTTGTTATGGGCACAGGACTTTGGGGAAGGGGCAGACATGTCCAGATTCCCCCTGAAATACACAGTTGTGAGAATCAGGTTTATGATTATATTTTCCAGTTCCCTTAACCAAGTGCTGAATTCACACTCTGTACTCTGTTGTCCTCCACAGACTGGTATAAATCCCTACAAAGGATGGGCTTATGTCTTCCTAGAATAAGGCAAAGCAATTCCCATTTATCAGGATGTAGCCAAATTATCTCATAATAATTAATTTCTTTATCGCTCTTCAATATTTGTCTTTCCATCACCTGGGATTTTGTTTTCTTGATTGGTCTTTTCTGCTGTCTCAGATGTTCAGTAATTAGTTAGAGAGACACATAAAGTATATTCATCACAGATCATAGGAAAGTTTACAAGGACCTCTAAAAAGTCTAAGACAGCATTCCCACAGTGATAATGGATGAAATGTTTCTAGGAATCATTTCTCCACTGAAGTTGACCTTTTCTCTAATTGAAGGCTTGAAGTGATTATTTTTTTCTTAATCGTGACTTCTGCACCATGTTTAAGTGGATAGCTTTGAGCTGACAGCTGTGTGTCAGGAGCTTGTGCCTATCATATGAATCCTGTATTGTAGGTATTTGCAATCTATCATAAACAGATATTGTGTGTTAAAGAAAGCAGATACAACTGTAAGCCAACAGAGGCAAACCAGCTGGGTTTACACTTTTGTCTCCCTGGATTACAAGGGACCCCACAGTCAGCCTGTAATTCCTTTTCTTCACAACTCTAAAACCACAGTAACATTAAAAACACACTGCTCTAAATCAGAGCAGCCCTGATGAGGGTTGCAAGAGTGTAGGAGGAGCAGAGAGGAGGAGAAAGAACTACTTGCCAGATGGGTTTCATTATAGAAAAGGGGCCTGACCCAGATATTAGAGATATTTTTGCATCAAAGATTTTGTATTGCAACGTATGTTTACAAAGCACATTGTTTGATCCCACCCTTTGTAATATTAATCCCACCCTTAGGAGGCAGCCAAGTGGAAAAGTTATTTCATTATCATCTGAGATCAAAGCTAGGAAGTGCAAGAAACATTCCAGATGAGCTACCCTAAGCTTTTCCTGACATTAGACCAAATTTTAGCTGAAGTCTGATCAGATTGAGTTTACTTCACTTTCTACCCTGCCTAATTTCAGTCATAGCATGAGGTACAAGACATAGCCATCTGCAGAGACTTGGGCCTAGTATGTGTATTCCATCTCTGGAAACAGAACAATGAAACTAAGGTAGGATAACAGTGTTCCACCCCTATATAAAACACCTTGTAGGTGAACTTCTTTGGTTGTAATCTTCCAGTTGTAATCACAATCCCTTTTCCACACTGCATCTCCAGCAGGTGATGTAAAATTATTGTAGGGGGCATAATTCATCACAATATTTAGTAATCAGATAAGTAGTGTATTCACAGGAAGGAAGACATTATAGCATTCAGTGCTCTGTTCAGCTAAAAAATAGCTCAGATGTCAAAAAAAAAAAAAAAAAAAAGAGTGAGACGGAAAAAAAGGGGCATGATTGCAGGCACTTACTGATGCTGGGTTCCAGAGCTGTTTTCAGTGATACGCAGTGAATTGCTAGATGATATAAAATTTGATGCTTAACAAAAACTGCAGTGGCTCAAACAGGACAAATACACTCAAGTGGCCATAACACAGAGCTGGATCAGTGACTCATGGGCAATTATTGCTGGCAGTGATTTCAACTGGCAAGAAACTAAACTAGGAATTTCAGTTCTTGAGAGAAAACCTTCCCAAGGTTTGTCAGCCCACCTGTGAGTCAGAGGCTTCCTTATTGTTCCCTTAAATGAATATTTAGCTGATGTCCCTTTTAACTGGCTTAACTCATGAGGGGGAAAGCACCCCTGTGCACTTGCTGTAGCTCAGGCATTAGTGAAAGGCAGAGGGCAGCTGAAGCATGTTCAGGGTGAGCACTGGTCAGATTTTGCTGGGCATAGCAGGGGCAGCATGCCAAGGAGATGCAGGAAAATGCTGAAACTGCTGCCTCCCAAAGAGTCTGCCCAGCAGCACCGCGTGCAAAATCCTTAAATCTTAAAGCCCAAGTCTTTACCCAGCCACAGGCTTAATCCTCACCTTCCTTCAGACCAGCTCACCACTGACACAGCTTTGTTGATTCCAATCCTGAGACTTAGCCCAGGACTGCCTCCTGACCCCAAACTAATCCTTAGCTCCACTGAAGATGGGGCCTTTAAAAACAATGTTAGCATCAAATCTAGGTTTGTAAACTGGTTTTAAGTGCTGATAACAGGAAAGTTTGAGATTAAGTGTTGGACCTGGGGCAGAGGGCAACTAGAGTTGGTATTGGTGCCTGTAAAGTCTTTCTCCCTAATGTTTGGCTTGGTCAAGTCCAAAAGTAATGTTGGGTTTCATGCAGGAATCAGTGCCAGCAGGATGGGAGAGGAGTTGTGTATAATTGGACTCGGTATGTTAGCAGCTGTCTCTCTAACTTTAATGTGAAAATGGCAGATTAAAATAAGAGCTGGTGTGAGGCTTGAACTAGAAGGGGCAAATGTACATAATTCAGCACTGCCTGGGTTAAGAGCTCTCTCCAGTAAGCACCTACACGTACACAGGGGCCTAAAGGGATAGAACTAACATTAGTAGTCCTCACCTCACCTTTACCCCCCAACTGCAACTGGAATTTTGCTCTAAATCCAGAAATGCCTGCTAGCACTAGATCTAAAAATAGTTTAATGTTGTTTTGGCCTGCATCATAAACTTCATCTGGCAGCTTTTTTTGCGCTCCAGTGAAACTCTATCTCATCAGCTTCTGATTGCATTAAAAGCGGTTCCCTGAATTCTACAATCCATCAGTATTTTCTTAAGACAGCCTGCATAAAAGCATGTTTTCACATTGCTTAAGTCTTTTCAAATGAGTTCCTCCAAAGAAGGTTGTGCGTATTTTAAGACATCTATACTAGATGAATCAGTCATTGAAACTCTTCCATGTTGGTTGTACTATTGTTTCTGTAATTTTTTTTTAATTCCCATTTTTTTTAGTCCCATTAATGACTTATCTATGTCCTGAAACTAGATAAAAATAAAAAATTAATAATCCCATTATTGAATTTATATTTCCAGCTTGTTCTTTGATCAAAGAATATCTAAAACTAGCAAATGTGAGTAGAGGTGCATGGAGACACTAGATTCTCTGCAGAGCAAAATACTCTAAAAAAGGCTTTTTAGGAACATGAAGTTTAGCCAAGAGTTTTGCATCTCAAATTTCAGATTGCCAAAAAACTGAGACTTAGGCATGGCTGTACCAAGTCTATACTAAAGATTTAACCCATGATCTGCTGATATATAGGCAATGATTATATTAAAAAGCCAGTGTACAGAAAAACTACCCCTTTGGGTTTTTTAATGTGGGTTTTTCTTACATTGACACCGGTGCACTCCCTCTGACATAACCATGCTTTGAAGAAACTGAAAAACTGGAAAACTCTTCTCTTCCTACAGCAGCTGTAACAGCCTCTCATTGTGTAGCCTTCCTAAAGCCAGGAGCTGTATATTTCAAACTGTTTCACTTTGGGGGAAAACTGACCTGAGAACAAATTGTGCAGTCCCTGGGTTCCTTCAGTTCGCCCAGAAAGCAAAACTGAGGCTATGAGCCCTGTGTCCCTCACCGGGGAATGAAGTTAGAATCGAAGGACATAATTATATTTAAAGTGGGATTTTTTTATTATTATTATCGTTGTTGTTATTTTTATTATCACTTGTTAGAAGTCATTAAGCAAAACAGAACTGAAATGAACAGGCAGAAAACAAGTTCGAAAGTTCCCAGAATTTCTCATCTTGGTGTTTCAGTGAGGTGTCTTGGAAGAATGACATCTTGGTAATGATTTTTCAGCGGTCAAGGCAGGGTGGAAAGTTTTTAAGAAGACAAGAGGGAAATTCCTGCATTTTTCTGATGGCGGGCTACTGGTGACTTGCCTGTCAAACACTAAACATTAATACTAAAATGGAAATTCTCCTCACCAGATTGTGTTGACTGAGTGGGAACAGCACCTTGATGAGTTTCCAGCTGGGCCTGTTCTCCTGTAACCAGCAACGTGCCAGTGATGTTAGCAGAACTGCGCTGTGCTGTCTTCAGGACTCTTTGGCTTTGCTCCTCTGATGTGTTGGCATGTGAGCTAGTTCAGTGGGAGAGCTAGATGCATATGAAATCTGTGCTAGTGAANAAGCAAAACAGAACTGAAATGGACAGGCAGAAAACAAGTTCGAAAGTTCCCAGAATTTCTCATCTTGGTGTTTCAGTGAGGTGTCTTGGAAGAATGACATCTTGGTAATGATTTTTCAGCGGTCAAGGCAGGGTGGAAAGTTTTTAAGAAGACAAGAGGGAAATTCCTGCATTTTTCTGATGGCGGGCTACTGGTGACTTGCCTGTCAAACACTAAACATTAATACTAAAATGGAAATTCTCCTCACCAGATTGTGTTGACTGAGTGGGAACAGCACCTTGATGAGTTTCCAGCTGGGCCTGTTCTCCTGTAACCAGCAATGTTCCAGTGATGTTTGCAGAACTATGCTGTGCTGTCTTCAGGACTCTTTGGCTTTGCTCCTCTGATGTGTTGGCATGTGAGCTAGTTCAGTGGGAGAGCTAGATGCATATGAAATCTGTGCTAGTGAACAGGGGCAACAATTAATCCTGATTTGTTGGCAGATGAACCAGACAGGTCATTGTTTGGGATACCTGCTCTCCCTTTCCTTACACCATGAAGAGCGTCCTCACAGAGGATTAGCATTAGCAAGAACAGCTTACAGAAGAGACTACTGCCTCATTTTCTCTTGTCATCAGTGGAGAAGCTTTTGTGAGCAGTGAATTGAGTAATTTTATTTTCATACAATTAAGGGACAAAACCACAAGCAAGAATCTCACTGATGTAATGATAAACACAGACTAAAAGCGAAATAAAAGTCGTATTAAATGGCTGCAAAAGGCTCTCACTCATCTATAATTGCCTAGCAGATAGCAAGAACATCTCTTCTAGCTTAGTTGTTGAAACATTTGATGTTCAAATATTATAAAATCTGCAAGGAATCCCATGATCTTATCCTGTCAATCTCTAAACCTGGATATAATACATGGTAGAAAGGATATAGAAATAGCACCAAAAAGAGGGCTTGCAGAATAAACATTTTCATCATTGAACAAATAGAAAAAATCTCTCTATTTAATGAGATTGCCCAATATGATATCCTAATAACCCAGAAAGGCACAAATGAAACCCCTGATATTTAATGCAATCTGAAGAGTCAGTAGAGCAGCATCTCATGGCAAACCAATACCTCCAACTCTCTCATATCAGGGAAATTCTTCCACTTTCTAATCTGAAACTGTTACTCTTTTGCAATTTCACACCACTCTCTGATTTTGTTGCACAGTTGCCAGCAATTTGCCATGTTTCCCTAGAGGGTTGGGGGGAGGTACCTGCTATAAACTATCATGGCAGACTATGAAGACCATGTTCTTACAGCAAAAGATGGGTTATTCAAAAGCAAAGTACTGCAGCAGGAAGCAATCTTAGGGCAATAAATAGGCTACACATGTGTCAGATTGTCTGGGTCCCATCTGTTTACTTTTCTCAATTCTTGTGGGAAGCTCATTTAAGCAGCTACTGTCTCATTTGATATTTCAAATAATATGTCATTTGTCATGTAAAAGTAACTTAACAAAGTGTATCTCAGGCCAAGTTGTAGTGTCTGCTCTCCATGATGGATCTGAGATGATAGATTATGTAGACAGTAAGAAACACGGGCATTTCTGCTTACAACAACATTAGGGTAATGGCAGTATATCAAATCCCCTCTTTAAAGTTTCATTTGTTTACTTTGGTTCTAGAGACATTAATAAAATTGGCTTACAGTGACACATTCACCTGTCTTAAAGAAATCTATTCATTGTGAATTGTGGGAATCTAGCTATCAGGGAAAGACAGTTGCAGCGCCATGAAATTATGTCAGTGCTGGTCACTGGGGAAAGAATCTGGCATTTACTGCTGATTTTGAAGACATCTTTTTCCGGAGAGATTAATAAATGTGACTACACACAGAAAATGATACTATTCAGATTGAACATGGCAGAATCCAAATAAGCCTGGAGATGTTAAAAAACTGGATATGCGAGCAGCTGAAGAACTAAGTGCTGAAATTAGAGGTCAGAGTTGTGAAGAGGAATTGGTCAGTCGAAGGAAACGTAAAGAATTGTTTTGTCCCTAGTTCCCTAAAGATGTTTTTCTATGTAGCACCTGTGGCAGTTTTCTCTCTCTTGTCACCCACTTTGCATTTTCATATAAATAGACCTAACTCATGGGAGTATTCCCATTTCTGAGAGTGCAGATGCTAAGCTGTGGGAAGAGAGCACTTGGTTTAGCTCAGGAGGACAGGTCCCCTCAGCTCATTGTAATCTGTGACATAAATCAGCAATGTGAATCGATCCCAGCTACACAAGTCCTAAAAATCTTATCTAGAGGCAGTTGCCAGTTATGCCTGCTGTCCCAGCTGCCTCAGGTAGCACTGTCTGCTCATAAAGAGTCTGACACGTTGGACCAGAGAGAGTCCATCCCACCAGCACGTTGTCAGGCTCTCACATTACAGAACCAGATACCAGTTGGTATCTGTGGATGCCTCTAATAATTCAGGAATGTGCCCCAATGGTCTGCTACAGCCACTTTGCAGGTGGAGAGATCATGTTGCTGGTAACTAAGAAGTGTGCTTTTTCTTGTTGTTTGCTCCTTGTTTGTCCTGCTGGAACTCACCACAAGATTTGGAAAAAAGGAACAAACTCATCCACCTTGAAAGACAGCTTTGCATTTATTTATTTATTTATTTATTTATTTATTTATTTATTTATTTTCTGGTCAGTTGCCTCACAATAAAATTACTCTGTAATCAGTGCAACTTGCTTACAGTCTACTGGTACCATTGCCCTTTGATGTTAAAAATGTTTATTAGTGGAACTGCATTTTGTGTCTGAATAATGCATTATTCTGTGGGACTTCTCTCAATGCAGGCAGTCAGAGGGAACGGGGGAGTCCTTCCCCCCTCAGCATCTTTGTATCATCCTTTGAAATCTCTGGCTTTTGCATGCAGAAGACTGAGCTCCTTAGGATCAAGTGTTGCTTCCCACATGGTTCAGTGTTGACATTCATCTTCTTATTCTTAAGAATTAATTCTTTCTGTCACTGAGCTACTGCCTCAGATGGACACTCCAGAACCACAATGCTTTGAAGAGAGAGCTGGAAGGGACTCCCTGGGACCTCAGCATCATCCCCCCTGGTGTGGCAGGGAATTGCACCAGACTGTTCTTGCTGGGAAAACTCCACATGAAAAGCAGCAAGGATGATTTTCTAGGCCAGTTTAGCTCAGATTTTCAGACCCACAATAAAAAATGTCTCCACTTGTTATGTTCATAGATTTTATTCCAACTTGGTTTGAATTCTCTTAGACAGTTCAAAGTGCCCAGGGATGTGGGCTGCACCACAGATGAGGCAACAGCAACTGCTTCTGCAGTGGCATTAATATTTTCCTATCTCTCATAGAAAATCTTGTTCTGATGCATATTAATTGCATTTGACTTCTGCTTTGTCAGCTCCTTCATCAGCATGTAATTCTGGCTTTTACTTCACCCTAGGGACACCAGCTCCCAGTGCTCCAGGTGACCTCCAGAAAGTTATGGACAGCCTGCTATGCTGGGTAAAAATCTGCTTTGTCAAATTAGAGTGAATGATGGTATCTTAGGATGTTTAATTCACTCAATTTGCTGAGAGTCCTAGGTCACTAACATGAACTAAAGTCATACTGACAGTTCAGCTGCAGAGTTTAGCTGTGGGTGCAGGCTAGGACTGCAAAGTCTGATAGCACAGACAGCAGTACTCTGAGAAAGGTTAAGTTGATGATTACATGCTTGCAGCAGCAATAATACAAAGCTAGCACAAAGCTCCCTCCTGCAATGAAAGGTGCTCTTCTTTGGTGCCCACAGAGGTTTTGGAAACAGAACTGCCCCTTCACTAAAAGCAAAACTCAGTATGGTACCATCAACTTGCCACAATCTCGTGTTAGAAGCATTTGCTGCTCCCTTTTATGCACCATGGAAAAGTTATCTGTTGAAGTTATCTGTGATTTGCCACCACTTTTCCATTGCTTTAATCACTAGCTACAAATTCCCACATTTTTGTAAGATTCAAAGCACTAACATAGCATTCTGTGTTCCTTTCCAGTGGAAAGTGGAGTCTCTAAAAGCTTGTGTGTCTTTTATCTGCTGTCTTCTATCACGTTTGCCCATTACCTGTCCTGATAGAAGTCAACACTAGATTAAATGTTTTAAGATTTTTTGCAATGTTTTAAGTTTTTTGCAGTTAAACAAGTTGTCCAAGGAGATAGATAGATAGATAGATAGATAGATAGATAGATAGATAGATAGATAGATAGATAGATAGATAGATGATTTGCTCAGCTGTGTGTGTTTCAGCTCTTCTGGTGAATAAATTATTTCAGTTATTGTCCTGCAAGTGAGAAATACTGTCTGAATTTTTATAGACTGAATATTCATAGGAGGTGAACATTTTAGCTGTTTGCTGAGTGAATACAAATGCAAACATTAACATCACACATTCACATCTGCTAGAAATCTCTGGCACAAAGCAAGAGAGATTTGAAGTGACAACACTTTCCCACTTCACAGGAGATGAAAAGCAATGGCTTAATTATAATATTTTAAACACCAACAGTTAATAGTCTGATCAGAATTTCTTTTGGAATTTTAAATTAATGTGTACTTGTGGGATGTGGACAGCTCACTGCTGGTCACCCACATGCTGTCTTCATCCTTGCTGTAGTTCTGCCATTTTTCCTCCTGGGAGTTTAGCACTGATGAAGCAAATGAATGCCTCCAAGTCACTGTAGTCACTCTCAGTAAATTCAAATCTGCCAGAGAAAAAGGAAGTTTAAGGTAAGGACTAAGAAAGAACATCTTCAAGTTTGGCTTTAATTCTTAAGTTGATTTTCTACTGTGGGTAAGTTTGTCACTGCTATGTTTGATTGAATACAATATGGTGACATTGTTGCCTGGCAATTATTTTGGAGGAAAGAATGGAAAGTGTAGGGTATTTTTTTGAAAGATTCAGTTGAATACTTTTGTCCTGAGGCTCCCTTGAAATTGTTTCAGTTTTGTAGGTTATGATTTTGGTGGTAAGAAGCACTGTTTCAAACTTCATTAAAGCATTTATTGCAATACATCAGATCTCCTAGAAGTGCAAAGAATTGTCATAAATGATGTTGTGATTTTTACTCCAAAAACAAGGAAATGAAGGGAGGTACATGAGACAAGAGGAAAGGAGAGAAGCTGTGGTTACACCCAAGTATACACAGGTTCTGATTCTGGCTTGGATGTCGTGCTGTTAGAATCCTTTCCTTGTGTTCACTGATTTTCAGTTGGGAACACACTGTTGATTTCAAAGTTCTCCATTTGTTCCACACCTTGAGAATGAGGACCTGATTTTTCCCAACTGTCCTGGCTAAAGGATGACAAGCATGGAGCATTTTTGATGTTGCCTGCACTACTTTGTCTTTGTGCCACCTAAAAGCCACGAATAGCACCATCTTTCAAATGCCTACACAAGCAGATCTCCCTTGTCTACTGCCTACAAATACCCGAAACTGCCAACAGTTAATTTGCTGGAGTGCCAGGATTATTCCTTGTTGCCTGGACCAACATCTTTTCATCTCAGCTCTATTTCTTGATGTATTTGAGGACAGGAACTCTCTTTGCACCTCGCATTGGCACGGTTCCTGGTGAAACAACCATCTGCTGTGGGGCTCCTCAGCACGTCAGTGGTGCAGATGGGAAGCAACATTGGATCAAAGCTCTGCGTGTTTTTCTCTTTGCTGTAAAGCTGTTTAATGTAAGGAGAAATGGGTTCCCCTGCAAGGCATGGCTGGCTGGCTGGCTGCACACAGGCAAAAGAACCCTGCCAAGCTCCTCTTTGGTATCTTGTAGGGTAACACAGGAGCCAGCTGGATTCCTCACCCTGTATCTCAAGATAGAGGTGTCACAGCTTGCAAGAGCACAGAGGGACTCTGGCAATGAGCTGGTGAGAGGGGCTGGAGGCAGAGACTGACAACCAACCTGCTATACAGTGCCTGGGAACCCCAACTCACCCCAAGTCTCTTCTAGAGGACAGAAAGCAACTAGGTTTGCATGTAGATACTCCTATCCGGGAGGAAGTTAAGTCTTTTCTCTCTCTACTATACCCATCTGCCATTGCAGGATTTCTGCTAAGTGTGACACTTCAATTTTGGACGGTTATTTTGGGTTGCCTGGGTCATGGGCAATGACCCAGGCAGAGAGAAACAAGTGTTATTCTCTCCCAAAGCTTGTGGGTCCTACCACCTCAGCCACTCATGAACTGCATAATTTTTGATTATTTCCTGCTCTAAGCTCAAGCATTGTTTTCCCTGTCTGGTAAGACATACACTAAACCTCTAATCCTCTGGCTAGGACTCTGTCAGACTCTGTCAGAAACTCTGCTTTCAGTCCATCAATTGCCTGTCTCAGCTATTACCAGTACCCAAGACCTAGGCCAAAGATAAATATGGCTACAAAGAAACAGGGTCAATTAAAAAACAAATATCTTTAGGAACACTAAAGGGGATGAGATAATAAAGAATATTAATAGAAAAATAAATTACATTGTGCATAGTTATTGATGCTGGGGTTTTTGTTTTTTTTTTATTTGCCCTAATGTGAAAGTCCCTCTTTGAAGTAAAATCAGCAGTGGTATAGTACTTTTTGTTTAATCAACATGGAAACTACAAATGAAAGGGAAGCTAGATAGGCAAAGAAAGTAATTATATAATCTGAAGGAAACAGTAGTGGTAATTATCTGAAGAGTTTTATGGCTTTGGACTTGGATAGGAAATGAAAATACATAAAATGCAAAACTTCTTTCTAAAAATGTAGACAGATGAGGTGAAATGCCACAACAGTATTGTTGTTTGTGTGACACTTTGAAGAAAGATAGGGGTACGATTCCAATGGATAAAGATTTTTTTTCTGAAAAAACAGAATAAGTCAGACAGGGAACTACAAAGCATGATCATTTTATTCAATTTGAAATTTGGTGCTAGTTGAGAGAAAAACTGGTGCCGGTGGAGGCAACAATATATTTTGGGTGGCCAATTATAACCACTGAATTAAAGGTATAAATTATTCTGGTGAAGAAAGGGAATGTTCTCTGCCCATATCCTTGTGACTTAGTTTAGCATTGAGCAGAGATACACACAGTACAACAACCTAAGGAAATGTTTCTCTCTAGAGCTTGTTTGATCCAGCTGAGGCTGCAAAGCAATAAATCAAAGCATCTCCAGCAGATGGCAACTATTCAAATTTCTGCTTTCTTTCCTGCATATAATGCAGGATGAATTGCTCGTACTTTTCATCCAGCAGAAGCAAGTAAAGACAGAAACACAAAATCTAGCTATTAGGGCCTGAAGTCTGCAGTAGCAAAGAGAGCACCTGGCTTCTCATCTCAGTGCTGACAAAGATGAGTTATGTGATCCTGAGAAAGTAATTTAACTACTCCATGAACTGTGAAAATATAATAAACTCAGCACATAAGACACAAGTGGATAAAAGTCTCATTGAGCCAGCACCCAGCAGTGGTAGGAGCACTAGATAAAGTCTCTAGAAGTACTGAGCATTGGCTTTGCAGCACCATCATTTTTTTATTATTATTTTTGAGCAACTTGGTCTATTCAAATTGAAGTAAATTCACTGACTGATCAGACTTCATAAAACTGTCCATCCAGGTTTTGTGCTGTGGAGTGAGTTGTTATACGTAAATGGTAAATTTATTTATCCAAGTCTCGTGTGTGTTTTGGATTGCCTGCATTCAACCTGCATCACATTCAGCAGACCAAACCTGCTCCTGCTGCCTCTGTCCACAAACAAACTGCTGCAAAAGGGTCTGTTCACTGGCCTTGGTCAAAAACCACCAGCAAGTCCTTAGAGTTGGCTTGCTCTGTACCACATCCTTGCAGTGACACATCTACGTGTGACTTTCATTGCCTCTTTTGCACACCCTACGTGTGTGCTTTGGAAGACCAATGTTAGTTACAGCAGGTAGAGAGCCTTCTGGAGCATCTGCTCCTTCACTGTCTCTGCTTTGGTACTGTGTGTCTCAGCTCAGAACACTCACAGAGATTGCACTGGCATTCCTCCAAAACCCACGAGTGGCACCAGCTGACTGGCTGGAGAGCAACTTACTTAATATTGGCACCTCAGAAGTAAGCATACCTACTTCTTCAGATTGCCCATGACTGAATTTGGTTATTCTTGTTTTATTAAACCTTTTTGTTGTTCACTAAAAAAATGGTTTACAAGTGAAGTGTTTTAGTCTTTATTATTTCACATTTCTGCCAAGAGAAAAACCACCTGTGAAGGACTCACTTGTTTTTAAGCCTGGTTTAGGTGTGGGGTAATGTCCCAGGAGCAGCCTGGGCTGGTGTAGAGGGAAGCATTAGTTCCTAGCAGGTGTACTGTAAGACTGGCTGATCCTTGATTAGGAATGGATTAGCTATCCCCATGAAATGATTCCACTGTATTTTTCTGCGATGTAGCAGTAGAGTAGCTATTTAACTGCACTGCTTAATTCTGCTGAAAATACTGGTGTCTTCATGTCTTATGAAATCTTGAGGGACTGAGTGAACTGTATCTGTATGCAGGAAAATGAGGTTCCTTAGCCCTGAAGGATCATGTTTGATCAAGGTCCTCTAATGCGTTTTCCATTATAATAATTTTGCAGTATCATTCAAGGCAAGCAGGAAAGATCATTTTATGGACTATTAGTTGGCTCATTTGTTCTTTTCCCTTTAAAATCTGAATACCTTTACTATATACTAATAAAAACTTTTCCTTGGGGACATAAATAACTAGATGCTAAATGATGGTAACTTAATTTTGAAAATATACAAACTGGCCACAGAATTTCCAGAACCAAATTGCATTACTGCATGTTTTCACACAGGTCACTGTAGTAAATTCTGTAGCAGAACTCAGAAATAGCAGCTTTAGCAGCACTCACAGGCAGCAAGATGTGGCTAAACTGACTCCTTAAGCAACCTCCCCATGGTGAGGTGTGATTTGCAGAACTATATTCTGCTCACGCAGCCATAACTCCAGAAAACTGGTATTGATTAACTTTGCTTGCACAGAAAAACATGTTCTATTGCTTTCCAATAATGACCAAAACCAAGGTTTCTGCTCAAACGTTTTGCTAAGGTGGGAGGGAAGCTGTGATAGCAACTCCTGTGTAAAGATGGCCCAGAAGCCTTCAAATCACAGCCACCCAGTTCCCCAATATTTTTGCTGGGTGTTAAAGCCCTAGAAAGGTAAGTGCAGCAAAGTGGGGAAATACTAAATAAACTCTAAAAGATGGTGTCTCAGAAACTTCACGCAAGAATTATGAGGATAAGTCAACAAGAGAGAGTTCCAGGGACTTTGTGAGTAGGCAGTGCTCCAGAAAGCCATGATTTCCTGTCCCTTTCCTCATCCAACCCACTGGGCTTAGGGCAGTCCCAGCACCTATCTCCAAAGCTCTGTCTCTCAGCAACGGCGTTTTCCAGCCACTGGTTCTTTTAACCTTTACCCCAGGTGGCACTTTGCCCCCAATACTCAAAAACATCAAAGCACAAATATCATGCTCAACGAAACGTGAAGCAATTGGAGAACCTAAATCCATCCTCCTCATGGCACTTTGATATTTGCTGCTTCTGGTTGTGAAGTTTCTAGATGCCTTGCCAGCGCTCTGCCCCCAGCTATCCCCCACCTCCTCACCTCTCAGAGCAGTGCTGATGATTATTTTACTCAGATATTTATATAAATATGACACACTGAGAATCTGAGCTTAGTGCCTTTGCCTTCGATTCATCTCGTTTGGAGAACAATTGCTAATCTGTTCAGTGAGCTGAGGTTATTGTTTGCAGGCACAGAAGGAGTTTTCCAAACATTAGTCTTTTTACTAACATTAAGATGATCTGTCTGGGGTTAGAGAAGAAAAGTGGTTTGTGAAAGGACTATCAAGCAGCACAGGGAGATCGAGGATATCCAGCCCATGTGGCTTCTGGGCAAGGCAGTCCTGAAGAGACAAGCGAAAACAGCCCTAACCCTGAGCCTAGCACACATACAGCCTATACCAGTGCTCTGAATTTTGCACCAATAAGGGAAACAGCATGTTCTGCATCACTTTCTTCTCAAATTTCTTTAGCTTTCATATTCCCTTTCAGTTTCCTCATTTCCTCAGTATCGCTGGTGAGGTGGCATCTGCTGAGGTGACATACATTGACCATGGACCTGCCATGATGGTGTCCTTCTGGCCCTCCTGTGTCAGCAGCACCCTGGGACCACCCTGTCATCCTCCCTCTCCAGGGACTTTCCTGCCAGCCAAGCTGGAACAGAGATGGGACAGCAGCCAGTATTGCAGTAATTATCTGGCTCCTCCTCGGGGTTCCAGGGGCATAGTGTATGACTCTGGGCAAAGTCATGCGGATCTGGTGGCTACTTCCTCACTTCAGCCCTGGAAACACCCCAAATAATTTTTAGAAAAATATTTTCTTAACACAGTAGAGTGTCTGGGATCAAATACACATTAGTTCTCCTCTACCCTCCTCTCTTTTTGATCTTCATTGCCACCTTGCTAGCCTAAAGCCTTCATCCTGATCTACTGTGACAGGTCAGAACAATTTGTGCTATTTAGGGAACAAGCACTGCGCCCCTCTCCCACCTTTGTCATTTAATTTGGCCCTGAAGCCATTGGCTCAGATGATTAAATCAGCTCTGGAATTATGGAGGGTTGGGATTGGCAGTTAAACATGTCATTTTTTTGTGAGTATTGATGCAGTGCTTGTGTACCTTCATGGACGAGTCACGAAAACCCTGGTGCTCTTCTGGGCTGCAGAAAGTGGCAGTAAAACTGTGCGACTCGGAATTCCTCCAGAGCTCTTCTGATAGAAGCATCCCTGTGTTTCACAACAAGGAAAGTCATCAGCGGTGGCTGGCCTGTTTCTCATGCCTGTGTGCTCTCCTAATGAGGAAATTTCCCTGCAGGGAGAATAGGAAGGTTTGTGCTGGCTGTGTCATCCTGACATGTGCCTCCTGAGACAATACACGCTGGCTGGAGGATGCTGAAATCTGAATGGGACCAAAAACCACCACTCAACAAATGCTCTTTATGTGAAGTCCAAGAATGTCAAAGTGCATGAGAGACTGGAAATGTTTAAGATTTTGATTATCTAATTCAAGGTATCTGATATGGTTTAATGAAGAAGGTCAGGAAGGATGTGGTTTAATGAATGAGGGAGGAAGAGGAGAAAAGCCAAACCAGAACAGGGGCTGTAGAAATAGCTTTCAAAAATCACAGTTCTTTCTTGAGTGACCACTCTTTTTAAAACTGCTTTTTTACACTGTTCAGCTCTCTGTGAATGTATGTATTTTTAATTCTGTTAGATCTCAGCAATTTCATTAGCAAGAAACACCTGATCTGGCCCCAGAGGCGAATGCAGGGGGGTAAGCATATCCACTCTGAGCTGTGAGAGGCTGACTCTTCCACCCTGACTCAGCTGGTTTAATACTGAAAAGGCATTGTGTAGTTTCTCTAATTTAGACTACCACCTCAGTAAACGTAGGCAATTGAGACAGAGGCTCTGCTCCAGCTATTTCATGTCGTGTTACAGAGTGATGTCACTTTTCCACTGCGAGACAATGGGTGCAGGGGTGAAAACTGGCTCACTAGTTATGTGTGTGGGAAGGCTTTGATAATGAGTCTGGGAAGGGGCCATGTGGGAGGGCTCTTCTTCTGTCAAGAGAAGTGGCAGCTGCCATCCTGCTGTGCTTCAGGGTGGCAGAGAGCTTGTCCCACGGCGCGGCATAAATACATGGTGTCAACTGAGTCACAGCAGGAGCTGGGAGAAACCCTGGGTCTGGTGTTCAGTGTGCAAGAGCCAACAGAGCAGTGGAGGGAAAGCCAGCAAAACCCCTCATGAGCCCATAAGTCTTTGCTTGTAGGCAAGGATTTCAGAGTACGGCCATGTCATGGCAGTGGACTTGCCATTACAGGGCAGAATTCTGCTACCCCACAGGTACCACATGGAAGGCTATGACTCAGGTTATCCAGAGAGGGTCTGCCACCTCCATCCTTGGAGGCTTCAGGACTTGACCAGCTAAAGCCCTGAGGCAGCTGGTGTGATCCAATGGTTGACCATGATTTGAGCAGGAGGCTGAACTAGATGTCCCCCAGTGGTCCCTTCCATTCCCACCTCCCAGGATTCCATGACACTGCAACCCGAGCAGGCAAAGCTTGCTGTACTGCCTGAGCCAGTGAGCAAAGTTGCAATGTAATTGCATTTCATCCACTTTGCCAGTCTTATATATATAGGATGAAACACATACCAATTTACCGTCATTTCTCCTGACTCTTCTTCACATTTCCCTAAAGCTATTTTCATTTCATTCATTCAGGTATGGAAGGGGAAAGATAGGAATACATATTTTCAACAGAGATGGAGATAACTCTTAACTTTGAAAAGAGGCAGATTCACAGTAGAAACAGAAGGGGCAATACTGGGGAAAAAAGGAGTCATAAAAACACATACAGAGACTGTTTGAGAGATTTTATCAGTTCAATATTTGCAATCATTTTGTTGTGGTCCACGTCTACCAAGAGAAACTTTCCTGGCTAGTCTCCAGAAATACCATAAAAAAATAACATCCCAGTACCTGAGCAAGAGATGTTATTTGCATCAATTTAGTCCAAATAATAATTTAAATATTATAACCTCTCTTAACAGTAATGCTGCACTTCAATAATCTGGTATGGCATTATCTGCAATATGCTCCATATCTTGAACCCCAAAACAATATATTGGAATTATTTCTTCAATCATTTGGATGTTTCACTGATGTAGGGAATGTCTGTGCAAAATTACCAATATAGCAAAGGAGGGAACATCTTGAGCACACTACCAGAAGTGAATTTTATCCAGATTTTTTTTTGTTTGGGAGCTGCAAGGACATTTGCAAATGAAAGATGAAAGTATATTTGCATTTTATCTACACTGGGATGTCGATTTGCACCTAACCCAGACCTGCAGTATGAATTTGCAAACTGGGGAAGTCCTTTATGACCAGTCCTGGAGGGAAAGGTGAGTCACAGGACACAGAGTGCTGAGGGTTTCAGAGGTGCTCCCTCCATGCTTTGACACAGCTGAGTGGCAGAGGCAGCTGAGACTCCCTCGTGGCACTGTGCCTCTTTAAGCTGTTTTTTACACTTCAACTGGTTATCAGGCTGCAAGGATGTGCTTCAGTAATGTGCAGGAGGGACTTTGGTGCCTGGAAGTGCTGTGGGACTGGCTGTGCCAAACACCACTTATATTGGCCACACAGGACTGCCAATAATTGCTGAGGGCCAGAGACAGTGATCCTCCAGCCTTATGTCTTCCTTTTCAGTAGGTGATACATGGGTCCTGACTTAACATTTTCTGTACACATCCAACCCTAGAAACAAATGGGTTTGGAACAGCACCAGCAGGGTGCCTGCTGGCATAACACTGAGCAGTTCTGTCTTTGATGAGCACTTATAAGGAGGATTTTTTCATTCTAGCTCTCTTAACATCATATTTTCTGCTTTGTTTTTTATTAATTCTTGAGTAAATGAGAAACCTTTTTACTGCCTCTTACACTGCGTCTCACTTCTTGTTAATATTTTCAAACTTTCACCTCTCTGAGAAAAGAATTTATTTTTTTTTTACTACTGGTATCTGAAGGGGAAAAAGAAAGCAAATACTTGGAAATCAGTTATTATGGCTTTTTTATTCCTCCTTCAGCTAGCAAATTTTGCAAAGGCTGTATTTCTGCTGGACAGTTTACAGTCTTCTAAGATCAATGGATATTTTTCCTGACATTATATCCACCTCCAGAGAAAAATTTAAAAATAAATATATCGTGTGTGGCTGCTCACTAAAGCTTTTGCTGAAGCCCAGAAATGAGACCATACATGTCAAAATACATACCTTATGGAAAACAGGAGTGATTCATGTAGATTTCTACAGCTGTAAGAATCAAAGTGTTCAGAAAGCTTTGCATGCCCTTTTGATTAATTTCTTTTGCAGCAGCATGATGATTACCCGCAGCAATTTAAGCTGTTCAGTTGGTAACAGATCCAAGGAAGCCTGCTTCCCAACAGATTTGGATTTTTGGCTCCTGTATTTTTCCCTGCATGCCTCAGAAGAGTTATGTAAGTGTGGATGGAGCAGTGGCCTGTGCTGGCTGCCTGTAGGGCAGTCCTTCTCCATCCTTCTGCTGCCCCTTTGCTTTCCACCCTTCCACATGTTTTCATAGGCTTTGAGGCACAGAGTCCTCCCTGAGATGTAGTTGAAATTGTCCTTTGGATTAAAAGTAATTATGTGGGCACTCGCAGATAACACCATTCCATACCTCCTTTTCTTAGAAAAACAGGGTAAGAGAACGGATCGCTGATCAGCAGCAGAGAGCATTTGCATTAAAAAATGAGAACAGCTCTATAGTGTCCAAACAGTAATGTATGCACAGAGTCTGAAATGTAATATCTGGATATCCTCTTCAGCTCAGATTTGTTAATAAACTGCACGAAATAGCAATTTATTATAAAATAGGATTGTACAATCTGGGGGCATCACAAAAGGCGTGCATCAGGCCTGCTAATGCACTATCTGCAAGGACATGTTTTTTACTGCTTTGCCTCTGGCTTTGTCTGCGAGGACCCCATTTTCTCTGATATACCCCCTTTTTAATGTAAATGTGTGTAAGTTATGATCTCCAGAAAGAATAACCAAAATTACATAGCATGGCAAAATCAATTATCTATCCATTTTCATTAGAGAATGACAGCACAAAACATTTACAATGGAGGACACTTCCTGTCTCAACATTTTGTTACTGTAAAGCAAGAAACACTAGAAGTTTTAGTGTAAAATCAAAATGTTTCCTCCTACCATCAGTCAGGGGAATGTAGCAGAAAATTCAGCTGAAACCTTCCCTACATTTTTTGCAAGGGAACTTTCTTCACAAGTTTTAGCCAGAATGGTTTAAATTTAACACATTGAAATTAAAAAAAAACCAACCAAACAAACCAAATCCCAAACACATATTTTAAAGGAATAGGCATTACATCCTGAATGGCATACCTGCCTGTGCTAAACATTAGGCAGAAACAGTCTGCCAGACTTCAAGGCAAGTTGGTGCAGGCTGTGGTCAGAGGACTGACAGGTTGGTGGCTGGGCTATAAGGGGAATGGTGGCACACTCACAGCAGCTTCCTAATGAAAATTGTGGTTTACCTTGCACAACTTCTTTTGGCAAGCTATAAATTCTTTACTTGAGGATGATGAGGCTGCCCAGAGAAACTGTGGATGCTCTATCCCTGGATGTGTTCAAGGGCAGGTTGGATGGGGCTTTGGGCAGCCTGGTCTAGTGGAAGGTGTCCCTGCCCATGGCAGAGGGATTGGAATTAGATGATCTTTAAGGTCCCCTCCAACCCAGACCAATGTATGATTCTATGATCTGTGTGTGGCTGTTTTCAAACTATAAAAGTATAATTTGTATTTTTGGAAGCCTAAATATGGTGTGATATTTAACCCCTTTATAGCAATGTGTGTTGCCATTTTGATGTCTGACTGGCTTCAGCCTTATGCAAAACCAAAAACATTCTTCCTGTGCTTGTTTATGTCTAGTGCAGCCTAAAGGAAAGCGCTTGCAAATATTCCAGCAAGAAGTATTTATTGTTTCTGTAATGTCATGGATAAGTGGGCTGATCTTGGAGATTTCTCAGATACCCCTATGTTTTTTTGAAGGCTATGTGGGAGCTGAAATCCCCCAATGGAGGCAGTTCCAGCAACCTGCTGGGCAGGAGTCCCAGGACTGTGGGGACATCCAGGCTGTGTCTGGCTGCTCTGTGCTGGCTTGGATTCAACTGCTCTGGCTCCAAAGACTTCCCAAAACAGCCCTCACCTTTCTTAGGTGCAGCACATGCAAAGAAAACTAACCAGTCCTATCCCTCACTGGGATGTTCCTGTCAAACAGGGAAATTAAATCCTTTCGTTCAGAGTGACTTTTTAGAGCAATGTCTGTTTTAGAAAAGCCCCTCTTTTTTTTTTTTTTTTTTTTTTTTTTTTTTTTTTTTTTTTTTTTTTTTTAAAAATTTTTTTTTTTAAAAAACCCCTTTTTTTTTTTTTTTTTTTTTTTTTTTTTTTTTTTTTTTTTTTTTTTTTTTTGGTATTACAGCCTTTTAATATAAGAAAAAGGTGAATACCTCTATCTCCTTTAGCTTCTAAGGGAAGCCTTTGTCTGGCAGCTTTGTAGCTGGTTGCAGAGCTGAGCAGCTCCAAGGAAAGGAAAAGAGATAGAAGAGACCACAAAGTATACAGATACCAAGAGAGAAGGTGGCTATGTGGGAGGATGCCCACGTTAAAAGAAAAAAACGATAGGGAATTCCACCTGGGTCAAGCTCAGCTCTGAAATTTGGATGCAACTGAGAGTGTTTCCCTGAAATGGAAACAGGAAAAAGAAGTCTTGCACTATGTCCAGAAAAATACACTGTCTTCCCAGAAAGTAGCTGTTTGCTTCCAGGCACTTGCTATCAAAGCAGAGGAAGTAAAATACTTGATTTGCAGAACTGTTCATGAGCAGCTCAAGGCTTCGGGCATGCATCCAGAGGTGCTGGAAATCAACATTTAACTGCCATCAATGCCTTAGGGAAAACAGGCCTCAAAAATCTGTTAAGCATACAAAACCCACTTGTCAGGAAAAAAAAAGAGCTTTTGGATATATTTGTTACTCTTTCATCTGTCACCGTACACTGTGGGCCACCAGGAAAGTTAAGCAAGTTGTTACTCTTGTGGTACCTTAGGGTTTAGAAAACAAGATTAGGTTATAACGTTGCAATAGGAAGGTGGAGAAACAAGAACCACCTTTCTGTGTGTAGTGGTGGATTCCTAAAAACAGAGAAATAATGGCTGGAGATCCCAGAATCATGACTTCTATTACACAGACACAATTAAAAACATAGTTCCTGTGTCTTAATTTGCTGCACAAAAGCCACAGAAAGCAGACAAGCTGACTAAGAATTAGCTTCACTATTTGAAGTTTCTGTGGGGAGTCATTAGAAAATCTGTTTATCTTGATCCTCAAGGGAAAAACCAGAATGGTATAGTCCATAATCACTGCCTAAGCAGTGATGATTTTTTAACTGTTAGCATAGCTTGAGAAAAGACATATTTCATGCAATGCTGGGAGCTGATTGTTGCTGTGTTGGGGATGAATTGGAAATTAAGAGTAATTTGTGTTAAAATTGGAACTTAACAGTCATTAGTGTGGAATTTAAAAAACGCAAAGCCCTAAAAGTATTGAATTGGCTAATCTCTATGTTTATTATCTCTAGGCTCAAGCAATGAAAATGTCTGCTCTACTCCTGCTCTCTAACTGTAGGGAAAATGGTCTGAAAATGGACTGAAAAGGCAGTAATGCCGCTGTTGTCCTGTAGTTGCCTCCTTTGTAGTCACGGAGGGGCAGCCAGCAGAAAGATCAGCCTGGTAGCAACGAGGTTAGTCCACAAGGTGAACATCAGCCAGGTACCCACATGATGATCTACTGCCCTGTAGGGCCTGTCCAGTTGGGACTTTTGGGTGTCTGCACTGTAGGTCTGTTCGCTGTAGATCCTTTCCGACACTGGATGTGCTCCCTTTACACTGATGCCATATGATGCAAGGATGCTCTCTCTTGTACATAGAGAGGCAGGAGGGATCTCAGGAGATGTAGCTGCAGTGGGCTCTCTTACGGTTACCCACCCACTCTGATCAGCTCTGTCAGACCCACAAACCCTTGCAGGAAGCACACAAGTGACATCTGTGCTGGGAGAGATTTTCCATTAAGGAAAAAAGAAGTATCAACTGGCTTGTTTTGTTTGTGGGTGTTTAATCGCTAGTTTGATAAATTTCTGTTAGTCAGCAGGCTGGTCCTGCAATAAGCTGATTTGTAAAGGATACTTCAAAATGTAATGTGCCAGTGTGCACCGGCTCCTCTCAGCCTTTCACTGTGCCATCCATTTGTATTGTTCTGCCAGACATACTTGCAATCCAGCCCTGTAATCAGGAAAATCTGAAAAGAGTGGCTGCACTGCATTTCCACAGCATACGCCATCCCAGAGCTACTGTGTTGCCATCCGCCAAATCCTGGACTTCATTTCTCCCCATGCCAAGTCCGATAGAAAACTTAGGAAAGGAAAAGGTCATCCATACAGAAGATGTGACATTTATAAAACTGGACAGATTGGAAGAGGATTTTCTATTTAAGACAGACACTATTAGAGTAGCTTTGCCTCTCCAGGCTCAAGCGAGTGTGACTTTGCCAGAGGAACTGGAAAATAGATGTAGGGACAGTGAGTCTGGGCATGGTAGAACCCGCCCACTTTCCCAGTTCCATAAAGGTTTGCACCACTGGTTTGCAGTCCATTTCATGTGTTGTTCCAGTAACACCTGGAGGACTCACTGGAGAGCTTAGTGACTGCAGGTAACGCGGCTAAACAAAACCAATCTCACTTAAACAGAGCTGGGGAAGGAAGCGTCATGACAGAGCAAATCTCTGGACACATTTAGTGGAAAGCACTTGGTGCTCCAGAATTCCACCAAGAGCAGCATTCAGCATGTGACTGTAAGAGTGTAGGTGTGTGTGAGACAGGAAAAAGATTGTGGGGGACCAGAGGAAGAAGATACTGCTTTTCTTCCAATTATTATTTTGGATCCATCTGGTGTTTAAACCAGTCTTGCCAAGTCATAAGGAAAAGATCTGCTCTTCAGCAGTATTGCTGTGACTCCCAGCTGATTTCTATTCATGGATCATTAGGGAAGTATCTGGAGAGGAAAAAGCCCTTCCAGGACCAGGAAAGCCTTACAACTTTCCACTTCTTATGCTAGGTGAGAAACAATTCAAAGTTTTTAGGATTAGTCACCCACTCTGACTGCACTGTTACTAAAAGGAACTGAGAATATTATTTTCTTAAAGTGTTATATTACTAAAGGTGGTCAGATGTCAGTAGGATCAGGAAAATCTAAAAAGTCCTACATAGGTAAAATACAAATTCTAAATGTAATATAAATAATTAAGTATATGCCTAGTGTTTACTTTTGGCCACATAAAAATTTTGTCTAAGCTGACACATATTTATCAGCCTGTCCCAGGAACATATTTTGTTATGCAGTGTGGAAATTCAAGTTTGAACAAATGGTGATATTTTATATAAATCCATGAGTTGAAATTTAATTTTCTAAAAAATAATTGCCTGTTTCTCATGACTATTATAGCAATTATCTGGGGGAAGTTTTTACTTTAAAGACTTTGTCCAAGGATTTTTTTCAGAATTTTATAGGCAGTCATTACTGAAGAACTGTATCTGTGGGGAGGCATAATTAGGTTCATGAAAAAAAAATTAGTGGAAACATCCATCTTTAAAGGCTGAATATTTCAAAACTTCTAATTCACCCATCTGACTAAAGTCAGCTTCAGAAAAGGTTTTGGGTTTTCGTCTCATCTTTTAATAAAGGTTTCTCACATCTTTTTAAATTCTAGGAATCGCTAGAATAAACTAGAAAAGAGAAATTACATGTGTGGGTCAGTCTTTTCTGTGCTGCTCTTTCCCAGCCTGTAGGGTTTTCCTTTTTCTGTCTCCTAGTGTGTGTTTTAATATCCTCATCCCCTTCGTGTAAGTTCATATCAATGTGAGATATGAGATTTCAGGGGATTGTCTGTGACCAGTGATTTCATTATTCCTTCTTTTAAGACACCAGGTAGAAAATGTAATTTGGAGGGTTTTGCCCAACAGGAGCATAATTTCAGGTTTTTCACAGATAGTTTTAGAGTTTGAAATTTTACCAAATACAAAGCCTCGAAGGCCAGTTCTGTCCACAGTAGCTCACTTCCTCTTCCAGAGGGGACAGGATGGCTGTTCCAGGTAGAGCCAATGCAAATCTGAGACAATGGCAAGGATGTGTTTCATGCACACACAGAACAGTGTGCTGCGTTTGAGGATGCTGTGCAATCCAGCAAAGCTCAGCCTAAATCAAAACCTCCAGACATGGGGCCAAACATCTTCCTTTCTCCAGGCTCCACAGATCCCTCAAACAGCCTGGGGCAGGGAGAGTGGAAGGAATGTGCACTGTTTGGTGCAGCATCTCCCACTGGGCAGGCAATGAGCTGTGCCTACATTCCCTCCAGCCGTGAGTCTGCTCCATGGGCAACCTAAGCCATATAGGATTGTCACTTAGGGCAGCAGCAGCACCTTGGTTTTGAAATGAGCTTCCTCTGGGTTTCTGTGTGCCCAGAGCAATTCCCAGGTGATAAAGATGCTCCCTGCCCCCTCAAGTACTGGCAAAAGACTGTTCTTTTCTTTTTCCCCTAGAGCTTTTTTTGCATGAGTGTTTCAGAGAGTGCAGACATAACTATTTGATCTAGATGATTTAAGGCTGACAGGTTGCATTACCGAGAACATGCTTAGTCTCATCTCATGCATAACATCTGTATGAGGAAATTTGCCATCATTACAAACATTGCTCCAGGATAAATGCAGAGGTGGAGGTTTCAGAGGAGAGGCTGTTTGCCTGTGTGGGGATCACTCCTCAGGACCTTTTGGCTAAAATATTTAAGTGCTGGAAAATACTTGGTTCCTTACAGGGACGGAGAGAGTAGTTGAGAAGCAGATCTTGCTTTGGGACCAAAGGGAATTCTGGTGGAGGAGCTAGAAGATGATGTTAGTGGGGGGGAAACCCATGCTAACACACCCAGACAATGCCTACTCACAAAGGACATCCTCCCTTAAGAGAAACAGAGGGGAACAGCACAGTCAGCTGTGTGATCAGAGAGATACTGTACCCTGTACTGTGGGGCTAAAAATCTCCTGCTAAGAGAAAGGTCTCTGCTTAGATTGAATCTGTCACAACTGAGCAAGCAGCAGACTGGAGCTCTTGGAAGAAAAATATAACCTGTGGGTGGTTAAGCTCCTCTGAAGAAGTGAAGGAAAGAACAGAAAATTTATTAAGGTGTTACTTGGTAGAGAGATAAAAGGGAAGTGTATTCCTGCAGTGAAAATAAACTGCATAATAGATTAAAATGGGAATTTGTTGTCAAAATTTTAGGGTAAGTATGATCAGTAATTTTTGGCTATTAAAATGCCTGTGAGTTGCAAGAAGTTTATCAAGGAATAAAGCAAAGAGCCAAATGTAGCTAGGAAAAAACACGATGTTGAAGGCATTTAAGCCAGGAGGTGTTGCTAGAAAGGGTTTCTGCCCTTATTGCTCATGTAAACAGATAAATAACCCTGGCTTCCACCAGACCCTGGGTTTTTTTTTCTCTTCCACATTCATTAAAGTACTGGCTTGTAATGTACAATGCCACTATTTTTTCTGGATAGTAAGTGACTCTGAACTTTGTTCCCAGATGTTGTTTGAAGTTTCCAGAGTTCCAAGGAATCCCTCCCCTATTACAACAGAATTTGGAGCTTTTTGGTTCATTTAATTTTTTGTAGTTGGGGGTGGGGGAGGCTTTCTGCTACAGTTAATGCAAACCCATCTGGAGTATGTCTGTGCATGCCCTGCAAAGATTTATAGAAATAATAATTTTTCTGCTCACCGACAATGGGAATAATTCATTTCCTGTTCTGGATGCCATCTGCTGTTCTCCAGCACTCCAAGATGAGATTCCTTTCTAGGAGTGAAGCAGGCGAGGGAACTTCCTTTGTCTCTTCTGGGTCTATGTGATATGGAGAAGTAGAAAACACCTCTTCAGACTTACAGCAGGTCTACTCCACAGATACCTTGGGCTTACCCATGGCTAGGAATCAGGTCTGCTGTGCGTGATACTTCACAAAAATAATAGAAACATCTGAAAGTGCAAAAAAACCCTCAGATCTGGGGCTGGCTGTGGTGTGTAGGTAAGCAAACGTCAGCCAATTGCTGCAGGACTACCCAAATCCCAGGAGGAATACTGCTGCTGGTCTCCTCAGTGCATGTGCTGGTAGGAGTATCTCAGTAAACCAGGTCTTATTTTGTAGCCTAGGATTAAGGTGCTGAAAACAAAAATTCCCTTTACAGTGTACTCCACCAGTGACTGCAATGAATTACTGAGTCCAGTTTGCATTTTTAAAGTGAAACTCCTGGGTGTATGTCACATTTTTAGTTTGCATTAGTTAAGTATTTGATAACTGGAGGATTTTTCATTTTTCACTGATACATTTTCCCAGCAAAACAAGTATTTAAATATAATGCTATTGAATTCCTATCACAACAGTTGTCTCTGTCTGAATGCTGATAAGAAATTTAATTTGCCTCATACAACTTTCTACTAACCATGATAAAAACTTATTTAAATAAAGTGGATATCATCTCCTTAGAATCGCAAATGCCTTCTTCTTGGTAGGCAGAGCTGGGTATATAATCTTTTTTTCAGCCATCTTTAGAGGCAATAGGAAGAACTTTCAATTAATTGCAACTGTCTTGGCAAATCTGATCTTTCTAGGCAAGCCAAGACTGTGCAATAGTCTCCACTAAAGCTGCTGCTGAGGAAAATTGCAGACAAAACATATACATTGGTTGTTAATTGTGTGCTTGATTGGTTAAAGTGTTTGTGATATTGTGCACAGTTCCTGTTGTTTTACAGAGGAAGACAAAAACCACAAGACTTGTGTGTATTTACAGGAAGCTTAGAAGGATGACTTGAAAGGGGAAAAGTCCAGCCAAACACTAACAAATCCCTGCTGTGTTTCCAGTTCTTGATCTGTCATACATACATCAAAACAATTTGCAGTAACTGCAAATATGTCAGGAAACTGTGCATGTGATAAAGGCAAAAGGTATATTATTTTTGTTTTTCAGTGTTGGATTAGCTGATTAGATAATGATTTCAAACCATGAAATACTTGTATTTTGACAGTCACCTGGCAGTGTGTCTTACTATCCTACTTATACAGTAAATCGTGTGGTGACCCTACCAGCATTCAGAGTCTACAGAAGCTGCATGTGGGGGAAAGAAACTCTTAGTCCATCTTTTTGTACCCTTTGCAGCACATCTATTTTTAAAACCTCACAAAGGACTTTGCCCCTGTCCTCTTCAGAGCACATACACGTCAGTGCTGCTTGTCACTTTTATTTTTCTCTGACTAGAGTAACTTGTAAAGGGAATTCAAGAAGTAAGCAGACAGCCAACACGACATGAACACTGTCAGGCAGTGAGGGCAAGCAGCTTTAAGCCATGTTTGGAAATGGGATCGGTTTTATTTCCTCTCCCCCAATTTATGTTCTTTTCTTTTTTTTTTTTTTTAGGACTTGGCAGTTCTGCTCGGCATTTTGTTAGGGAAATTTCCCAAATCAAGATGTGCTAGAGAAAGCCAAGAGAGGAGAAGCAGAAGCACACTGAAACTGCTGAAAAGATGAGGTAGGGTCTAGCCCACTGGGATGTGAAGGGTCTGGCCCACAAAAGGTGGCTTTGGGACTCTGCAGCCCGAGTGCACAGTGAGGAATGACATTTCTCTCCCACTGTTGGATGCCCGTGCAGATTCCATTGCACCCCGTGGCAGAACAGGAGTAGCACCTGAATAAACTTCCAGGCTGAGATGTGTTGTGCAAACAGGGTTTTATTTGGGGTCAACTACTGAATGATGGCCACCAGTTAATCAGGTGAGAGGATGTGGGTCCTTCCCAGCCATCAAAATTCATAGAGGGTAATAAACTGGTGGGGTTAAATGTCTATAAGTGTATGGAGAGAAATGAACAATTGTCAGCCAAAACCAGGGATGTTTCTCTGGACCTCTTAGAGCCATGCACACAATTCCTGCTCCCCTGGTTTAGCATCATGTGTCTCCTCACTCCCGTAGACCTCCTGAGCATGTCTCTTCCTGGTCACAGAGCATCCCTTCCCTGGGCACAGCCAGCTCCAGTGGCATTTCCTTTCTCTTCTCACAGCTGGCTCCTGATCAGATCTGCTGTGTGTGCATGCACCCAGGGCAGGGGCTATGTTTGCTCATAATCGCTGTGCAGATGGTGCCAGTTGCTCTATTTAAGCACTGTGGGGAACACATGGGGACAGCCACCAGCTTTACCACAGCTGGTGCTGAGAAATCAAAGCCTTGTCCTGCCTGTTTGAGTGGGTAAAGAATTTGGCACGCCCTGTAATCCTTGTCTCTCTTACCCTGTCTCATGGCAAAGCCACATCTGCTCCTTGCAGACCATTTCCTCTTCTGAGAAACTGCTTAATTTGGGGGGATATGGGAGGAAGCAGTGCCTGCTCCTCCTGCTTTCTTGCCCACTCAATTCACCCTAGCATGCAGAGATGGACATTGTGAGATCAAATGCATTCATGGGAATGGGAAGCCAAACACCTCCTGGATACTTTATTAGGACTCGTCACTGTCTTCATCAAACCCAGGAGCGAGAAAGAACAGAGGAGGTTGTAATACTTTTCAGGGAAACTGAATTTAACTCAGCCCAGCCAGCCTGGTCATGTTTCACCATGCGGCTTGGAGGTGTGGTTCTGCTGGGCTGCGGCCAGGAGGGTGTAATGCCTGCACCCCCAGGATTAATTAATTATCATTAATGCAACAGCAGAACCTTCAGTCTAGTCATGCAAAGTCTGGGCTATAAAACCCCCCAGCTCTTCACTACAGCCCTGGCCTGTGCTTGCCTCCTTGGCTTTCCTGGAGGAAGGCTGCACACCCCAGGCTGGCTGCAGAGGGCTAAGCCCCAAGTACCAGGGTTAGCAGGTTGTTGTAGCTCTGAGTAGCTTCCCCTGAGTGGGAGCAGCCTAAGCTGGCTGGGGAGGACAGATGAGGCTGGGTGGCATCATTCATACCTTTGGCTCTCTTGTCTTTGTAGAGACCAGAAAGATCCACAAATGAGAATGCATGCAATATTGCCATTAAGATGTGGTCTGTAACTATCTAGTTCTATTGCTTTTGGGTTGCTTCCACAGTACTTCTTTCCTTTCCTTGGCCATGTTAGTTTAGCATTAACTTTTTTTTTTTTTCCTGCCTTGCTGGTTTTTTCCCTGCCTGCCTGGCTACCTTTCCAAATTGTGATTAGCTTTAAACACTTGCTTAGCCATCCTTGACACTGAGCAAGGCTTCTCTCTTCTATCTTAACACTCTTTCCTCCTCTGACAGCAAGGTTATGTACTTTCTCACACTGTCAAGTATATGATCCTCTGAACTCCTCAGCAAACATTTCTTGTTGCCATCAAGACTAATGATGCTTACAACCTGAGTTTTTAATGTTTAATTTTAGTAATCTTTCTCTGTTTCTTCAACTCAAAGCTGCAAGCTGCCAGGCTGTGATGGGGAAAAAAATGCCATTAATTTTATAGACCCTGAATAACTGGCTTTGCTGAGGTTGTACGTATAAAAGTAAAACAGCCTTCAGTGCAGAAATTAATCTGGGCTGACCATGCAAACAGCTGTATGATGAACCTTGATGTGGAAACCTCCCCTGTGTTTCTTCTTCCTCTGGTCCAATTGATTGTGCAAATGCAGTGGATTCTTGCTCCAGGAATAAAGCCTGAGCATCCTGGTGCTGTGACGTGGCTACTTGCTGGGATGCAGCAGCCACCTATGCCAGCCTTGGGAGAGCTCAGCCTTGGAGGAGATCAGGCTTTCTTCCTGTGGCTGAAGGAACCCAGTAACACAAGCCTTCGTCAGTGGCAAACAGTGAGGTAAAAACTTGTGGATGAGTCATGCTGAAAATCAATATTTCCTCTGCAGTTTAAATCACAAGGAAGATGGATGTCCCGGGTATGTTGATCTGAGCATAATCCATGCTGACACACTCGCAGCATTCCATGGGAATTCATGGTGGCCTAATCCAGAGAGTATGCAAGTGGACTTCAGTGTTGGCACATTCACGTGTGTGCTGGCACTGTGGGTTAGAGGACACGTCTCAGGTCCAAATATAAACTAGGGACAGTGTGATCAGGTCCTTTGGAAGGAGAACACCATATATGTGGTAGATGAAAGGCTATATTGAAGAAAACAGGGAACCTGAATGTGCCAGAACTCTGACGAGGCTCTTATTATTATTTCTCTCATTAAGCTCACTGAAGTGCAAGTTGCTGGATTTTTTTAAAAAAAACAAACTTTTTGAAGGCTTTTTTTGGCCAGACACATTCCTTGACTTATGTGACTGCCCAAGGAGAGAAAAGCATGACTGAAGAGGAACAGAATGGCAATGTCATTTGAGCTTAGCCTGCATACAGACTGGCTTCACACGAGTCAGGAATACCAGCCTCAGAGAATTTGGGCTATTCTTACCATTACCATTACAATGTTTAAAATGGCAATTGTCTCACCTTTTCCCATTCATGTGTTCCATTTTGCTTAACAAAGAGCAAACTTTAAACAGCAATTCATTCTCATCACTTGAGTGAGGTTCAAGGTGATGTATAAATCATGGATTTGTGATTTATTCTCATGCTATCACATGACTATTCAAGCTCAAACCCCTATGGAGAGGAGGTATTTTAAGAAGAAATAGCGTAAATGTGGCCAGACTGTTGAAGAAGTAGTCCTTGTCCATGGACTACAGGAGCGTGCGATTCATGAGAACTGCAGAGGATGAACTCCATGGCCATCATGCTTTCTTTGCTGTAGTGCAAACACTAAGGTCAGATTTTAATACAGAAGGTCTTGACATTTCCCGTGGGAAAGATTCTATTTCAGACCAGTAGAGGGAGAAATCAGGCCAAAGACATGAATTAGGTTTTTTATGAAGATTTATGGAGGGGGAAAAAAGTCTAATTTATCTCTATAGTTAGAGTGCAAGAACAGTTGTCTGAGCTGCTACTGGGTTCTTTGCTGGTGCCCTTTATTATTTCATTCAATAAAAAGCTAACGAATAGTAAGTACATGTAATATTTTTCTGACTGGGAAAAAAATTACAATTTAATTTGAGAAGCAAAGTTTTAGTAGTCAGTAGCTCAAAAATGCACTGGAATATTTCACAAGGTAAAAAGAAATTATTTGCACATATGAAATGCTGCAACTCAAAAAAGTCAATCTTCTGGAAAGTGTATAAGGTGTAATGCCCCAGAAGACCATTAAAGAATCTTTGAAATAATAAAACATAATAATAAACAAAATAGTAAACATAGTCACATACAAATTTTGGGAAGTGATTGAAGCTATCACTCTCATCCACGATAGATTTGGGACAGCACAGGCAGAGGGGGGTAGAATGACTTGCACATTCAGACCCTACAAGACAAGGAACAGGCATTTAGGAAAAGAGCCACCAAAGTAATCACACCCAGAGAATAATGAGGTTGTCTGAGACTCACCTTGTTGGTGCCACTGTTTCAAAAGTAGTTGCTCTGATACAGAGTCAGATATCACTCTCCTCACACAGTCTATTCTCATTTCCCTGTAGAAACGGATGTGACTGTCACTTCCAATGTTGAGTGTATTCTCTCCTTGCCTTGATGTCTAAATTATGTGCTGCAAAGTGTCTGAATCTGATTGTGTTTACTTCCAAATGAAAATCATATCAAACATTAAGATAAATTTGAAATGAGCAGCATGATTTTATAGCAGAATGCAGGTGACTCTGTGCGGCTCTCTCAGGATTGGCTCCATTGGTAAGCAATACCTTTGGGAAGCTCTGTCCCCTGCCAAAGCCATTACAGGGGAGCTTCAGAGGAATAGTCACCCTTGATTTCTACCCCAGAGCCTCGGAGGACCTTTAATATCCCACCCCAGGTCATTACAGACCTGGAAGAGCAGAATGAGATCCTGTGCAACATGGTGATTCCAGGGCTACATTGGGCTCCAGAGCTGCATTGCAATGTCCTGATGTTGCTGGAATTTCTATAACAAGGCCAGAATATTGTTCACTGCTCTGGGATGGAGCCTCTTAGTCAAAAGAAGATCCTGTAATTCTGGAGTAGAGCTCCAGGGAAAAATTGTACTTTGGTCCAAAACAATGGTATGACTTCTCCAATAATGATGTGTGAGTCCTGTAAAACGAGAATTTGTTGCTGCTGAGAGCTCTTGGAAATGTTTTCAGGGATTATTTTTTTCCTTCCCATACGTCTTTACAATTTTGTCTTTTCTGAATTAGGCTTTTGGGGGATGAACTGGTCTCAACCAGAACCTTGGCTGTTTCATCATTGCTTTTTAGCTTGCATTGCTGAAATCAACCTTTCACACAACTTTTACTTGAAATAATAAATTTAAGTAGTCCCATAAGTGAGTAGAAGTCCTGCAAAGTAAGACTCAAATTATGCCACACTATGGTCACACAAGGGAAGCTGGAAAGGTGTGAGTTTATTTTCTGCCTACAGGAATCACTGACTGAATACTCATCCTCAGAGAAGTCTCTCTCATCATTTCTTATTATAGTACCATCTCTCATAACATATCAGGGACAGTGTAAGCAAAGATGGGAAAATTGCAGATTATGTGATTTTTAACTCCTCATCTAGTGACTTTAAGGAGACACTGAATGAGTCTGGAAAGACAACTCGTGCATATCCATATACTAGGACTCTCTTGGTTGAGATGCCCTATAAGCTACAACCTATTGGGAAAAGATTTAAAAAGTTTTAGCAGATTTCCTGAAATCTACAGACCTTTCTTTATGTGAATGGCAGAATCTGTGGGCTAAAGTTAGTTAATGCCCCAGTGAAGATTAGGAGGATGGATTTCCCTATTAACAATTGAACACAGTCCACCGATGTACTGAATTTGTACTTCATTTATACTTCCTGTTTTGCCTTTCCCTGAGTTCCTGAGATTTGAGATAACAGCTTCCATGAGTGCGTGCATGTGGCTCCCTATAATTTTCTCAATAATTAGGAATGAATGTTGAGGTCCTAGAGCTGACCAACAAAGCTGGTGCTCATGTCCTACTCCTGAACTGCACTTGATCAACAGACTGAAGGAATTTTATTATCCATGTAGCTGGTAAAACCCTATGTATTGCTGTCTTCTTATCAAGAATTCATCCTATCCTCCCCACTTTCTGTTCAGAGAACCTCACCTCAGAGATAAAGCTGTGTCTGGGGCCTACAGGGGTCCTGAATTTTCTCTGCTTATCCCTTTGCATTCCCCTTCACTTCTCCACTGGCAAAATATCCCCTTCCACCAAGTAAAGAACCTTGATAATGCCTTTGAGAATAGAGTAATTTTAGATTCTTTGGTACTTCAAATGGAGATGTTTTAAAATGTTTATGCATGTAGTAGAGGTAAGATTAAGATTAAGATTAAGATTTCAAGAAAGGGCAATATAGCTGCAAGTGAAACAAATGAACCTCAGATATAAAAGTTAAAGTCTTATAGCAACAATGGCTTTACAATTATTTGCTATTCTGTTTGGGTTTTTTTTTTTTCCAGAGAGTTATAGCTTGTGGTAGAGCTATTTGCTTCAAGTGCATCAACAGGGTATTAAAAGTGTAACTGAAATTATTCCTGTTAATGCCATTTAATATAGACCATCAAATAGTTTAGAAGTAACGAAGTCACATAATGCTCATGCTGTATGCTGGGTCACTACTAATAGTTGCTGTGGAAACCTTATTGTCTCTTCTACCACAGCAGTACGTAACTGTAGCAGGTTTGTTTTTTCAAGGATTACATTCCAGACCATTTCTGAGAAAAAGAAATAATGACCTTAACCAAAGGTAGTTTCATTAAAGGAGAGAAAATTTCTCACTTTTCTGCGACTGACGTGGTAATAGGAGTGAGGCTGCCTTTCAGATGCCACCTCAGGGCCACTTCAGTTTTGCTGTTAGGGCACAAGGAGACAAAGCTGCAGAACCAGGAGCACTTGAAATAAAACAGGCTGAAATCTCCAGTAAGAGGTATGTGCCATCTGCTCTTCCAGAAACCAAGCCATCAAGCAGTGATGGCTGTAACAGCTTAATTGCCAATTGATGGAGGCCTGCTCTAAATGGGTTTGCATACAGGGAGGAATGTGGTAGCACGTGTGCAGCATGCTGGTACCAACCAGCAAATGGAAACTCACCTGCCCAGGAAGGCTTTTGATGGCCATGCTCTTCCTAGGTGTATTTAAAGAAAAACATTGGTCTGCAACTTCATATTTACAGTTAGGAACTAATGCTTGCCCACCTGGGCAACCATCCTGTTAGCCTTTCCAAGTCCTGCTTTGAGGGCCACAGGCAACTTTCCTGACACAGAAATGCTTCTCAGCAAAGAGCCAGTGCATCAGAATAATTCCTTATAAGAATGACCAAAAGAAAACAACTGAGGGCTTTCAAAGTGATGTCAAAGGGGTTTTTTTTAATCAAAAAGGTTGTTGGATTAAGATTTGGCTGCAGAGCTTTCTCTTCCTGGTATCACAGATGGCCTGGGTTCAATAAGACTAACTATTCTCTGTGCTAGACCCTATTTCAGTAAAAATTATCTATAATTGTTTTAATGACTTTGTTAATGATTCACAGATATCTTATATGCACTATTTACTCATCTGTCTCCATTACCCTATGGCCTAAAGTGGAGATGCCACTGAGGAGAACAACAATAATTGGCTCCCATAGGAAAATGAAAAGTTCAGGCTCTGCAATTAGAGACTGGTCTCTCTCCTTAAATACTTAATTAATAGATGTGAGTATTCTAGGTTTTAAAATTCTAGTGACTGTATTTTTATCCATTCACCAGCAACTTGCATAAGGAAATGAAGCTCAGTATACAAATATTTGTCTGGAGTGACGCACCCTATTGGTCTGAGAGCTTAGAGTTTCAGAGCTGAGCAGGGAAAGGGGACATTTTTCATCTGGGCATGGGTCTGCTGGAGGGCTAGTGCATGACAGTTTGCACACTGGAAAGGTGGTTCTCATAGGAATTATAAAAATGAGAAATTCCAAAAGTCTAGCTGTTGTTAATTTGGGCAGAGTGGAAGGAGTTAAGGAATGAGTCTTGCAGGGCTGATGCTGGTCTTGCAGAAGAGTGCATCTGTGTGGTGCCTGCAGCCCTCTGCAAGGACAATGCAAGGTGAATAGACATGGTCCTGTCAGGCACAATACCTCGAAAACAAGATGGAAAAGTAAAACTTCTGATCTGAAGTCCCAAGGCAGATATAGAAAAAAGAAACTTGTGTGTATTTGGGACAATCCCTGGAGGATTTGATTTGAATAAAACCACACAGTCATTTCTG
>VYXF01000339.1:380182-442382 GCA_013397295.1 Polioptila caerulea
CGGCCGGGCTCGGGCCGGGGGGGCCCGCGCCGCTGGGGAGGGTCGGGCGGGGCCGGGTGTCGGGGTGCGCTGGTGGCCGAGGGGTCGCCGCCCTCCGCGGCGTTCGGGGGCGAGGCGAGCCGCTCCTCCGCGGCAGCGCGGCTTTAGGCTGTGCTTTAATTACCGGACAGATGTCTGAGCAGCTTCGTGGTGTTCTGCTGGCCGCGTGGCTGTTCGAGCTCTGTCACTGCAGTGCATCATCATCATCTTTATCATTATCATTGGAGTGTTTTACTCTTGATCAACTTCCCCGGGAGCCCGGGGAGGGTTTCAGCGTGGCTCTGCCGCTGTCCCCGTTTCATGGGAGCATCCCGCCACGCTGCGCTTGTAATTTATGCCTCAGACAGAAGCAGCGTGCGTTTTCCTAGTATCAAGGTCAGTTTATCGTAACTGCTGAGGAAAATACCATATGGCTCAGACTGACTTTTCTTAGGGAATCTAATTAAGTAGGAGCCTGTGTTGTGTTGGGATTTGTGTTATGTTTCAGGCAAGCGTAACCGAATTAGATTGCAAAATGCCTTATAGCGTGTGTATGTCCCTCCTCAAGCGTGTTTGCGGGGACATTAGCTGTAACTAGCAATCTATTTTGACAAATTAGGCTTTTTGCCTCATACCTACCATTTTACTATTTCCTGCATTTCTGAAAATGTGGGTAGCTGCCTTGCTATGGAGCCGGGAGTTTTTTAGAATAGGCACAGCAAAGATTTTAGCAATAAAGGCTTTTACTCATTCCTCTCGTAAGCCTTTTCTGGAAGGCTAGAGAGAGAATGGAGGGATAGTTAGTCTAGTTCTCATATTACCAGACATCTTTCTGATTTTGATAGACCTGTCATCAAACTGGACAGGTTTTTATAGTTGCTTATTTATGGTGATAGCTGTTCTGCGTAAACTGCATTGAGACCACTGACTAAGCCCTGCTGCTAAATGTCAAACAGTAGTGTTTGCTGCTTAATTCTACCTTTAGAAAGTGAACAGAGCTGTGCAAAAAGCAGAAGATGCTGTATCTTGTATGTAGCCCCTCAGGCTACTGCTTTACCCATCATTTCTCAGGTGTTGGATTTACTGATGCTTTGTGCCCAAACATCTAAAAACGCACTTGGCTCTTGTGCAGCCTTCCTGGGGAGTTTGTCAGGTACCATGCAGTTAGAAATCAAGGAATAGCATTTTCAATACATTAATTGCCAGTAGTGAGAATACACACAAGTCAGTTCCACCCTGGAAGCCCTCACGGGGATGAGACATACTTAAAGCACTACACCCTGTGACAGGATTTGCCTCTTGGACCTGCTGCATATTCAAATGACACAATATTGTCCTTTCTGGCAGGGTAATGCTTTTTTGTCTTTATTTGAACCAGTACTGTCTGGATCTAGAAAACTGAGTTAGAACTTTCATTTATTTTTCTGAGTTGGTTTCTTGCTTCCATGCTAACCTGATGAATACATCTGAGTGCACTACATAGAGTGTACCTGAGTGTACGAACACAGTAGGAATTCACCTTCTCACTTCATAGTTGCAGTAAAGAGAACACTTAAACAGCTTGTATTTAAATAAAGAAAAAAAAAAAGTCACCAAAGCATGCATGGGTGATGATGAAGAAAGGCTGTATGTACCAAGTGCACTATTGTTCATAAACAGTACATTGGTATGAAAATGCGACTCCTTTGTATTGCTGCCAACATTAACATGCCCTATTGTTATAAGACTGGAATCTGTGGTTTGGCAGTGTAAACCACCTTAACTTGCCCTTGGAAAGCTGGAGAAGTTAAAAGAAACTAGCTGAATATAATTCCATGAAAACCACAGGGACAGCTTTTCTCATTGAGAAAACCCATTGAATTGTTTGAGCGGATTAGTGCTGCCTTCCTGTGGAATGCTTTATTCACCTTCTTTTTGGATTCAGGTAGGTGTTTTTTTTTAGATAGATTCTTAGAGATAATAAAGGCTTCTGGCTTAGCTGTGAACCACTAACAGCCAGAGAATAAAACAGCTCCAAGTTTCTTATATTCATAGATTTATAGCAGCTGACTTTCAGAAGAAGCTTTTAAGGCTTAGGGGATGAGGAAGATGACTGCTAAGTTTTGGTGTGAAGTGAAGCACACCACACTATTCCTTAATTTACCAAAGAAACTTTACCTTTATGCTGAAACCGGGCAATTTTACATAAGGGCTAAATACAGTGTAATTTGATAAGATTTCAAGCAGTGGTCAAGTTTTATGCAGCTCTTTGTGAGATTGGTCAAAGATGCCTGTGTCTGAAATTTTGTGAATTTACAGAAACCTGAGAGGGAAACCTCTCATACATGTCTGATACACCAAGTTCTGTCACTCATATGGTAGGCTAGTGATTACAATGTGCTTGCTATTTAACTTTCAATTAAAACACGCTATCCTCCTTTTTCTTTTTTTTTTTAACAATCTTGTAGAAAAATGCCAAGCTATATATTTTTTTAAAACTTCAATTTCTGTAGATAAACAGTATGTTTGGCATTCTGTGTCCTGAAAATAAATAAAGAACACTGTAGTGGAAAGCAGTTTAATAAATCACCTTGGCAGCTTTATCATAGATGAAGAAGGTATAAATACTGCAGTGGATTGACTGGACAAAAGCTAATACCAGCATTATTGCAATAATGACAGATTTTTAGATCTTATGCATACTATTCAGGGAATAGAAACACAATAAGTTTTCAGGCCAATATGCATTAAATTTCAACAGCACAGTAATATATATATACATATATTATACTTAAGGAGAGTGTTCTACTAGTAAAACACCTCATCTAGCAAGTTTTTACTGACCAATTAGCCCCTGAACTGGGTAAAAGAAACAAAATCTCTTGTTATTTTTTGTTACTTTTACGCTTCATTTACCTTTTGATCCATTGATGACTATAAAAGGAAAAACTAATGTTGGTGTTTGGTATTCAGATTGTTGGAGTTATTACTATTGACTGGTTGTTTTAAGGTATAAAGCATTACCTCAGGAAATGAAATACACATTCTACAAGGCAAAGTATACCTCCAAATAAAACATTACCCATTGGGCTGACTACTGTGGAGATTAATCTTGATGAGGCACTTTCAATGGCATTGTCCCCATTGGCTCACGGTAATCAATTAAGTAGTTTTCTTGAATTTTGCTGGCATTGACTGGCAGGCAACTCTATCCTGGCCTCTTGCTGAACACCCAAGCTCAAGTTCTGCTGTGCAGTAGTTTCAAGAAGCTCCTTCTGGGCTCTTCTTTGCAAAATGTGCTGCTTATTCATGGAGAAGAGTAAATGGGACAGCCATAGTCTCTGGATTAAGAAACTATGTTTAAAGGGTGCTGAGGTAATTTTCTGTAGAAAGTGAAATGTAGTATCTTCTTGTGATAGCAATCTGATGAGTATTCTCATTCAAAGGCTATTAAATTTCATGGCATTCCCACTGTCTTAATGACTCTTGAAGCCAGGCAACAGTCTGAAATCTTTGGGGTTTTTTAATAACAAAGCAATCCCTTCCCCTGCACCCTCCACCTGTCTCCATGCAGAATAATAAGTAGTTCTGCTCTTTGTAAATCCAGCTTTCTACTCTTTAAGGACAACAGTATTTAACCTGTTGTTTTCTTTCTCAAAAGCAAAATATAACTAGTGGAATAAACCTTCTATTCTGCCGTTGTGGTGGGTTTTATCTCTTCTGAAACTAATACAAGAGCTTCTTTGCTTATTAGGCATTACTTGTGGGTCAGAAGATGTATTTAATGGGGTTTTTTTCTGGCCCTTATGAGCTGTATGAACAGGATTTTGTGTCCCAGGGTAATCCAAAAAGAAAAGTGCTGATTTGTACCATCAAGATTAATGGCTACAGTATGGATGAGCAGTCTATGATTTAAGTGTGGTCAGCTAGCACTGATCTGAAGTACCTCAAATTTCAGAGGTGTACCTATTTTTCTAACCATTTTTAATCTTGCAAGAAATTGATTTCTTTTTTTTTCTCTTTATGAGAACTGATCCTTTTGCCTCTCAGAGATCATCCCCAGGAGTCTTGGTGTACCTTTCTGGAAGTTATCTCAGTGCTTGCATCTAGCTGTCATAAGTGCTTTGATATTTGACAGACCATGACTTGGATTCAAGTTAAATCCCAGTACGTGAATTGGAGCACCATCAAGTTTCAAAAATAATTGGAAGAGCTTTGGGGAGGATTCAAAGAGATAATGTTGTTTTCCACTATCTCAGCTGGTCTTGATCTAAAAGTCCATAGTAAAAATTGTCCATGTGTTGATCGCTACAAGCACAGAAACCATGGGTTGAGTCTCAAATGAGAAGAAAGCAGTTCACCTCTAGAGGAGGATAAGCCTGATTATTTCATCTCTCACTTCTTTTCTGAGGTTTAGTGATGAGGTTTCATATTCCTACTCCAAGGCAGCGTCACAGGTCAAAAAGAGGCAAATCTTTGGAAATACTATGGTCTTGAGTTCCACACAATTGAGTGAGGACCCCTAGTTAGTTTCTAGAGGTGGTGTCTTAACTTGATTATGCTGTTCAAATAATAAGTTCTGTGGGACATAAAAAGGTATCTGTGCCAGATGTATGATTTCCTGAACCTGTAAGAAGGTGAACTGGTCCTGTAGTTTAAACTAAAGGAGCAATGACACTGTTCCAGTTTGATCCAAATATCAGCGAAGCAGCAGTCCAAACCTGACACTGAAGTTGGCCTTTGAACTCCAGAAAGTGACTGACCATGTATTATGCTTGAATAGAAACATTCTTTATTTGAATAAACTTATGATCCAGGACTTCAGGTGTGTGTTTATTGGTCTAGGCTCAGGTTATCTCCATGTTGTGCAGTGTCAATATTAAAAAAATCAGCTGAACACTGGTCCAAAGCAGAGCCTCTTCTGAGCACAGTGTGGAGTAGGTCCCAGTGTCAACAAACGAATCCATTAACTCCCCCACCTGGCAGATTAACCCAGCTCCTTTGGTTTTCAGAGGCTTTCTACAGCTCTGGCTCTGTTTTACTCTTGCCTTATGCCACTTGACAAATGGTTATCTAAACAATCCAAAGATGACCTGCTACTGAAACCCCTTTTACAGTGCACAGGGCAGACGTTGAGAGTCAGCCAACTGCAGCTCGTCACAAAGTCTCAGTGAAATGGGATGTGTGGCTTTTTACATGTCACTTCATTGTTGTATGATTCTTGCTTCTTTGAGGATAAATCAGAGTTAGAAGCATTTTGTTGGTGTCACAGTGAATGTAGAAGGCACAGTCTTAGGAATTTATTTTAGCTTTTTATTTTGTTAATTTACTTGCTAATCTGTAAAATTCAGTAATTTGCAGTGGGGTTTCCTGTCAGTGGTTTGAATTAACAGTGATTTACTCAATTAAATTTGTTTTCACATCTGGCAGCACTAGAGAATACTGCCTCATTGTGGCAACTGCTGTTGGAAGCATTTTCTTACCTCTAAAAATAGAACTTTTGTCCTTCTTCTAGTCCTGCAGGAAGATTCTCTCAGTGAAAGTTTAGTTCTTGGATAAATCCTAGTCATATGTTCATGGGTGGTATTTCATAAGTGGGATGAGGGATATCAATTAGTGCAACAGATGCTGTAGGAAAACAAATCCATTTTACTGTGCAGGATATTTTAAGTATGCCTTTGGTATGTTTCCATATTGGTTGGATTTTATATTATGGATGTTTTGGTAGCAGTCAAGCAATCCACACTTAATTGTTTACTTTTGTAGTTTGCATGGATTAATCACAATATGGCTTTCAAGTTATGATGAATTTCTTAATTAATCATAACTCTTCTGCCTGTGTTATTGAAATGCAGAATTAAATGCAGATGCAAAATGTGTAGTGCTTCCAGAGCTGTTTGTCTTTTTACAAAGCTTCACTTTTTTTCTGTGTGTTTTTTTTTTTTCCATATTAAAAATGTTAACAGCACAAATGAGAAGCCTAATCACCCCCTAACTCCATAGTGATGCTTTGGCATTTTGAAGTTGAAAAACTTACCTTAGTGGACCTATTTTCTTGGTTAGTTTATTGAATGCTACCTGTAGGAAGCTCCTCTCTAGTTGTTCTAACTAAGAGTCGCCGCGGTGGAACTGGGGAAGGCATTTTGATACACATACTTGTCATGGGCTGCTCCATAGCTTGTATGGTAAGGGACCTTCTGTATCTTTCAGTTGCTTCAGGTCATACAGGAAAACAGGATGTTGGCACCTGAAATAGGTAATATCCATCTGCACAGTAATATCCAGAATGAATCCAGTTGGAAGGGATTATCTGGTCCAACCTCCCTGCTCAAGCTGGGCCATCCCAGAGCACATGGCTCAGGATTGTGTGCAGGGCTTTTTTGAGTATTCCTGGTGAGGGAGATGCCACAACCTGACTGGGCAACCTGTTCTAGCGTGTGGTCACCTGCTTGAAGAAGCTGTTCCTCATGTTCAGGTGGAACTTCCTGTGCATCACTTTCTGCCCTTTACCTATTGTCCTGTTGTTTGGCACCACTGAGAAGAGCCTGGAAACATCCTCTTGGATGTTTCCTCCACCTTCAGATACTTAGGGGCATTGATGAGGGCTCCTCTCACTTGTCCCCCCACAAGGAGGGAGATAAATAATTGAGCCTTCTCAGACTTAATGTGACATTGAACTTGAGATTTTCTGTGTGCCAGTACTAGGCTGGTATTTCATGTATTTACACTGGTAAAGTGAGTGCTCACTTCTCTGCCTGCCTCTTAGAATGAGAGAGAAATGCAGCAATTCTTTGAAGGAACTGAGAAGTATTCACCGTTTCTTTCATCTCCCTTCAACCCATGTGGCTCATTTGAGGGCCATTGATTGTGAAATGCTGGGGCTGCAGGTGTCCCGGGAGAAGGTTGTGCATGTGTAATGCAGCACAGGTGGGTGAATGTATTTTTTCAGGCCTCACTCTTGAGCTAATGCTGAGGGGAGAGGTAGGAGTACAGATGAGCTTTTTCTTTAGTAGTCTCTTAATGCTGGCTCAAACTTAGCAAGTACAGGGTGAAGCCTGGTTTGCCAGGTGTGTTCTGGTTTGTGTTTTCATACAAAGGTGGAAAAAAAGGTTCTGGTGTGTTTTCATACTTCAGTTTAGGGGCTGCTGCTCTCTCTGTGCAGGGAGTCTGGGCACATACAGTTAAGCTCTGAGCCCCACTTTGCAGGTTAGGCATTCAAAGGGAAGCCCCTGCAGTCTTGTGCTTACAGATGTGAAAATTTCTGATTGTGTTGGACTCGTTGGGATCAGTTGCTTTCCCTAAGTGCACATGCTGGCTTTCTTGCTGGCCTGTGATGATTCACTCTGAAGTTGGTTGACAGTCCATTACAATAATGAGCTGAATTTCATGCTTCAGATTGAAGGCACATGGAGGAGAGGCAAATCATCCAAGATAAAATTGTGTGTCAGCACATTACTGCTCCAATTTTGTCTCTTTCTCCAAGCTGTTGTCTTTGTTTCTGGAAGAGTGATAGTCAGTCTCACACAGTCAGAATACTGTCAGATCCATCATCTTTACCCATTCTTCCATAAGACGGTTGCTACTAAATAGAGAAAATAGAACTGAGCATGATTTGCCTAAATTCAGCATAAACAATAGAGGAGGAGACTGAAGTAAAATGAGAATATACACTGACTAGAAATCCACTTGCATATGAAATATGTGAAATCAATATATGCCAGATAACCTAGGCTCTTTAGCAGTGGTGGTGATAAATTTTTGGTAAGACTTCAGTTCAGCTTTACCAGTGAGAAGATTATTCCGTTCCATCAATTTAACTTCTGTCTCACATTTTGAATTCCCAATGGGATTTGTACTTGTGTATCAGTTGTAGGCCTGATACATAAGTATAAAATGGTCATCAATTTTTACACAGATTCTCTTTTTAATATGACTTTTTGTTTTGAACCGTCAGAGGTAGATGATAAAAATTAGGTCCTACAGTGCAATTTTTAGTCTTTTCTATATTTTTTTTCTATTTAAATAAGTCCTATTTTTTTAGAAGCACTTTTATGTGCTGTTTTCTGCCTTTAGGAGAGTGATATCCTTAGATGAGAGATGCCATTCTTTCTTGAACGGAATGTGATTTCACTAAGATTTTTAATTCTGTGTCATGGTTTAACCCCAGAGTGCTGTGCCAGCTACTAAGTAGAAAATGAACTCTATCCCAGCTGTCACCAGGACATTCTGCTTTTTCATATTCAGTACTTAAAATAACATAAAATATAGAAGCAAGAAGAGTGTGAAACTCCTGTTTATTTCCTAAATAGCTTAAAGTTTAAAACCATACAGTACTAACCTTTGACCTGTAAGGTTTACAGTTTCACCCATTATGGAATGTTCCAACAATCTTTTAGACAAATGTACATTCAATTATTGTAATAACTTACATTAATAAGGAACATTTCTCCCTGAAGGACCTGAATGATCTTCATGTTTTAAAACCTGCTGATTTACCCCTTGCACTCCCCAGTGAAACAAATGTAACTTTGCTCAGGAGCTTGCCAGCTGTTTGCTTTGCTGCTTGCAAATCTCTCATAAAATTAGTCCAAGGCTGAAAGCAAGATAATTTTTTTTTGCTATGGTTATAGGCCGGGAAATATGTGCAGTAAAACTTAGTTAAAATCAGTGTGGGCACAAAGAATAACATCCTCTTTGAGCTCTTTATCTTACATCTCATTTAAAATATGATACGCCAGATACAAATCCCATGTTGAAGTCAGGTGGGTTGTATTTAATTTTTCAATCAGAGATGTCCTTTTATTTCTGATGAGTATATTTTCCCTTTTCTTATTTTGAGACATTTGTTCATTCTGAGTGTAAAGAGAAGAATATTCAGTGTTTTTACCCAAGCTTCTAGACATTCTTGGGGTTTTAAAAAGACCAAAAAATCTGTGGCCAGTGTTAAGTATGCCTTATTTCAGACTTAATGATGTGCTGGCTGTAGTAGAAATTACTTTAGACAGTGATGTTTTTTAAATGTTGGGTGATGGCTAAAGTCTGTTTTGTTCAAGTGTGTTGATGTAACTCAAGGCACTATTCAGACCTTATTTTTGTCAAATGAAGTGTATGACATTATTTAATTTATGTGTTAAATATTGGGACATTTGCATTAAAAAATTAGTATAATGACCTGATGTGAGCAATGTGGCAACTTCTTTTGGACAATTTAGTAGACAAAACTTTTAAAATACAAGGGGTGGTGAAGGTGCTCTGTTGAGGACAAAGTGCTTGTCTTTCTTCTTTGTCTTAGAAAAGTGACTATCTTGTTGTATGATTTAAAAGGGAAAAATTTTCACCAGTAAGATTATACAAGGAATTTCTTATGGTACTAAAAGAATTCTGGAAAGATCGACAAGAAAGATTGAGCTGTATTATTTGGGTCCTGACAGACTACTGAAGGAAGGAAAGATGAGCTTGTTGGTGACAGAATCAAAGATATAATTACAAATAGGTTTCTTCTTCTTGATTTTCTACCTGGAAATTATACAAGCGGTAGAGTAGCAGAACAGAGTGGAAAAGCTCTGGTGAGAGTTTGGTGATTCTAAAGCTGAGACTATGTGGGGGGGAAAGGCATTGTATATGAAATATTTCAATAGCAAATTACTGAGTTGAAGGAGTTTATGGTCTTGGTTCCTCAGGTATTACATTTCATCAATGCACATTGACAGCATTTTAGAGCAAAACTTTTGCTGTCCTGTGGAAACCAGTGAAATTTTGATTAAAAATATGCTCACAAACAGAAAGAATTATAGAATATTCTTGTTTGGAGTGCTCTCTTCTAGATACCTGCTGTTATATACTCCCCAAGCCTTCTCTTCTCCAGGCTGAGCAGTCCTAGTACTGCCAGCATCACTTCCTGTGAAAGATGCTCCAGTCCCTTAACCATCCTTGTGGCCATAAGTCTGGGAAGCCCAGACGGTACGCAGGACTCCAGAAGCAGCCTCACTAGTGCTGATTGCTCTGCTACAGCATAAAACTAAGAAGTCTGTGTTGTACAATATTCAATGTGACCACTTGCATAATTAACTTTATAATATGGTTCTTTGTCAAGCAGAGAATCTGTCTTGAATATTAGTTGGCACTTAGCCCAAAAAACTTCTTTTTTTCTCCCCACCCTCCCAGTAATGCTAATCATCTGCTAAGACTCCAAGTCCAAACAGCTTAGCTGTCATATGGGTGAGCAGGAAATGCACTACTTGCCCTTGTTTCTTCTGTTGATGCCCTTGTCTGTGTTAAGACCATGTATTTCTTGAAGTTCTTGAAAAACATTTAATTTGCTTGTTTTTATTTTTGCTGGGGATTTGTTTTTGTTTTTAAGGCTAAATTCAAGAAATAGTTTCAATGTACCAGTTTTAATTAGATACTAAAATAGACTGTAAGAAGCGTTAAGATTAGAACATTACTCAAACAATACCCAATCGTGTCTTGTAAGCCTAGGCTTTCCTGTTACAGTGTTTTAATTTGTTGAGCAGAAGTTTTCTAGGGAGTGATACTGTTCCTTGTAAAATCTGTGAGATCTTAGATTTTGTATTCAGTTTGAGATTTACTGAAGAAGTACTCATCAAGGCAATCATCTGAACAGCCTCGTGTAAGTTATTTTAGGCTGAGAAGCTATTTTGTGTGTTTTAAGCTAGTTTTAAGTGTACCTTGTTACATTTCCTCTAGAGGACTGGCCATTGTGAATTTCCAAAATGCGTAATCCGGATCTACCACAGAAAGGACGTTTGAGAATTGTTTATAAATATTTATAAACTGCTGTGATACTCCCAGATCAGAGGTGATTTACTAATGTAATGAAGAATTATTTCCTGGGAAATCACATGGAGTTCCTTGGAGGTTAATGTAATATTGGAATGCAGACTGAGAATACCATAGAGAACTAAACCACATGAAATTGAAAAGCTAAAGTTGCATGTGATTTTAAAGCATATATACTTGAAATGAAGTCTTTGCCAACCCCAGACAATCAGTGGTGGTGGGGCTGCCCACTTATTCCCAAATTTAGGGGTAAATTTCCCCCTTCTAATACATGGTCACAGTCAGCACTGGCAGCTGAATCAAAGAGATAATGTTTTTACTGATAGACCAGTTTGCATGTGTAAAAAACATTACTGATTTTTTTTTATACCACTTCCAAAAGGATTTTGATGAAGACCTCAAAGGAGAACTTATTATGGAAATGTTAATTACAGCTGTTAACTTGATGCTTAAGCTACTAGGACATCAAAGATGAAATTCCAGTTACCTCCATCATCTTGTGTCTCAGAAGACTGTAGCCCTAGCATGAAGGTGTCTCTACTGAGTCCAGGAATTGCTTAAAAAAGTTTTATTTCCTTTTACAGTGTATCCTGTATTTTCCCCTTAAGTGTGCGTGGGTGTGAAGGGAGTTACTTGGAAAAGCCCTGTGTACTTCCCCATGGATGTGGCCTTCCTGTAGTGAAGCCTTTCCATGTCAGAGGTGCCTTTGCACCCAAGCACTTTGTGTGGGGAGAGCTGAGCAGATATCCCAAAGCCTGAAGGGAAGGATGTGTTCCTGGGCACTTCAGGCTCTGTCTTTGAGCTGCAACCCAAGTGTTACCTCAGCAAACCCTTTTCTTTTCCTTACCAATGCTCAATGAAGTTTTGGTATAAGGAGTGTAGGTGAAAGGACAGAGAAAAATCTTAATATTCTGGTGAAAATTTACAGAAGATTTATGCACCTTTTTGGCATTAAAGAAGAATCTTGCCAGTTGTTCCTTGCTATGTTTTTGCCAATTTTTAAATTTTAACATATATTCTTGGTCTTGCAAATGAGATTAATGAAGACTACATACAGTCCTTTGTTTCTCTGACATTTTTCTTCTACACAAATCAGCATAATTTTTCTTAGAAGTACATTTTTATAGCCTTTATAAATACTCATTGCCATCTTCCTTAGTAGATTCAGAGTCAAGCCAGAACACTGTGACTTTTTTTAGCTGTATGGTGAGCATGTGTCTTGTTGGAGGGATCTTGTCATCTTGAGTTCACCTAAGCTTGTATACACCATCTGCTTGGTTTTGGTGAAGTGCTGTTTTCTTGAACAAGGAGTTTATTCTAAACTTCATGGATAACCTAACCAAAACAGAAAAAATAAGCAGTGCCCTCCTTCTGTGTGTGTGTGTGTATTTTTCTTATTTGAAGAATGGTAATCAGATGTAGGGAAGTAAATACTGTGTTTAAAAAACCCCACCAAACTAACAAAAAAAACCCAAACAAAACCCAGCAAACCACATCCCACATCATTATCTGAGTAGCAAATTAAATTTTTAGAAAATAAAGCTGATTTTTTTCCCCTGTGCCTCTACTTGCAGTAGTGCTTGGAGCAGTTAATTGTATGCCGTAGCAGTTTTCCTTAGACGTGGGTTTTTTTTATGAGCCAGAACCAGCTTAGAAGCTTTACATAGCCTCATTCACTTGCCACTCACCATGGATGAAGAGGCAGTAATAGTTGTCTCTTCTGTACAGTGTAGGAACTGTAGTGTGTTCATTGTTATTATATACATTGCTGGGAGCTCAGAACAGAGATGCAAAAGCTGTCTCATGCTTCTGAAACTGTAACAGAGCGTGGAGATGGACACCTCTGTGATTGCCCAAATAATGGCATAAATCAAATGACACAAGTTGATGCTGAGAGCTGAATTTACTACAATTCAATTAAATGAGTAAAAGTCATGAGAAAATAAATTAGAACAAATTTCATTAGTGGAGCTTAATGGACCAAGCTCTCGTTCAAGCTTTATAGTACCTTCAATTCACACATAATATTAACTACTACTTTTTCCCCTCCAAATATGGGAAATAATGACATAGTGGTGACATCTAAAGCTTTCCAGTCACTCTGGGAAATAAATTTAAAATTTATATGCTTACTTTTTAAATGGTGCTTTAAAATATTTCTTAGTTGGCAGTATAAAACATTTTTGAGTGTAACAGCAGAATATATTCTCTGTTCATACACAGTGGCAGGGATTGCACTACAGGCAGTTTTAGAAAATCTTAAGAAATGTCTAAACCTCATTTGACCTGACTTAGTTTAACATGTTCCTTTTTTGAGAGCAACATTAAGGTCTGTCCTCAACATCTCTTAGTATCCCAAATAATTTATCTTTTCTGTTTATATTTAAATGGGGGAGTGATTGGTTCCAGTGCATGGAACCTGCAAAATAGTACTGAAATGAATCCTTCAAGTTTTATAAGGGAAATTTAGATTGGATTTTAGGAGCAATTCAATCCCTGAAAGGGTTTTCAGACATTGGAAGAGGTTGCCCAGGGAAGTGGTTAAGTTGCCATTCCTGGAGGTATTTAAAAGATGTGCAGGGGTGGCATTTAGGGACATGGTTTAGTGGTGGACTTGGCAGTGCTGGGTTAATGGTTGGACTCAGTGTAAAAGGTATTTTCCAGACAAAAAGATTCAACAATTTTCTGATGTTTATGGCAGCAGCTTTCTTTTTGTGCCTGTGATCTTCACGCACTTGTGAAAACTGTGAGTGTTTTTTATTTATTTTTCTATTTTATTTTCTGTTTCTGATTTCAGATATTCCATATAGTTGTTCATATTCAGGACCCAGTGTATAATGGGGAGAAAACTGGACCTTTCTGGCTTGACTGATGAAGAAGCAGAGCATGTGCTCCAGGTGGTTCAGCGAGATTTCAGCCTTCGTAAGAAAGAAGAAGAAAGGCTGAGGTAAGGATAAAAACAGGATTAAAATATTGGTCTGTTATGGTTATTACAGACTGACTTTGGAGGAAACCAGAAAACACAGCTTTTTTTTTTTTGTGGTGTTCTATGCATTAATAATCATTCCTGTCACAGAGGCAAGAAATATTCAAACTCCTCCGCATGAATTCAATTATTGAGTAGTAATTAATTTTTGCATTTAGTCTATCCTATTTTAAACCACAGCAATGGTCTCTAAATCACCTGTGTATATCTCCTGGGTAGAGGCTAAGTAGTGTTTGACGTAGCAAAAGCAGAAGTTTATGTTAAGAGAATGTTTTGCCTGCTGTAGTTGGTTCCTTTCTTTAATTCATAAACTTTATCTTCATGCAAACATCTGAAAGTGGAGAAGTTCCCCCAAAAGAGTCGATGGGATATGTTATCCATTGTATTGAGGTAACTTAACTTTGCTTTCAGTAGTCTGTGTACAAAATGATCTCAAGCAGAAATAATCCAGGAGAAAACAGATGGAACTTGTTGGCAAGGTAGCTGAGGAAATTCAGTATGTGACAAGGGGACTACAGCTAGAGACCTGAATTGGTAGATTCAATATTTTTCTTTCTAGTTTCAACAATATTTCCTTGAATTATTATGCCTGACTTTCTTATTACCTTCTTTGAACACATCATTATTTATTATCCAGAATGCTCTGAGGTCTCTATCTATGGCTGGCAAATGCACATATTCTCTTATTGTGCTACTCTTATCTCAGGCATCATCATGTTTCTTTTTCATTTAGTATCAAGCTGAAGTCAACAGAGCAGGAAGATGACTGAAATAAACAGAAAACTAGTCATATATACTATGTGCACTTGAAACTGAGAGGAATCCTGTCTCACCTGGAACATTAGGAGCAAGAAATGTGTCTTGCAGCATAGGCCTAATTCAATTCTAGCATGCCGTGCAATTTCTTGCTTGGGTTGGTGGTGCAAGCTTGCTGCAGGGAAGAAAAAACTGCATGAGGATGGCACACAATTTTATTTTTTTTTTTTTACTGTTTGTTGTACCATGGGTTATTCTGATTACTTTGGTAATCACAACACAGCCAAGAGATTCTAGAAACAGCTTGAGGAGGGTGAGGGGGTGAGCTCTCTCTGTCTTTTTATACTGTGACTGGTTGTATCTTACTGGAGCAAGCATACTACAGCTAGGAAGTGCTGGGATATCTTGCCTGTTCTATGCCATAGATCCATAGTGGGAGGAGGAGGGGAAGGATGAAAGGCAGAATGCACAGGGAAAATTGACCGGAAAGCCTGGATAGATAAAATTTTTGCTGGTGTTTGTGTTTTGCCATTTTGGTACTGAATTTTGTCATGACACCTAATTTTCATGACACTTAATTTCACAAGTAGAAAACTGGTGTGAGAAGACAGCTGAAACAATGGAAAGGTAGGAGAAACATAAGGATCAACTCAGCTTATATATAAATATGTGTATCTCAAGTATATATGATGTTTTTCTTCGTGCAAAGTTATGCCTTTTGCAGGTGTTAGAGTATGTTGAAGTGCTGTGAATAATGAGCTGTACTGACAAAGGAAAAGTTCTGAAATTCAGCTGATAGTTAAGATGAATTTAAGTAATTTTAATGATGTTAAAAGCTTACTTCTGACTTAAAACCTATGACTTTTTTTTTTCTCTCTCTTTTTTAAAATCAGGCTACTCTGATTGGTTTTGGTTGCTTGGTTTGCAGCACATCTTTTTTTCTTACTATGTGATTGAAAATGTATAAGAAAATTATATGATCTTGCTATAGATTCGATTTTTCAACCTGTAAGAAAAGAGATTAGATCTGCTCTGATGTTCTTTGCTCTGTTGTGTTTGTATTTAGAATGTTATCAACTGGTAAAGTTTACCATGTAGTTTCACTTTAGAAGTGAAACTCTATAAGGCTTTGTAATCTTTTCTAAGATAAAAAAGCTGGCATATACATATAATATATGTTAGACTTTTAGACTTCTTTCAACAAATTCAAAACCAAGCTATATCTGAAGGTATGGTTTTGCACTTTATTTTTTTTATTCCTGTAATTAATTTGAGGTAGCAGCATTAGGCTTTAAATAGAACTGTTGAAGTTTTGCATGTGATACTCTCTTAAAATAGGGTTTCTGTATAATTCTTCATATCATAGATAGTTTTATTTTTGGATGCTTTTCCCTACCAAGATTTAAATAGCAATTTCACATTTCTCTCTCTGTATTATTCTTATTGGTAACAATTATTTCTAAAGATCAAGAAATACTTAAGGGACTATATGATAGATTTCCACTGTATCAGGAGAGTAGTAAAAGCTAAAATAACTGTAAGTGGTTGATAACTTCAATTTTGCTTTTCTAGTGGCATCTGAACAGTTAACTAGCATACTGCAAGAAGTGAAGCTTACCTTTACTTCTAATAAATGTTTTTAATGTGGTAAAATGACAAATGTTTTAGAGCTAGCATTCTAATGTTTTTTATAATAATGTGGTTTTTACATGGTAATGTATTTTTCCATGTTCTGTAAACAAAATTATGTAGTGTATGGAGAAAAGCCATACTGATGATCTGCATTTTCTGCTGCAAAGATGTTTTGAATTTCTCTGCAGTGAGGATTTTTGCAGTAGTTCTCTAATTTAAGTCTTTCTCAGAACTTTATCTCCTACTGTTATCAGACAGTTTGGTCTTGTACATTTTGTAAAAAAAAAAAAATTAGTTTGCTACAACCAGTAATATAACAATAAGATAAACATGTGAATGTGTTTAGTGAGTAGAGTGGTTGGTTTGTTATGCCTTACTGCTCCATATAGTTTTAGTTTCTTTTTTTACTGTGGCTTTGAACCTGATATGAGATTAATAATATTTACTGTTCTTTGTCCCTTGTTCACCCATTATCTTTCTGTTTAGATTATGTGTTTGTTGTGGTCTTTGGCAGTAGTGTTATATTTTTATTTACCCCAGTGTTAATGTAGTCACCCAGAGCCATTGTGGCTAAAATTATAACACAGACTTGCAAATGGATGGGCTGAGTTTACTGTGGATCAGTTGAAGCAGACAAACGAGGCAGATCTGGCGTAACTAGGAAGGTAATTGGTTTGAGTTTCTTGGTGGTATGCTCAGGACAGCCTGTGTGCATCCCTTCTGCCCCCGAAGCTCTGCGGGTTGGCTCTGGGCTCCTGGGACACTAAAAATCGTAGATGGCTTTTTGAGGAAGTTGACTGAACATGCTAATGATTTGTTTCCTCATGTGCAGATTTATTAATCTTGGATTTCAGACTGCATGCAGCTGCAGAGTGTCAGCAGTGGAGAACACTGGACTGTGTTGAGGGTTAAATGTGTAATATTTTGCTGTGCATAACATCTTTGTCATGTCTGCAGTTTGGGAAGGACTGTGTCCTCTTTTTTTTCAACACTTATTTTTTAAGAGAAATTACAGAGGAGAGCTAATAAGAGCTTCCAAGCCCAAGTGCTTGTTTGTGAGGGAGGCCTTTATACATAAACTGATGTGTAAAAGTGTTTGCTGTCTTATGTTTGTTGCCTGCTTATTCAGTTTTCAAGACTATCTAAATATGCCACTGTTTATTCTCATCCACTGCAGGCAAAATCAAGTCCCCCTTTGGTTTTGTTTTTACAGTTACTACTGTATTTATAAACATGTGTATCCATTTGGTTTAGGTCAGGAATTCTGAGAAGTCAAGGTTTTTTAAATAAGTGAAATTATAATTTCACAGAAAATAATTGTTGGATCATCTTATTGTGATAGATATTCCTGATCTGTTATGTTTTAGCCATGTGGACAGGTTAAAAAATGGCTGTTCTGATTCTCAATTTACCATTCAGAATAAGTGCAAAGGGAGGAAAATTAGAAGGGCAGAAGGGTTCAGGCATAGAAAGGGCTCAGTGCTGATCAGCTGTAAACAGAGCAGACTGCAAATGGAGCAGATGCTTTACCTGCCAGCAGCTACTTTACCTTAGGAGGCCATGGCTGGAGTGACTTAAGCTGTCTTTCTATAATAATTGGCTAAGAAGAGTTTCCATCACCTTAGTGAATGCTGGATCAGCCATTTGCATGTTGGCATTTTAATGGTAAAATTAGCACTTGGCAGGGATGAAAAATGCTTCTTTGCAGGCAGTGTGGTTCTCTTCTGTTTAAACCACTGCTGTTAATCACCTGAGAAAACGTATTTACAAAGAAAAACTACTGACCTTCTGGGGCCACATGGATATGTGATCATAACGCTTCAACAACTTAATGTACTTATGTGGGGTTTGCTGATGTCTTGCTTGATGTGTCTTTCATAGCTGGGTTGCTGAATATCAGCTTTGCTGCCTTTATTTATACATCTTCAGTTGTAGTAAAGACAAATGCACTGATTTGTGATCAATTTTCCAGTAGTGATTTATTTGCAGAAAAAAATGAGATGTCTGTGCTCACGGGAGGGCCCTCTCTCCTTTGGTTGTTCTAATTACCTTTTTAGCCAAAGAATGAGTAAGACATTAAAACAGAGCCTTGTGTAGAAGATTATGAAAGGGTTTAAATTGCTTTTACCTACTTTCTACTTTTTGCTTCTTTTGCAGCATATCCTATTGTAGTAATAATGGGCCTGTGAAGAGGCTTCTGAAGAAATAAATTCTCATACCTGACAAAACGCAGAAACCAGTTTGACACTTCCTTGTCAAACTACAGTAGACTTCAGTGTTTTTACAGTATGTGTCATGGGCCTTGTAGTGGATAAAATATTGAACTCCTTCCAAAGCTTGTTAATCAAAATATTGTCAGTGTGAGTCATAACAAACTGGCAAAAGGCCAGGACAGACATTTGGGTAGCTATCTGTTGATTCTACATATCAGTTCTTGTTCCTCCTTCCTGTGACAGGCTTGTACCAAATACCTTAAACTAAATAAAAGCCAAGCAAAAAAACCCTCCTCTTTGTCTTCCTTCTTCTCCCCTACTCCAAGCAAAGCCATTTTATAGCTGTTTTCCTAGTGAGGAAGGAAAAGGAGATTGGTCTCATTGTGTCAAGCTTCAGAGTTGCAGCAGATGAACTTGTTGATCAATACCTTAATTGCTTGAAGTGATTTCATAAGGTCAGCCTTCCTGCCCTTCACTGTGATGAACAGTGTGGGGGGAGCCTATTACTCTGACTTTTAAAATTTTTTTTATTTTTTATTGTCGAACAGGTAATCACTGTTCTCCTTCCTGGATTGTCCTGACAGATATTTTCTCTCCCTGTGACAAAAGATCTTATAACAGTTTACTCCTCTGAGAAAATTACTCTTTGTAATTCCCATGTTAAAACAGCTGCATGCTTCTCCAGTGCAAGGTTCTGAGTTTAGCGCTCGTATGTCTAAAATTATTTTTGGGTGCAAGGAATGATTCATCAGAATCAGAGCTGCATCTAAATACATTCTTTTACTAGTGCTTTGACTTACAAGACAAGATTAAAACATATAGGGCACTACAGCTTTTTCATGGAAATAAGGGTTTGTTAGCAAGATTAAGAGCAAGACTTTTTTTTTTTTTAACAGCTTATCACCAGTTTTGTTACATAATGTTCCAAGACGCAAACCTGTTTTCTAGCTCACACAGCCTGTCAGAATTAAGAGTTGTCAGTAACTGCATCTGTGTACTAGATGCTTTACGCTGTTACTGTGTTGCCCTCTCTCAACAGCTGTGTTTAATATTTTAACAGCTATCGTTCGCAGGTCAGGATAGGTTGCTTATCAAAAAACGGCTACTTGGATGAATTCTGCATATGAATTCTGCTATGAAAGTCTTAGCTAATGGGTTTTTTTGCTGCAGTCAGTAAGGGTGCACTCTAAAATGCATTTAGTTACTTGCTGCTAATTTCAGGAAGTATTGATCCAAGTGTGCTGCTTGCTATGGATTAATGCCGTGTTTGGGCTTAGACAAGGAAAGAGGTATCTGAGCACTGGTGCAAGGTCTTACCTTGTGCAATGCAGCAGCATTTTGAGTCCTTTCTGTGGTTTGCCCAAAACTCACTGCTTTGACACGACAGGGTCCTGGTGCAAAAGTGGTGAGTGTGTAGGTTCTGCTGACTCTGACGTTGATCCTGGCCTCACCTGTAAGTGGAGAAAGTGATTGCAGCTGACAAGACAGTAGAATCTCGTTGATGTTTGACGAGACAGAAACAAGGGCACTGGAAAGAATCTGGCCTTTGAAGCAAAGAATTTTCATCTGTTTCAAGTTATAAATTTGAGCCCAATATTTTTTTCTGCCTAATGGAGGAAAAATTTCCAGGGTTCTTCCAAAGAGTGGCTTATGCTTAGTTGCCTCTAAAACTAGTTCTGTCCATCTTGCTTATGCATGCTTGTGACTATCATGGGAACCCACCATGATGTTTCTTGCTATCTGAATAGCATGTAGATGCTATAGGAGAAGCACAGATGCAACTTCTCAACTAGTTCTTTCTGCCAAGCATTTGAATATAGGCAATGCCAGATGTGAGTTTTGGCTTTTTCAAAATGTATTTACGAATGCAGTTTCAACTGAGAGGAAATGCTGGTGAATCAAGCATCTTCTCTCATGTTTCTTCAAGCTTATGAAAAGGTGCAAAAAAAGCGCCTAATTTTAGGGAATATTAGAGAAACTTGTATAGAAATAAATGCCTCCAGCTCACATTTTTAATATTAGACAGGCCACAGGAGATCTAGCTGAGGTACAACCCACATTCAATGTGCCAAGCTTGCACAAACTGTGGCTAAGTACTTAAAGGAAGCAGCGTGATGTTGCAGAGATGTTATGAAACTTATTGCAGGCTTTTTTTGTGTAATTTGGTCTTCATTGTGGGTTATGACTAATCAAATTATTGGCTACAATTTAGCTAAAAGGAGTGAGTGTTCCTAGTGATAATGAATAGCTATAATGTAAAATCAATATTTAATTTCCGATGTCTCGTGTATGAAGAGTCTGAGCTGTTAAACGTTACTTGTAGTAGTAATCCTCTCTCACCTGACTGGCCCTGCAGTGCGGGAAGGGGATGTTCTCTTGCATATGAACTGTCTTTACAGTTTAGTCTACCTTAAGTGTTGGTTTCCCTGTTTGCATGTTATTATAGCAGTACAGTTGGTAGTACGTTCAAGTTATGGCAGAACTTGTAAATAAACATGAGAATAATCTCTGCATAATGTATTTTATTCAGGATTTATTCTTCGTGCTAGAGTTTAGACAAGAGGGACACTCTTGAGTGTATTTCCATATAATGTTCAGTAACTTGTAAGTAGTGCCAAGTGTAACAGTTTTGGAAGAAGTGTTGTATTTAAAATGTGGGTTTGGTTTTGGGGTCCATTTGTGACAGAAGGTAATGGTTTTACTGTAAGTTTCTATTGCAACATACCATAGGCCTGCCCTTGTCTGCCCTAATCTGGATGGATCTGACTGAAGCTGCAGGCCTTCCCATATTCATTATGCTCACCTTTAGTTCTCAAGAAAATAAGAAATACTGCTCATCATTATGAAGTTAGCTTATTATCAATCTGAGCTATGACTTTTCGTGTGAAATTTGACTTGTAATTTTTTTTTTTTATGAAATACACATTATAGAATTGTAAAAGTATACTTTTAAGAAACACTAGTGTCTGTAAAAGGAAAAGACTTCTGCTTCTTCCGACAAAGTAGTAACCATTCTTAAGAAGTATTATAATATTTCAGAGACAGGGCATTTAAGAAAAATAATATTGACTTAGATTTGCTGATGTTTTTATTTCAAGCACTGTTGGTGAATCAAGGGATAGTCTTTCTTTACTTACTTCAAGCATTTCCATGCTCTGTGTTCTTCACAGACAATGAAATTTCTCAGGTCATTTTTTTGTGGCCAGTGTCTGTGCCCCCAGTTGGAAGTAAAACCAAGAACAGCTGTAAGAAATAGCACAGGAAGGTGACAGAGTGAAAAAGGGCTGCTGTGAAGTTGAGTTGCCCTTGCAACTGAGAAACTATGGAGCTGTATCCCACTGTCCATGCTTTTTGTCATAAGAAGGTGCATTTTGAATACTTCCTAATACTTCCTTTCTGAAGCCTATGAAGAACTGAAAGCATCTTGGAATCCACATGACAAATAAAGGTTCTGTGTGTGGAAGGAGCACTTTGGGGAGGTAAGGCTGCTGTATTAGAGCAAATTGGGTGCCTTGTTCACTGTGCTGAAGCTTAAGAGAGTGTGTCATGAGATCCAATTCAGCCTATTGAATCAGCAGAGATGAATGTTAATAAATTGCTTTGGTGAGTTTGTGTTCACCTAAGACCTCCTCCTGCAGGTTCTCTAGTATACTCATCTTGTGCCACTTCCTACTCAAAGCTGTGCCAGAGGATATGCTAAAGGGGTTATGGTTCTTGGAAATCTGTCCTGAGTCTAGGAACCTGTGTCTTGGGAGGTCCATGGAAAGACAGCTGCTTTGTGAATCACTCGTGCCAGGTTCTTCACTGTTATACCTCATTCCAAAGTGAACTATTGCAAACTAGAATTTGCTTGCTTTCCAGAAATGTCACCATGTGTAGGTTAAGGGGAGGTCAAATTTTAGTGTTTATAATCATGATCTCTGTTCATGGCAAGTTCCAAGGACTACCAGTCAACTTCTGTGAGGAATGAAGCTGACTGAGTAAAGGTGGATGTTAGAGATCACTGATCTCCGTTTCAAAAATTCGGAAATTTTCAGCATGAAGTTTTCTAAATGAAATTGGTGAACATTTTCAGCTAAAGGAAAGGGGGATATGTGTGTGTGGGAGAATACCACAGATGTTAAAACACTTCCAACACAGATGTTGTCAACACTTCCAATGTGTAGCTTCAGAAATATCTTTGGAGATACTTTTTAACTGTAACACATTCTGCCAGTTGTTGGTTCATATTTGAAATAAAATAGATTTGCTTTTGTTACTTCTGTGAAAATAATTTTAAGAAGAGTCGTAGTAGTAGAAATTAATAAGTCAAGTATTGCATTTATAATATTTTAGGTGTACAGAAATTGTCAGATGTATCTCAGTTGAGATAGGTATTACGCAACTTAATATACCACAAAGTTTTGCTGCAATGGGTGTTGCCTAAATGTATAATCCTACCCTATGATAAATGCAAGATAATTATATTTACCCTTAAGGAGTACAGTCAGGAGCTTCATGTTTGCCTGAGGGAAGGAACTAACATATGGGCAGTTACTGCAGTCATACTTTACTGTAATTTGACTTGGGGTAAATTGTTAATCTACTGTTGCCTTTATTTACTTGGTATGTATTTGGCTCTGTGCCTGAGGCAGGAGCAAGTCTTTGAACTGCCCACCAGAGTTTTTTTTTATTGGAATGAATTATAACTGCTTTCTATATTATGCATCTTTTCCTTTATTGCTGTAATAATTTGATTCTCCTTCTAGTTATGACTTAAAGTTCTCCTGAAAGCAGTTGAATTCTAACACACTTTTTTAAGCTTTTTCCTCTATGGTACTTACTTTTCTCATTCTGCTATCTTAACTCCATAAAGGAAAATAATAAATATCTCTATAAAGCTGGTTTACAATGGAATTAATATCTTAGAGCATCATAGTAAGTCTTCATTACTGCTGTTCTTCAGTGCATTAGGAAGATGCAAACCTAATGCTGATTTATGGCAAATTACTTGTGGTTTGTGGTACAGTTTGGATTACAATTTGGCTGGTAAATATTGGAAGATATAGAATGCAAATGATGTGGTGTTTCTGCAGCACTTTCAGCTTGAAAGGATATTCTAAATTTATCTTGGTTTTGTGAAGCACATTGGAAATGGAATGAAGCACAGAAGTCAGTGTTTGTATCTCAATCAAAGGAAGTCTAAATCAGGAAGCAATTAAAAGAGATGCCTGATGGAGATGGCAGGGATTTAATAATTCTTTTTCTGCTGTACAGAAACACGTTGAGATTTAAGAAAAGAATCTTTAATATCTTTCTTGGTTACTGTGTAGCATTTGTCAGTGAGGGTGGCTGTCTCTGTGCTGGTGGCATCTCTCTCCTTTATCCCTCTTCAGTTTTCATCAGTTCATGATGGACTTCATGGTTTTTCTCAGTGTAGGACTAGGAGGCAGGGGGCCATTGTATTGTGATAAAAGATCTTTCATTCAAGGGGGGAAGTTCATTAGTGCTGCCACTCTGGTTCTGTGGGTTTTATAGTTCTTGAACCTGCAGGAAGTGATGAACTATTTGCTTCTGTTTCGATTTTGTGGGTTTTTTTCTCCTTTACTTTCCTATTTAAGGATAAAAATAAACTTTCTTCCAATAGAAATGTTGAACATATGATGAATTTTAAAGGCTTTTTTGGAACTGCATGTAGGCTGTCAGTTATCCTGGAGATAATCCTGTAGTAATCCTTCTACTACATTAGTCTCATGAAAGAATGAACCTGTCTTTTCAATTGATGTTCCTTCAGTTGACAGCAAGATGCCACCTGTGACTCTGTGTTTTGAAAACTTTTTTTTTTGGGGGATTGTGGACTAATATGAAAATAGTCACATACTTGTATGGCAGGTATGGAATACCTCTTATTAGGTAGGGGACTGTAATCTAAATAATATTGCTAGTAAGGAAACCTGCTCCATGCTATAAAATATTGTTTGAAGTTTCTGTATGCCTCATAAATATTGCTTGTTGTTATTTCACTTTATATTAGTACAGGTAGCCAAATTTAGTGCATAGAAGAGGAATGTGAATTTGTGTTTCATGTATAGCTAATTGGTTATCTAGATAAAAAGTAGTTTTATTGTAAATTAATTAAAATTACTGTGAAATTGTGTTTATTTTGCTTTCATATTTTATGCACCATGGTTCTTGGGAACAATTCTTCAGTGCTGACTTGAAACCTAGTTAGCTAGTGTGATCTGTGAACTGAGATTTGTTCTGTGGTAAGTGGTGAATCCGTAGAAAATTCAGTTTCTTTAAGTTCAAAAAGGAGCTGTTAAACAGCTTGCATATCAGTCCCAGAGTGGTGAATTTTCAGCAGGCAAAGTATACTGTAACCTGAGCATTGTTTTCTCTTCTGCCACCCTGACTTTTCATTTTTTTCCCCGTGAGCTTTAATTTATTATTATTATTATTATATACTAATAGTATTGACTATATACTAGTTTTCTACTAGTATAGTATACTCTTGAATACTAATCAGTACAACTTCACTAGCAAGTGTGCTTTCAGATTGCCAGAGCATGCGAGAAATTAGAGGAAGACAAAGAAATTTGTAAAATATTGCACATGAAATAAGAGGTTTATCAGGTATACATTCATGTTGGCTCTTAACACAGGCTAGACTTGCAGCTCTCCAAAGATGCGGACTTGTGATTTGAAAAGTTAGCTTAGAACTTAGGAAGTAGCCCAGTTTCAGAAAGGCTGGACAGAGATTGAATTAACATTCATATATTTGGAATAGTCTTAAGCACAGATTCTTTGGATCTGCACTTCTGTCAGCAAACTGTAAATGAGGGTTTTCCTGACTTCGATTACATCAGCTCTCTGTAAGTACCTGCTTGAAGGTGTTGTTATTGTTTCAGAGTGGGTCTCAGGAGGAATAGCCTTTAAATTCTCTACATTTGCCAAATTTTAGTTTATTTCCAGGCTGGTATTCTTGTCTTTTTGTATTCTGAATAAAAATGAGGAGAAAACCCAAGTATTAGTAACACAAGAGGGAATAATTTTTCTTTCTAATCAAAATATTATTCTAGGCCATAATGGAGTCTATGATCACCAAGAAGTGTTTTTCTGGTTGACAGTTCTCTCAAACTTCATTTGGCTTTAATCAATTGAGGAAGCAGTTCTGAGCACTCTAATGCAAATCATTTCTGCCCTGGGGTGATGTAAAAAGATGCAGCATTCCATTAATCAACTTAGGATTCAGTTTCATAAAAGGAAGGACAGTAACTCTGCCATCACAGAAATTAACTTTGTGCACTTTTCAGGAGTGCTCTGCTTTGACCTACATTTCTCTGGCTAAGTTGATAGCTTTGGCACTTTTTATGATAACATAGACTGTTTCTCAAAATTTTCCCCAGTCTCATGTTTACAGCAGCTGAGTTAAGGTAGGTTTTAGATGCGTATCAGTAATGACTCCTGCTAGGAATAGCAAGTGAGACTGCTGAGATTCAGCACTTAAGTGGTCTTGTAGGCTATTGAACAGGGAATTCTTGACAACAAGACTCGACATTAAAATGTTCTTTTAAGCACACTCCTGGCCATACAACATCTACTTTGAATGAATTACAGCAGAGGATAATGTTGCAAGAGGGGAGAATGTGATGTCATCACTTTGACCAGAAATTATGATCTTAAATATATATGTTATCTTGGTATTGCAACATTGCTACTTTAGCATCAGTTATTGACATTAGCATTAATTACAATTAATGTGATGAGTAAATCAGCAGTACATAATTGTAGTGTATATGCCCAGGTAAGAATTTTAAAAACTGCTATGGTACTTTTTTCATTCAGTGGAAAAATCTTCAAATACTGATGTTTGCTGCAGAATAGTAATCTCAGAAATTTGCAGAGTATTTCAGTTATGTATTTGATGTCTCCACATTTAACTTGCTTAATATAGTGGCATTTTCCTTTGATTAGTTTGCTTCAGCATTTTACACTTTGTAATGGTGATTTGGGTTATCTAAGACAGGGGATATTAGGAAAGAGACAGAGGAAGAAAGAATATCTTTGAAGTCACTGTTTTCTGGTGAAATCTGATGTTCCCTTTCTCTGCTTATTTTCTCTTGATTTGGCTGCCTCTATTGTGGTTTAGGAGTTCAGCTCAGTTGGCTTTGCATGGATAAAACTCTTCTTCAGTACTATGGATTTCTTTCTTCACTCAAACAAATACTTTAGTTTTAGATAACAGCAATTAGCATGGAGGCTGTAAAGTCAAGATCTAGTCTTTTTCTTTCTGGATAATAAAAACCAAACCATGAGGCACTACAGCTCCAAGATACATATGTATTTAAATCTCTGCATTTTGTGGTTGCCTAATGTAGCAAAACTTGAGACCAAAACAGCTTACTGTAGAGATGCTAATGGATATTAGGTTTCATGAAGCAGTCAGAAACTGGATGGCAGAAATAACAAATGCTGTAGCTTTTTATATGCTGCACAGCTTGGAAAAATAAGCGTTCTCCATAGATATCTGTGGTGAGAATAGTAATGGTATGTATCAGTGCTGGTTAGATCTATCCATTGGTACATGTTATATGCATCTTCTCTATTTTCGAACTTCTCATTTGTTTCCAAGTATTCTGCTGCTTTGCAAAGCTTTAAATTGTGCTGTGTGTTCATTTTTGCCTACATGGCTTGTGAGCTACTGTTTACTGCCTCATGTTGATCACACATGATGCGCTTCCTAGAAAAACATTTAGGTTTGCTTTAATAGATAAGCAATGTTGAGAAGATTGCACATATTGTCATAGTTTTAGAGTTTGAGACAGAAAACACATTTCTATGGCCATAATAAACCACACAGTGATATTTATTGCAGAACCTTTGAGTTCTATAATTACTCTCTCTGTTATCAATGTCAGAAAAGGCAATGGAAGTAGTATATTTAAACGAAGCTCATGCATAGTCCTGATAGTCCTGATGATGGGTTGTTTGAAAGTGGATATTGTTTTCTGGCAGGAATTATTTGACAGGGTGTCCATTTCCCCTCCACATTATGCAAAATCTGGTGAAATTACCCAGGAAACTGACTGGAAGGGGAGCCTCATACAGAAAGAAGTTGTTCAATGAGCAGCTGCCATTAAAAGCAGAAAAGCCTGTTTCCTGGGTACCAGAAGCCAGATGCCATTGGCATTGCAGTGATCCTGGCTGTTGCTTTAAAGCACCGGGGGTGTAGGAACTTCCTTCTTGTGTTGGGAAAGTCTCAACTGGCAATAGGATTTTGTCATGCTGTCCTTAGTATCCTGCCTCTTCCTTGGCTCATGAAGTGTGTGGTAGGGGGAAAAAAATTGCACTCCTCCCACTGACGTGAGCGTCTGTGTGTGCGTACATGGAGGATTTGGGATGTGGTCTGGAAGCTCTTCTGTGCAATGCCAGACTGGACTCACAAATCTGTCCTACCTAGGCGAAGAGAGGAAGGCTTCCCAGAGTTTGGCTGACTGCAGTTTAGCAAGGTGCAGCAAGGTGTGATAGTGTTTGACTTAATGAAACCCTTTAATGTACACCTAGTTCAAAAAAATTGAATGTAAAAATTCTTATTTGAAGTTCCATAGTCACTGTTTCTTGGTGTTCTTTTATCAAATGAATTCTCTATCCCCTTGATACTAACTGCAAACTTGATTGCTGCTGCAAAAGTTGAGCTGAATTCTTTCAAGTAGATTCATTGCTGTCCTTTTAAAATCCCTGAAGCATTGGTGAGATGGAAGTATTGCTTGTGCAGCCTTTTCATCACCAGTAGGGTTGCATGACTGTGAGTAATTAGATTTTTTTTTGTAAAATATTGCACAAGAAGTAATAAAGCCATCTGTGTTTTCAATTTAGCAATGTTATGTCTTCAGGGCTTCTGAGGAATAAGAAGTTATATACTGATTGTCATCAAACAAGTATGAATACTCCCTGGGAGAGAGTCTGCAGAATAAAAGAATAAGAGAGTTATGTTTCAAGTCAAGTTAATATTTCTGGAACCATTATCTCACAAATCCACCCCTGAGATAGTGACACTTCAAGAGTTAAAATTTTAGACATATTGAGCCTTTTGTTTAAGACCTCTTATTTACAGTTGTCCTAATATTTTTAGTTTCTCTGGGTTAGATGCAAATCAAGTACCATTTCTGTGTCTGTTAGCTAAAATGAACCTATCATATGAAAGGCTTTAGCTTTCATGACAGACTTAAATCTTCAATTGTTGGAGAATTAGGACTGTGTCTTTCATCTATCTATTTACACTTGTCACTTCAATGTTAATTACAAAGAACTAAATTGTCACATGAAAGACAATTTTAGTTGATTGCAAACTCGCATATTGTGGTTTATATTCATATTTACCCTACTTCAGCTGGTTTCCACTAGCATTGGCAGATAATCTGTCCTTAACTTTTGTAGCTAAAAATGAATTGGTTATTAAAATGGTTAAGAGTGAAGTAGGCTTTTAAGGTCTTTGCCTACTGACGTTTGTCTTGTGCAAGAAACAAAATCCATATAACATTGCAAGTTGTAGTATAAGTGCTTCAAAGTGGTTGCTTTTTTCTCTAATTTCTGAACTCATCACAAGGATTTGGTAAGACTCTCCCAGGTGATACAACTGCATTTTCCCCTGTTTCATGCTTTGGGCAAATGCAGTGTTTCAGTCTACTGTACCTTTTTGCTAACGAATTACAGATTTGTTTGTTATTTAGTTACTGAACACAGCAGTGCATTGTAGGCATTGTATTGAAATCTGGCACTGAGGCAGTTTTCCAGCATTTTGTGCAGCTGTTGTTGCTGTTAGACGTAACTACAAGGGTAGTTACCTATCTAGGGGGATAATACTGTAAAAACTTTATTGCTCATCTGAAGGGAATTTTAGATGGCTGAAGCCTATATCTTCACCAGCAAATGACTGTTTGAAGAAGTTTACCTGCTTATATAAAAGAAATGGTTCCAAACTCAGTATATAATGGCTAAAATACTGTCACTGCTTTCAAACGGGACAGGCATTCACTTGAATGTTCTGAAAGCCTTGCCATAGGCCAGGTTTCCATCCTGATAGAAAGAGGAGAGGGTCTAGTCTTCTGGGTCAAGGCACTCTTCCAGGGAAAAATCAAAGCTCTGTTCACTCACTTAGGTCTTCCTGTACTTCTTTCTAGCTGGTCTGGTGTTGTTTCATTAATGAAATGAAGAGAGTGGAAGATGGTAGACGATTTAGGTAAATGATTCCCAATAATGAAGAGGTAGGGGAGCCTGCTTGTCTCTCACCTGTCTCTGCTTTCTGGTAGGAGGTTGAGAACACTTGAAGGGGAGTCTTTCTTGCATTAACTGCCACTTTCTCTGGCCCCCTTACAAAGCTTTTCTTTTTCCCTACAGATCAGTGCATCCCCCTACAACACCTAGAAATCATTGTGTTGACTGGGAGGTGTGACTCATAATTATTAAGCCTGTCAGCATGTTTTGTTCGTGCCTCTTGCTGGAGGAATGAATACCTGTTTGGGGCAGTAAAGCCGAGATCAGTGCAGCAGGACTGGGTCCTGCTAAGTGCAACTGTGTCTCAGGGCTAAAAGGGGCATATTCCCTGATAAATCCCTACAGGGCTTATTAGCTCCCAGGCAGTACCAACAAGACTAAATTGTTTCTGGAGTCAAACAGATTTGTTGTGTGCCTTACTGTGCTCCCACATAGGTGCAATCCTAGAAAAAATCTATGCCTACATGAAAGAGCCTTGCAACAGAGAACCAACTGCTTTTGTGTAAATGGTGTTTCACTGTAACTGTGTGTAAGGGAGAAGATAAATCACTTCTGTATTGTCAACCCAGGTACTAAAAATATAACTCACTCTCTAGTAAATAGTTTTTCAAAGACCTCTGGTTACTAATTTTTCTTTTTACATTCAAAGAATAGCATTTCCTACTCTGTGTAGAAAAACAAAACCTAAAATATTTTCTGTTTCTAGGCAAAAAGAATTTTGCTTTTTAGAAGTTTTTCTGACATCTTCCAGAAACACTTGGGGAGAATAAAAAAATACATTGTCAGTTTCTCATTTGGATGTGCCTCATCTTGTTCAACAAGAACTTGAGTTGTGTTGCAGTGCTAAATAATCTATTCCTCACCTAAGAAAAGCGAACTTGGATCTTCTGAATGTAAACATTAAAACATGGCCATGTGTTTAAAGTGTTTAAAAATGTTTATTATTGTAGGCAGTATATGCAGATAATTAGCTTGATGGCAACTATAAGTCGCTCATTCAACTGGAAGAATGGACCTTTACAGTGTATCAGAAAAGCCTTTCAGTTTGGTGAACTCACCAGAACTGAAGTTGTGCAGCGATAATTGGTTCCAATATATTAGCTGCCAAGTGTGTTAGAGCAGCCTTTTTTTGAGATGTGAGTCACACATCCCTGGCAGGTATAAATGCAGGATCTTTGAGGGTTATTTAAGTTCTATAAAATCCCCTGTAATCAATTTGATAGTACTTGAGGGACCATAGATGACAGAGGCATGGGTCAGAGGAAGTTCAGAAAGGTTTCTTTATTTTGGGGAAATAAGCTTAATCTGAATTGAGTGTAATCTTTGTTTTTCTCTCATCCCCTGCAGCTGATTTTTAAACCAGACTTCTGCTAGAGCCTTTTATAGTAAAAGTATTCTGGGAGAGTTTTGTTGTGAGTGGAATAAAGTATTTCACAAGACAAATGCAACCTTCACACCTGTGGCATGTTAGTGCAATCATTCTTATCTCCATGAAACGTTTCTGATTGCTGTTGTACCAGCACTGCTTTGACCTCATCTCTCTCAGCTGATCTCACTACAAAGTTCTTCTATAAAAATGTCACACTCATGCTGTATGTCTAATTCTTACCTGTTTCTGGTTAATCTGTACTGCCAGCCCCTCTCCCTAGCAGGCCCGCAGCTTTTCTTTCTTGAGCATTTGGGCATGAGTCAAGAAACAAAAGAGTGTTGAACTTGTCCAAGGAGCAAGGAGTGCTTCTCTCACTGTAGCTGAAGGGCAGCTCTAGTACAGTGTAAATAGTGTTGCATTTCATCTGAAATTAACTCTACTGTTAGCTGCTCTGTTTATTACACCAATTTAGAATCGGTCTCAACTTTGCTCTGCCTCAGGGGAATGTGGGGCAAAGGAGCTAGTTTGCTTTGTGGATCTTTGATCCTGTTCTGAAACTGGCAGCTCTGTCTGGTTCTGAACTGTGCTGCTCCTTGGAGGTCTCCAGTCTGGCTGCTGACCCTTCATACAGTTAGAAATGCTAAAAGAGGATTGATGTAGATAGAGGAGAAGCTGGTAGCCAGTTTAAGCACCCTGGGAAATAAACCTGATCCTCATCTAGTAGACTTGTAAGCTTAGCTGAGCACATACTCGACCTGAGGAAACCAACAGCGTTCTGTGGGTACAAAGACTGTAGCTGGGCAGAGACCTTTACTTAGTAAGGGATTAGCTAGGTTCAGTGACCTGGGCTCCTGCCTCAGTCGTCCTCAGAGTGTCTTGGGGTTTGCTTTATTTTCTTGAATTTGAGTGAGGACTTTGGCATTTCTTGAAATAAGCTTATGTATCTGATTTAACGAGGTTTTGTTCTTGCTCTCTGTAGTATTAATAAAAACCAAAGGTTTAATCTTGAAGACACAAGCTCTATGGAACCGTGCACCCATGGAGATTTGTCTGCTTTAATCCTGTATGTGACCTTCTAAGTAGACCATAAGAGGACTATTGTTGCTGTCTTGGCTTGTACTCTTTACACATTGTAGCAATAGGTACAGTGATTTAAACTTGAGTTTTTTCCTTTATGCATTAAAGAATTCTGTCAATAAACTATCAACTCTATTTTTATTTTAATGAAGTAATATATAAATCAGTATCTTTTGTTTGTATCACTGCCCCTAAAATTAAAGATATTCAATAATAAAATAAAGAAATGTTAGAACAGGGGATACTTGGAAGAAAGAGAGAGTTTGTCAAGACAGATCAGTTTCTTTGAGGGAATGGGCAAAGGAGGACAAAAACGTTTTCCAGTGTCAGGCTGCAGTGGGGGAAGCAAAGCAAGTCAGATTAGTGTTGCATACAGATTTATCCCTGTGTGTGTAACTTTGACAAATTAACATCAGTGCTAACAGCTAGAAGAGTTGGGACAAAGAAGTTGGAGTAATAATCATATAAAGGTTTGAAGATTTTTTGTGGGATTTTGACAGAGAGAATGGAAGTGGTAACACCAACTTCGACCTGAATATCATTTTATGATGTCTGTTTTGCTACCCACTTGAGTTTCATTCTGTTTTACTGTCATGATGACTTCTTACTCATCTCATTCAAGAGTTTGTGCATTTAATACTACCTTTTTCACTTTCAGCTTTTCCTTCATCAACACATTGTCTTATTTTCTGTTAGAAATGCTAAAAGATGCTTAGAATCATGTCTTCTACACTTTGTCATAGAAAAAGTCTAAAATTCTAAGAGGCTATATCTTTTGGGGAGTATTTTATGCATAGATATTTCTGATCTGAATGAGACTTTTTTCAGACTTCTCACATGTGGAGTTGGTCATTTTAACTGACTTTGTTATCTATTAATTGTGAGGTTAATTTCAAAAATGAAGTGGTATGTGCCTGTAAAAAAAATATATTCAAGCTTCATGTTATTTCTGCTGCTGTTTATTATGTTGTTATGTTTTTTCATCATGTTACAAAGAATTTAAGTTAGTTGCTGGCACATACTGACAGCTTCATTCCCAACTGGTTTTCAGCATTGTTTGCTCCAAAGTATTCATAAAATACTAACATTTTCAGAGGTGCCTTCTCTTCTATGTTTGACTACCTCTAACCTCAGCTAATAGCATTGAAGTGCAGTGTTCTCTGGGCCAGGCATGTCATGCTTAACTGATGCCTGTGAACCTCAAGCATCCACATCCTGCTTTGAGAAAAGATATATTCCAAGTGACAGATTGTCTATAAGTATATGTGTTATTCCTTTAAAGTCTGCTTGGGACAGGCTCTCTGCAAAGCTGCTGACCTTGGCATGAATACATCTATAGGACTTAATTTTAGAACACAGTGTTGGAATAGCAGCTGTTGTTGCAAAATAGATGGAGGACTTGAGGTTTTGATTTTTTTCATAGTCTTCCACTAAATTTTAAACCTTTAATTTTTAATGTTTGGGAAACACTTTAAAGCGTGGCAAAAACTGACAAAATAATTGGTTAGCTTCCTAGTAAACTGAAGTGTGTGCTGCAGTAATTCACAGCAGGCGTAGTTGCAGCAGTTGATTTGATGGACATTTAACCTTCTACCCATCCAGTAGAAGCATTACCTGACCTTTTTTAAAATTGCAGCCTCATTACACGAAGGCCACAGGAATAATGAATGTGGTTTTCATCTGTTTCCTCAACAATTTTTCAGCTTGTGAAGCCCCTTATAAAGGTGCAACAGCAGCCTGAATTTTGCTGTGTTCCCAGTGCAGTTGCTTTGGGTGAAGCTGCCACCCACCTATGCACTGAGTGGGCTTTATTTCCTATTGTCTGTCTCAAATTATAGCATCCCTGATCTTTGGAGGTAGTGGTGGAATTTGCCTGGGTGAAAGTCATTTGAGTACAGTGTCCTGCAGAATCCCTCTTCCCTTGTGTGCTGGACTAGCTGTGGCAACAATGCCTGCACTGCTCCCAGCACATGAAAGGTATCTTTGGCAGCAGAAGCACACCATGGTGGCTGGTGCTCCTTCTCAGCAAGGGTGGCAGTAGGAGAATGTTTTTGCTGGTTTTTTGGCCTTTTTTAATACATGGCAGTTAATGGTTATCTGACTGAAAGTATCAGGAAGCAGATCTGTGGAGTAAACCTGCGTCCTTTTTTCCCCCCTCTTAGAGGTGATTTTGTAGTGAGTAACTATTCTTTGGTCTGTTTGAAGCTGGCCTGCATTATTCATAAAGGCTAGATTGGTTTTAATAAAGATAATTCAGATAACATAGAAAAAATACTCATTTATTTGGTTCAGGTTCTTTGTGTTCCTGGGGCACTGTTCATGAACAATAGCTCCGATATTGTAGGTTTTTTCTTTGTGTTAAATTAAATGGTCTGGATTTCTTTTTAATTTTATGTTTTTAACCAGACCCCTTCCATAATTAAAAATGTCTTTTGTCCTTCCTCCTTCTGTATGTTGGCAGACATCCAGAAAGTTAAATGTAGGCAGCATGTGAGTAGCCAGCCAGCTTGAGAGGTGCAAGTTTCTTTTTCAGCTCCTTTTGGGACACATTTAGTTCAGGCTCAAACTATCTTTTTAAACTAAGGAGTGTTGGGAACACTTCTCTTGTAGGCAAAGCTGCTATCTCAGTGGTTGTGTATATATGTTGCTCTGCCCTACAGTAGAATTTTATCAGCCTTCTGATACCAGTGGCTTCTGACTACAGCATGAGAAATAAGGGGAGCTTCACACTGGAAGTACCTTATTGAAGAATCAGAAATACCCTGAAGGTCATCAAGATCCCGTATGAGTGGGAGATTTCAGGAGTATCTTGGAGCTCTAGCATGAGATAGTGTAATTAAAAGCTGACTCCTGATGTAGAATTAATTAATGATGCATTCTGTGTGAATTCATGTATTTCCTGACACTTGTTAAGCTGTGCAAGCATGACATCCTGTGGTGCTACTTTTTTCATTTGAGTCTCCTTTGTTTTTAATTGGAAGTAAAAATAAGTTTCATTGTCTGGAAGAATTTTCTCACCATTTTTTTCCATGTATTAGGCTCAGCAAATGAAGTCAAGGATGCTTCCTAGTCCTATTTCATTAAGAGACTGTTTCAGAGAAGTACTGAATGTCCCTAGCTCTGATTCTCTGTCTGAGAGCTGAAAGCACACAGTGCCTGCACAGCAGATGAGGTGTATGACCCCACCTCCATGAGGACATGGCTCCTGTAGTGTTACCTTGTTCAAGAAGGGTGCAAAATTGTAAGAGTTGCATCTAGTCTGTGGTTTTAGAAATGTTTTGGGCTTTTTTTTTCCCCCACAGTGTTGAGCAATATAATCAGAGGGCAGTTGTAGAACAGCATATCCTCTACTTAGAGTTGGATAATAGAGCCAATGAGTTTGAGCCTAAACAACATGTTTTGGGTAGTCAAACCAAATTAATGATTCATTTCATGTGAGGCCTAGAACTGCTGTGGGGCTGTTCCAAAAGTTTTGATTGCCCTGGAGCATCAGAGAACATGTTTTCATACATTTGTTTCCAGTTTTCTATTCCATCAATGATTAATAATTGATGACTTTAAATTTACAATGGGGAAAAGCCAGTGATATTTAAACTGGCATGCTATAGAGGGGTATTTCCATTCAGATGCACTTTAACATGAAAATTGATGGACTGGAGTTATTGTATTAGGTGATGCATTAGAGCAGTCTATTAGAGCTTTGTCTTTGTACTGAGCTTGTCTGGCTCAGGGTCTCATTTTGCAAACAATGTGGTCTTTGCCTGGCCTTTAATCGTTGATGGATGTCTCTTCTTGTTCTTTATTTCTACCATGGGTAGCATGTGTCCCATGAGAATTCCATGCTTGATTGATATTGCTTTATTAATTAACCTTGCCAGAGGCTTATTCAACACTGTGATTTATATTTAATATCAAAGCATAGTAAGAAAGTGGAAATTTTTTGCCTTATTACTGCTAAAAGTAATTCTCAAATGTAATTTCATCCATCTTAATTAAAGTATTGATCCAATACTTACTCAGAACTTTGCCAATCCATTTGTATTGAGCCATCTTCTAAAGAGTGCTTCATTGATGAGGCCTACAGCTCAGCATTTAGTTAGATTGCTGAGGTTTGAACACCGTGTGAAATTTAGAGTGCTTCTTACTCTGAAAATGATAAATTGCCATGCTTCTTTCTTTCTTAATTGATGTTCACAAAATCATAGCATGGTTGGAAGGGACCTCTGGAGGTCCTATTGTCCAATATCCCTGCTGAAACAGGACCACCAAGAGGCAGTTTCCCAGGGCCATGTTCAGGTGACTTTTTAATTTCTTCAAGGAAAACTCTGCAACTTCCCTGGACAACCTGTGCCAGTGCTCTCTTTATCATAGAGGAGACTGCTGTTTCCTGATGTTCAGAGGTAACTTCCTGTGTTTCAGTTTGTACCCATCATCTTTGATCTTGTCACTGGGAACCACTGGAAAAAGCCTGGCTCTGACTTCTGTGTGCCCTCCTTTCAAATATTTATGAAAAACTGATGAGATACCGCACTGAGCTTTCTCTTCTCCAGGCTGAACAGAACCAGTTCTCCTTATAGGAGAGGTGCCATAGTCCCTAAATAGTCTTAGTGGGCCTTTGCTGTACTCCTCAGGATGTCCATCTCTGACTTGTACTGGAAGCCCAGGACTGTCTATTTCTTATGGCTATCATAAACACCTCATTTGTTTCAAGGTTTGTTGCCCACATTATCTACATGGTAGCTAATAGATGACAAGATTTACCTATAGCAATGACTCAGTCTTCTGTAGGACTCTTTTCCATCAAGAGAGGAGAATAGCAGCCAGTCCCATTAGCTGTCAGAGGGATGTCTCATATTTTGCATCTCTGGAAAGCCAGTCCCACTGGCAAGACACAGCTCTTGTGTGGGTCTGCAGGCAGACTGACTTTTCAGGAGCCGTGGTATTGAAAGATGGTCCTTGAGGAATGATGCTACTTATGTAGTAGTTTATCACATTATATGTGAAAATGGTTGAGGAAGGAGAGCTCAGACCTCAATTTGCCCCTTTTTCTTTTTACTGAGGACTTAATTTCGAAGAAAAATGTATTGTAAAGACAAAAGTCAGTCCATTTCATAAAGTGCCTCAGGTGGAAACCTTGCTAATAGCTTTGAGAACACAAGTCAGAGTTAAGCTCCTATCAACCTAAACTACTTGGTTCTTCTAAACTAGAACCTTCCTGTCTGCACAGTTGCTTGGGGCTCCTTCTGTTCTAGAGAGCTGTGAGTGTATTTTTTATCCAGGTGGATGTTTGTTGCTTTTGATTTTTGTTTCTAAGGATAGGTGTGTAAGAGGTCTTGTACTGGTTCATTTTGCTCTGGTATACTATATAGTGTTACATGAGGGTTGAATCAAGGTGCAACTTGTATGCACAGCCTCCTGTGAAGTGTTTGCAGGAGCAGGACTTAGTAAGTTTGGCTTTCTGTGCTGCTCTGAGCGTTTCAGTAGTCATACATCCTTGTTACTTTCTCTTTGTGTTTTGTCCTCTACTTTTTTGAAGTTTTTATTTTAAAAGGATCAATAATAAAAAGATTGCTATGAAATATTCCTGCTATTGCATTCTGGAAAGTGTGGGAAAAGATATACTCATGTCTTTTCCATAAAAGCTTGATCAGTGGTTCTTATAAATCCATCTGCTCCTGATCACTTCCAATGTGACATCCTAATCCTCTTCATATAACACAATTCTTTTCACAGCAACGAATTCCAATTGTGAAAAATATTTACAATTCACAACGTTAATATAAGTTGAATTTAGGCCGAATTAATTGTTGTTAATTATTAGATGTTTATAGGGAACAGAGTTTTAAAAGGTGTTGTGAAGGTACCTTAGACATATGTTACTTTAACATTGGCAAGTCAATTTTTAGTGGCTTTTTTTCATTTATTGAACCCCAGCTTTTTCGCTCAATAAGCTTTCTTCAACTGCATATAATCAATATTCTCAAAATACAAATGGTCACTCATGTGAGGTTGACTTGCAACAAGTTATCCTGGAATACTAATTCATGGTTCCTGAAAGACCTACTGCAAAAGCATTTCTTTTACTGAAAGAAAATGAAAACACGTTTCTCAGGTTTGGATTGGGTTAATATGTTTCTGGTTGGTTTGGTTATTTCTTGATAGCCAGTTGTGTTTCTGTATTGCAGTTATTGGTTATTTGAACCTCTATGATTTATCTTTTCTTGACAGAAAAGTATTTATGTTCCACTGTGTGTCAAAAGAACTGTCTTTTAGGACCTCAGTCCTTTATGAACTAAAAGAACTATTTATGCCAGACAAGCTTTGGATCAGAGTTATGTGGCGAGACTGAGCCCTAGAGATCACTGGAGAAGCAGCATTGAGAAGGGTGAACAAGCCAGAAGCATTCAAATTTTATATTTGCATTGAAAATGAAAAATTAAGTAATAGCAGTGTGTATGTGTTTACAAACATTTAATAAATAAGTAAACTACTAGAGTGAAGAAAATTATCTAACATGTTTTGCCTATTTAGCCAAACAACACCAAGCCTATGTATGTTTTAGGGGTGCGTGTGGTGTTTCCACTCAATGTCTCCAATTCTGTAATAATTTAAAAGTCATAGAATGGTTTGGGTTGAAAAGGACCTTAAAGATTGTCGAGATCCAAGCCCCTGCCTTGGATAGGGACATCTTCCACCAGATAGGGTTGCTCAAAGCCCCATCCAACCTGGCCTTGAACACCTCCAGGGATGGGGCATCCACAGCTTCTCTGGGCAATCTGTTCCAGTGCCTCCCCACCCTCAGAGTAAAGAACTGCCTAATATCTCTGTCTGTCAGTTTTGAGCTGTTCCCCCCTTGTCCTGTCACTGCATGCCTGCATAAAAGGCTCCCATCCATCTCTCTTTTAGCCCCTTTAGGTACTGGAAAATGCTCTAACTTCTCCTTGGATCTTTCTCTCCTCCAGGCGGAACAGCCCCAACTCTCTCAGCCTGTCTTTGTAGCAGAGGTGCTCCAGCCCTCTAATCTTTGTGGCTCTCCTCTGGACTCACTCCAACAGGTCCACGTCCTTCCTGTGCTGGGACCCCAGACCTGGGTGCAGCACTGCAGGTGGGGTCTCACCAGAGCAGAGCAGAGCAGTCAGAATCCCCTCCTGGCCCAGCTGCCCATGCTGCATTTGATGCAGCCCAGGATTTGTTTGGCTTCCTGGGCTGTGAGCACACATTGATGGGTCATGTCCCAGTCTCATCTAGCAGCACTCTCAAGTCCTTCTCAGCAGGGCAGCTCTCAATTCATGCTTTGCTCAGCCTATATTTGTGCTTGGGGTTGTCCTGACCATATGCAGAACCTTGCACTCGACCTTGAAGAAGTTTATTCTATTATTTAGAGGGGATGACTTAACAGACATAGCTGTAGAGGTGCACAACATAAAGTTCTTTGGAGGGGATAGGGGAAAGAAAGGATGACAGGCTTGAAATTTCCAGTAATCTTTCTTAATTAAGGATAGAAATGCTTTACATTGCAAAGTCGAGTCCATATGTAATTCTGGAACTGTTGTGTTATAAGCACACCATTATGTTTAACTTGCATTCAATGGTAAGCAAGTTTTGTCTTCATAGTTATGTCACTACTTGAACAGTGTCCCTGAGTTTTAAAAGCTTTTCATTTTTTTGGACTAGATCTTATGTGTCTTTTGCCTGAGACTGAGGAATGATGGCTGTGGATATAGAAGCCTTTTATTCTTTGCAAAGCAATTACTGCAACGGAGGTAGTGGCACCGTGGTACCCTTCTTTTATTTTTGTTTTGTCTAGTATTTTCAGTTACAAAGAGGATTTTAATTTAAAAAAAGAAATAAAAGAAACAGCTAAAAGGAAGGATGCTTGGAGTCAGGATGAATTATGTTCAAAGGCAGAGGCTCAAGTAAATGTGTCCCAATTAAGGGTAAAGTATAAAAAGAAGAAAAAAAGCATCATAAAGCTGAATGAAAGATCTGTTGGAAATAAAAATGCTCCCTTGAAAAAGTGAAGGCAATATCCACTGAAGAAAATGGAAAAGATGTAAACTCTGACATTTTAAAGACAAAATAACAAAAAAAAAACCCACCCTAAATTTATAAGTGTGTAACTGCTATTAATACATAATATCAAGAAACAAGTTTGCTACGAGTCAGCAATGCTAATAATTTTTAAGATGAAAAGGAGACAGTACAGATGGATAATGTGATTGCAGCACAGTTAATTTAAATATTTTTTCATTGGAGTTGATGTCTGAAATACTCAAGAGTGTTTACCCCATTGAAATATTAGACAGGAAGTGGCAATACTTTTTCATTATGAAGAAAGATTTTTGTGACTCAAAAGCAACCATGAAAACTTCTGGGGGACTTCGTGTTTTAGTATTTAAATGCAGATGGTATTAAATTTCAGTAAGTACCAAGCACTTTACATGGTGAAGAAGAAAAAAAACTTAAAAACCCTAAACTTTAAATTAATAAATCAGCTGTTGCCATTAAAGAAGGACTTATGTCTTAGGAATTGGTTCAGTACTCGGTGGTACTGGACTACCTAGAAGGAATCTAAAAGGATGTTGACAGTAGACTAGTAAAGGAATAGAGAACAAATCAGAAAACTTGACTAGTTCAAATGCATTCATTTCTACCACATCCACTTTTCAATATTATGCATTTCCCTAATATTATAGTTATCTCTAATATATGACAGCAGTAATAAATGAATAAATAGCAAAGGTTGTCATGCTTAATCAAAGTTATGGAATGTTTCCTGTCTGAGGACTAAAACTTCTCAGAAAAAAAAAACAAACAAACAAACCAGCTGTGTGGGGATAGTTTAAATAGATTTTCAAAATCCTGAGTGTAGTGCAGAGTGTGAATATAGACTTTGTTTTCATCATTTTGCATTGATAGTGTGAATTACAGTACATGTTGAATAAGGAAGAAACAGGTTATTTAAAAAGAGCAGATGAATGCCAATGACTCTTCCTTCAAAGACCTTAACCTGTTCATACTGGTAGTGGGGCCAGGATTGTCTACAGTAAAGAAAGAAGGTAAGATCTGTAGGAAGAGGTTATATCCTTCAGTACACCAAAAGTCACAGTCAATAAAATCAAACTAGTCTGGAAAAAGGCCTTGTGTGTCCAAAATATGTGTCTTCCTTCTTCATCTCCCCTGCTGCTTTAGCTTCTCAAATAACCAAGTTGTGAAAGTTACCATGGATTAAATAAACATGTACATTATGTTTAAACTGTAAAGGTCAAGCATTTCTTTAGAACATCGATTTTCTTGCATCTGTGCCTGGTTCTTCTAGTGACTCCTTGTCTCTCCATGACAGTGTGAGCATTGCAGATTGATGTGTTTGTGTCAAAGGCTCAATTGTTTCACTAATTTTTAATCTTTCTGGCAGCTGTTGTGCCAGTAATGCGTTTTACTGTAATCTTATTTTTAGGCTTTACCTATTACGTTTGACAAAGGTTTAAACTGATTATCCCCATTTCCAAATATGTGGCCTTGTTATTGATAAAGTCTGTATGTTCTTCACATGCCCAGTTTTGAAAGCTGCAAAACTTTGTACAGCATGTACCAAATTATTAGATCCATATTTACGGCTAGCTGTAGCCTGGCAAAAGCTCAGATGTATTTTGTGTTGTTTGCATATTTTTCTTGAGAAAAGCCAGTCTGTTCTGAAAGACAGCCTGGTTGACATGCCTGTAAGATGGAGTCCCTCTAGAAAGGGAATTAAGGGAGACCTACTAGTAAGCAGGGATGTGTGTGAATCATCTAGTCTTTATACCAGATAAAAAAACTCTTATTGTGTCAAATGGTAGAAGGATCACTCTCTTTATTGTATGAGAACATGTTGCAGTTAATCCTTTTTTTCTTGTTCCTAAGACTGAACTAACTTTTATTTTCATTCTGCACTTCCCAAAACCTTCAGTATATGGCCTGTTATCTTTTAGATTTCCAAGTCTGGAAATGATAGCATTCTCCACTGATAAATCTTCTAAAAATATGAATGTAGCAGTGGTATTTCAAGAATGATTAAAGTAGTCTTGTTTAATTAATCACTGATTTGAACAGATAGCCCTCCGGCTTGTCAAATTATTTTCATTACATAAGTACTGTTAAAAAAAGTAATAAATTGCAAATTTCTTTTATTTTTCCTTCTAAAAGTTAAAATCTGACATATTAATTTCCTGTGGGGAAAAATGGACCATTTCAATACTCTTGTTTATCAAGATATAAAGACAAACAGTACGTCTTGCTCATCCTAGTCTTTTGATGGCCTGTCAAATTTCAATTCACTTAATTATTTTCTACTTTTTCTACTTACATATATATATATATGTATGTTCATTCTAGTTGTTTCTGCTACTTTTGTTGTTCTTTTAGACTCTCAATGCTTTGGCTCTTTCCCCCCTTAATGTTTTCAACTTTTTGAGCTGTAATTGTATGTGGTTTTCCTGGTTTTGAATTGTAATGTTCTTCTGCTTTACAAGAACAGCTTCTGGCTTCTGAAATGTCATACTTAAGCCTTTCCTTCCTCCAATTGTTGATTACCTCACTGAAAAATAAAGAAAATCTCAGCTAGGAAATTGCTTGACCCTTTCACTCACTTGCACATCATCATAGTTACCCATACTTGTCAGGTTGGAAAATTGCACAGCATTAATTCATAAACCACAAAATACTTTAAAAGTTATATGGAGTTGGTGATACTATTGTTCTGTTTGGAAAAATACATAGAACATTAAGTCAAAGAAGCAAACTTTTAGTTTGAGAGAAGAAAATTAAGTATTTAACTTATTCTCTCCCTGCCCCATAATCCTCCCTAAAGTGGGACGAACACCTCTTTGAGATGGGCACTGTCCAGCTGGATGTGGACAGCTACCAAGCAGATGTAGTGTACTCAGCATCCTCATTTTCCTAGCTTACCATCTGCAAGCTCACCTCACTATTTAGTTACAAACATGCCTTAATTTAATAGAACCCTTTATATCCTGTTAAGTGTCAGAAGAAAGTTATACTTTTACGTGCCCAACCTCCAGATGAGCTCCTGTTTCATGATCTCAGGGGGCAGATGGCCTGAGATGCTTTGTGAACATGATCATATAGACAGAAGAATGCTTTGACTAAGGCCAAAATGTATTCTAGCAGACACTGTAAAGTAATGGCTCAACTACAAAAGGCAGGCTTGCTTCAGCTGAAAGTTTCAATTGAGACATAGGAGTTTTAGTGTCTCACTTGGGTTTTTTTGTTATTTACTTTTATTTCAGTGTCTCTGGTTCTTACTTGGAGAGCTGAGTGTACAGTGAGACTGTTTAAAAATTCCCTGTGGTCACTACAACTTTAAATAAATTTTTAGAGTAGGGACAGGATTAGAGTTGTTTGCAAAAGTGGAGTTTTCTCCCCAGCTCCCAGTGTTAGTACATTTATTTCTTTCAGTAGTTGGTGCATTCAGGATGTCCGGGTTATGTGTGTGTACTTGTGTTACATCTCAGACACCAGGGACTGGATTGGATTCACATTTTACTGTGACAAACCCGTGGGGAAGGCAGTGAGTTTGTAACATGTGAACTGTGAGAGTAAGAAATGCTCTGTGCCTTTTAAGTAGCGCAGAAGTTGTTCTTATGAGGAGAGGTCGCAGCTAGCAATGGCACAGGGGGATAAAAAACTGGATACCTGTGTGGAGAAGGCATTCTTGTGAGCAAAGCATAAGCCTGCTGATCTGTTGGCAGCTAGAGACAGCCTTGGAGCAGTCTTGTCCAGCAGAAAACCTGGTTCTGTATTGCTTCTCCTTGGCTGTTCTGTTTTTGTGGCAGTAGTAACTCTTAACTAGGAGCTCCAGAGGCAGCATTTGATGCAAAAACTTTCTGGACATAGGGAACAGTATGTGTTGCAGTTCTCACAAAGTGTAATGACAAACATCCCTGTTCTGAGAGTATAACTGACAGGAAATACCTCTCTCCAAAGAGGCTGAAGTAGAAATATCGTCAAAACAGAGGGGGTAAGGGAGGAGAGAAGCAGTTGGCATCAGCTGGTTACACACAGAGCATTACAGTCTCTCCCTGGTCATCCTTTCCGTCCCTATCTTTGAGGGCTCCTCCTCTGCTTTCTTGTTCTGTATTCTTCTTGGAAACCACAGAAAGGGTCAGACCCCAGTGGACCCAAACTTAAACTGGAAGTCCTGTTAAGCACCAGTCAGCATCAGCATCCTCAATTAAGAGCCACTTTAATTCTGAATTTATAACTTCTATTGATTTTTTTTTTCCAAAATAAACTCGCAGATGTTGCTATGTGATACTTCAAAAAGACAAGAAGCAATCAGTGCACTATATTTAAACATTGCAATTATAAATAGACAAAACTGGTGTCTTTAAATGATTCATTAAATATAAATAATGGAGCAACTTTGCCTTCTTTTTTCTAAAGGAGAGGAAAAAAAGTGCACTAATTATTGACTCAAATTTTAGTTTGAAAAGACACTATCAGTACTGATTTACTCTTAATTATCCTTTATCTCAAGATCACGATAGTTTAGCTAGATCTAGTTGGTGACTTCTGATAATTTTTATCTGTAATTCTATAAAGTTTCAAAAATTTTATGTACATCACGAAGTACTGGATGTTAGTGTAGGTATGAGAATAAATGGCAGCATTCCCTCCTCGTGCGCTGTCCCAAGAGTTTAAATTAATTTAAATAGAAAAAAAAATTAAAATATATTTAACACTATGTTAAATGCAAGGTTTGTTTGTTAGATAAATGTTTGAGTACTGGGACATCCATCTATTTGAAAACAAAGTAACCAGTCAGTGGTTGGAGAAAAAGAAATTATGTAACTTTTTCTCTTTTTTTAAGAAGAAAGAAACCCAACAAAAATACAGTTAAATACAGAACTAATTTTTTGTTGTCATAACGACACCTACTTGCTTCTGTATCATATAATTTAAAATTTGAGGTTAAAATGTCACTGACATAAAAACTAGTACTTCTGGAGGAAAAGGGGGAAATTAGAGGCCTCACCCAGGTGGAGAGGGGTGGCTGATGCTGTTGGAGTGCAGTCCTTGTTCTCGTAGAACCCCCCTCCGGACTGAGGCATGGGAGGGAAGGGCAAAGGCCAGGGAGAGCATTCATTGCTGCAGCCCGTGCTCAGTGCTGAGGACAAGTGGGAAGCATGTTCCCTCCTTAACTCTGCCTGGAAAGGCTTGTGGAGTTTGTGTCATCACAGGCCTGCTTAAGGCACTGGCTTCAGTATTGTCTTGAGTTGCTGGCTTGCAGCAGTGTTGTGCAGGGGAAACTATACAGGTTAGCAAGATTACACTTCTTTAAGCAGTGTGATTTAGCTGGTGCTGGTAGCTCTGAGTCCTCCTCTTTACCTTTCAGGGAGAGAAGAAAAAGGTCCTATGACTTTCCTTTGATGTGTCACCCATAAATGCCCTCTCATGAGGTCAAGATTGTCCCCAAGATCACTGAAGTTTAGATAATGAACTTACCTGTGTTAACTAGCATTCTCCAAACAAATATTCATAACTTCTCTTGCAGCTCTTAAATATTTAAGTATATTTCCAGTCAAACTCATGCAAGTTGGGTGGTTTAGCTCTGATGTGTTTGGTTCCAGTACCCTGCTGGCCTAGCAATTAATGCACAATCTTCATCTGGTGTCAGTATTTGGAGAGTGAGGTGGTGCTCTCATAGCTGATAGCAAATCGTCTTTGGCTCTGAGGAGATGGCATAAGTTAGAGGTGCTGAAATGATGGGAATGAAAGATAATTGCAGAGAGGGAATAAGCACAAAGTGGGAAAGTGTTTTAGGCATGTGCCCTGCAGGTTGCAAAAGCTAGGAGTACTGTGATAACAAAATACAGTCATGAATGGTAGAGCAAACAATAAAAAGTCCTTTTAAATGAGAGTACTTTCTTGTAAACTGTTTTACTACTGTGGTGTGAAACATAATGTTTACCAAAAAAAAAGTAAAAAAGGAAGCTGTTTCTACAGTAATTGTGGACATTCAGAAATGGAAGAATGGGTGTTAGAATTTGCTTGTCAAATTTTTTACTGCATTCTCTTTGTTATAAAAGTTAACAGGAAACATTTCTCGTAGGTTTACTGTAGCTAAATAATTAAGGGCTTTTTTTTACTTTATGACTGTAAATTACTTGTTTTTGTCAATGTCCTGATATTTTCCATGGTCCTTGTGAAAATTAAATTTTCTGTTTTGTTTCTTATTACTTCCTTAGTTGAAGGAAGTGAATTTGGACTGCTGTTGACTCAATATATTTTGTTCCAGCTTGTTTCTTGTGGGTGTATTTTTTTATTACACGTTGCAGTGTGTACTGTAATGAACTCTTTTTTTATCAAGTTTGCAGTTTCTACTGCATTTAGGGTCAAATGAGGCTGTGCAATGAGGCAATGTTCGTTCAACAATGTCTCATTCCTAAAAGATTCCATCATTTTGCTTTCATTTACTTTGGTTCTTTCTGCACTATTATGTGCAGTTAAAAATAGCATCAAAACCATCTCCTTTAAAATCGCACAGAGAGCAGAGAAACTTCACTGTGAAGAGTGAGAGCCTGCTCTGTGTCTTCTCCACCCTCATGTGTTTTCCTATGGCTCCCAGGCCAGGAGCATTACTGGAGGGGGCTCTCCTGGTGCCTTTGGGTCGCTGGGGTGTTCCTGCTGTCAGTGGGAATAACTTAGCTTTCACTTTAGGCTAAACAAAACTGTTGTCCTCTCTGTTGGAATCTAACCCTTCTGGTCACCTAATTAACTCTGTGCAATCTTGACTTGGCCTCTTAAAAAATCTTGGAACCTGCTAACTGTCTCAACCCATGTGAAAAATACTGCTCTAAGAGAAACATCTTGCAATAATCTACTAAATGCAGGCAAGTTCTGATTTTTTTTTTTCCTAAGTAAGAGTATTCAGATGCTCTTAGACACAGCCAGTCTTGGAATTATGCTGCATCTGTTAAAAACAGCTTCTTCAGCACAGAGATTCCTTCAAGTTTCTTTCTGTTTCATAAGTTTATCCTTCAAACCCTGGGTATTACCATTGATTCTGTTGGCAGAAATTTGGTGGTGTCCAATCTTGCTAAGATGAAGATGTTTTCTACATTTTAAAATTGATTTGAAATAGAAAGACTAATTTCTATATTTCATCCACAGTACAAATTTGGTATGTATAGACATAATTTACAGGTCTTGTATATAATGTTCTTTTTTGAACTAGAAGCAATGACATTTTGTTTCCATAGCTGTTCCTAGACACTTAAGAAGCAGTTTTAATTTTTCTCTATATCTATATAGAGAAGTGTATGATCTTGTATTACAAAGTAATGGATCATTTTTGACTGTTCCATTAAGGAGAGAAAAGGAAGTTAATTAAGCATGGTAATAATTCAATCTGTCTATTGTTCAGTCCCATTTAGCTGAAAGGCTACTGTTATATTTTTGTGTTGAGAGTAACTTTTGTTAAATTTCGGTGTGTGGCTATGTAGGAATTCAAAGCAAAATATACAGAATCCATGTTCTTCATTCATACTTTCTTGGAGTAGGGATCTAGTTCACCAAGGGGAAGTACGAAGTCTCGCACCTGGGGAAGAACAGCCCCAGGCACCAATATATGTTGGGGGCTGCCCAGCTGGAAAGCACCTTGTCAGAAAAGGACCTGGTGAGCACCAAGTTGAAGGTGAGCCAGCAATGTGCTCTTGCAGCACAAAAAAGCTAATGTTACTCTGGGCTGCATTAGCCAAAGCACTGCCAGCAGTTTTAAGGTGGTCATCCTCCTCCTCCTCAGTGCTGGTGAGGCTGCACTTGGAGTGCTGGGTCCAGTCCAGGGCTCCCCAGTACAGGAGACACACTGGAGGGTGTCCAGTGAAAGGCCACTGAAAGGAACCAGAGCATCTTTCTTATGGAGAAAGGCTGAGGGAGCTGGGACTGTTCAGCCTGGAGAAGACTCAGGAGTAACTAATTTACCAATTTTTCATAAACACCTCAAGGAATGGCACAAAAGGGGATGGGGCCAGGCTCCCTTTGGTGTTCCCCAGTGACAAGATCAGAGGCACTGCACTGGGCACCAGCTGAAACACAGAAGTTTCCCCCGAAAATCAGAAAATAGTCTTTCACTCTGAGGGTGACCAAGCACTGGCACAGGTTGCCCAGGAATGTGTTTTGAATTTGCAAGCCACTGTAGTAAAAGCAAAGCAGAAGTGGTAAGTGGTGTTATACTCTGGATGAGTATAATGGAAAAGAACAAAATAAAGGAGTAGCATCCTATTGTAGTACTCTAACATGTACTGTGGTAATATAAAGGACAATAACACACAGGTATGTGTAAAAATGTTACATTCGCTCATTCTGGGGGCTTAATTATGCAAAACATTTTATAATTAGGAATGCTGCCTCATTAAAACTAATTGCAAAATATAGAAGTTTAAAATATCATACACTCTTTAGGAATGAAACTAATGACAAATAATTAAATTGCCAGTAATAAAGCCATACAGCAGTTACAAAAAGCCCCACACCATAATTGGGTGGGATTCTACTTTGTGATAATTAGTAAAATATGAGGAATTTTTGCTCTTTAACAACTTGAGATGAAAAAGACAGGATGCGTACATCATCTGTATTGTTGAGAGCAATAGATATCACAGGAATGTCATCAGCAAAGGAGCAGAAAAACTGAAAGGTAAACTACGTGCATCACATTTTGTGGCAAGGACTTTACAGTCCCCTGCTTCCACAATTGTTTCCAACAGACTTTGCCATTTACATTAGTGTTCCTATGTTTAAAAAACTAAATAATTATAATACATCGATGACAAGGTTATAAAGCTTTTTTGCCTTAAGATCACAAGTTCAAATTTAAATATAAGTGGCAATGACAAAGTAGTTGCCCTCTGCTGAGCAGTGTGTCTTTGAGGGAGTTTTTGGTCCTAGCCTCAAGCTCTGTGGAAACATGCCCATGTAACACATGGCATGGGAGTGATCAAGCTTGCCAGAGGGTAAAAATTAAATGGACATCTGGACACTTAATTATTCTCTGACTCCTACAAAGTATGTTTATTTTTTGAAAATATGTGCTCAGAACAGCAGTCAAACTCAGATGGGTTGCCTCTGAGTATTTTCTTTGCCTTGACTCTTTCTAAAGCTGAGACATGATATGAACACAAGCTCAGAGATGCATGCATGCTTCTTTAATGTAATGCATAAATGGATGTATTAAGTGAGAAATGTTTAGGGAGAATTAATTTTTCATGTGTTTTCCTTCAACTAAGTTTCTCCAGTAATGTCAACTGTAAAGCTGTCTTGACTCTTATTATTCATAAATAAAATGTCTTGTTCATTATTATTTATAAATTTTAAAAAAAGAGCAGTTATGTGGATGAGAGATGAGTTTTTTTCCTTTTAAGTATTAATGAAGAGTTTTTTGCTGTTGCCAACCCTTTCTTATAACTGTTATTCTGTGGCCAAAATGTATTTGTGTAAATGCCTCTTACACACCTTTTAATCTGATAAAAATACTCATTGCCATGTTGAGTTGCACCGGAAAAATTTGGGGTTAAAACTGGCTTCTAGTGCTACAACTAAAATCTTCCAAAAAGAGACAAAGCTTTTTAATGTTACACTTTTTGTGCCCTTCGCTTGTGTAAGGAGTTAATCTTTTAGAAAAAGGCGTGTTAAAATAAAGAACTTAGATGGACAGAGTTTATTCCATGAAGATACTCCTCATTGTGCACAAAAGCAGTAATTTCCAAATGCATGTGCTTTAGTAGGTGGTATTTTCAAGGGACATTTTTCAGTGATGGTCATTTGAGAACAGTGTGAAGGAGAAAGATAAAATAGCTGAGATTGACAGTTGTGTTCTGCTGAAATACTATTATTTGATTTGTCAAAGTGGAGCCTAGACAGTTTGCTGAATGTGCCTGTTCTAAGTCTGCTGCCGTGTCTCAGTGGAACCTTTCTCGTTAAATGTTTTTTTCATTGCATTAATTAGTGTATTTTGCAGACTACAAAGACAAAATGAACCAAAACACAAATTTCCAAATATATGTATTCCAATGAAAATTGAGGACTAGTCTGTCAATTTGAATTCATGTTTTATTTGGCATTTCAGTATGCAATGAAATGTCTTCTATTTATTTTCTCACACCTGTAACATGCTTTTGTCTTAAATTATGCTTCATTTGTCTGGATTAAAGTAGGGATATCTTTTATTATGGCAAAGAGAACAGTGAACAAGTTGGGAAAAATACATATAAACAAATTTGATTTTTCACCCATCTGCAAACACGATGAAGTTAACTGAAGGAAATGTTATTATAGCAATTCACAAACTACTGTGAAAAATCTTTAGTGCTGAGCCGAGTCATCCTAGAAGAGTTGGTTCTTGCTGTAATAAAATCTTGCAAAAACAGCTTTTTCTCTCAGATGCAGTTAATGAAAATTGCATAAGGGAAGCTGATTATGTTAGATTTTGCTACAGATTCATTGCACTTAAATAGGACATAGTAAAGAATTAAACTGTTGCTGCAATTTCTTTGTTCTATTGGAAGCTGGGTTGCCTGCTACTGAAGTGTATTATTTATAAAACTGACTGACTAATCTTCATCATCCCATTCACTTGATTGGGTACAATGCTGAATTATTTAGTGAGGTAATATGGGAGACTCTCTGAACTAAAGTAATTTTGCTTCCACTGTTTGTCATGTTCATGAGAACTCCTCAGTCCCTACATTAGCCTTGAGGAGCCTGGTTTGCACCAGTGGTCTCACAGAAAAGATGGGAAATCCTCTGACCAGAGATGAGGTGGAGTTTATATGGAAAACTTTGATGTCTGGCCTTGAGAAAATCAGTTTGTCCCACACCCTTTGGTGACACTTGAGTTCCTTCCACTGATTTCCTTGAGTTAAGTGTCTAAGTGCCTTCCAAGGGCCAAGCCTGACCGTGTATTTTCAGTTGAAGTTGAGTGGTTGAAGGCTGTGCTCAACACAGGTGTGGAGCTCCCTGCCCTTGCAGGCAGTGATTATTAGTGATCACATCACTGTGTTTACCTGAGTGAAATCTGACCCTGAGTCATATGGTCTGTGTAGTACCCTAACACCAAATGGATAAGTAAGGACAAAGATACTAAATGGCAGTCAGGTGCCAAGGTCTTCTGGCTTATGAAAAGTTAAAAGGGATGCTGGGATTGACTGTACTATGGACTTTGGTACTTAAAATGTCTCACCAAATTCAAGCTGATGATTTTCTTGAACCTGTATGGCTTTTGAGACATGCTAAGGTATATCCAATATACCTATGTGTTCTCTTTACATTATTAAACATCAGATTTGCTCGCAAAAGAATTCGTTCTTCCCACAGAATTCTTTGTGCTTCTTTTTTTTTCTCCTTTCCATAAACTCTTTAGGGATTTTTAGAGAAGAAGCCTCAATCTTCAAAATGTTTTTTTCTAGGCGGGATAGTCAAATTTGTGTAATAGTGGATTGCTTTCAATACTTCTTTGGAAAACCTTCCCCCACTTTGTCATTCTTCATTATGTTCATATTCCTTCCTTTTCCCATTGAGTTGTGTTGATCTCCATCACATAAAGAATGACTGTCCTTGCATATTTTATGAAATACATATTTGATGCATACTACTTCAAATTTTTGGGCGGTCCTAATGGAGACAACTTTCTTCTGAAACTACATTTGACTTCTGCCGTGAATTTTATATCTATGCATTTATTCCTCTGTGAAAAATGTTGGAGACTTGGATGATTTCTTTGTAATCCCTTTAACTCAGGTTTAGAAAACAAAGTTTTGCCTTCCTTTTATTTGAGATGTTTGTGTCTTGAATGGATCCCATAGTTTGTATTGGCTTTACTCCAACCCAATGAAGTTACCTTTGCAACACGTAATTTCTTTCTATATCACTGTACTGCTAATTAGTGTGCTGGGATTATGACTATAGGAAAACACAGCAGCAGTGAACACAGATCATTTTATTTCTGCAGCTTTTAATTGATAATATTTTTAGTTAATTATTATTTGGGGAAAGATCGCTTGCCTGCAAGCAAAATTCACTTGTCTGCATGATTTAATTAATAGTTAATGCTATCAGAATCTCTATATAATTAAATTATGCTACCGTGTTTGTGTGTAAATGATTCTTTACAACTGACATTTTAACACTGATTGCCTCAGGGAATAAGAGTGGTTTTCTGTATTTTCAGTAGCCTTCTTGCTAGGCTCAGGAACCCATTTCCCCCTCTTGCTGAAGGTGAAGGGTGTTTGACTGGATACCACTGTGGGTTTAAAGAAAGCTGTTGGAATCAATGTAATTCCCCAGTCTGGAAACAACGTGGTGCTGTTTTTGAATGTCAAAAGCTGGCTGCATGCTATTTGTGCAGGGATTTAGCCCCTCTCTATGGCAAGCAGCTTCTTCCTTGTCTGCATTACGTTTTCTTTTTTTTACTTTTAAAGCTTTGTAGTCTTTGATAAACACCTACAAGTTGTCTATGTATCTTTTTTACTTTAGTATGTACTTAATCTTCAATTGCATTAGCATCTGCGTACTCTGATCTTTAGTCTGTGCAGCCTTTTATGTATCCCTGAGACTTTAGGATAGCCAGGTAAAATTGGGGGTGCAAGTCAGAAGACAAGTGGAGGCCAGAAGATAAGAAATGACTTGTCAGATGTTACAGAGGAGCTTTCTATAGTGCAGGTCACTACCTCTGGTGGCCAGGCCTTAGTTCAAGCTCTCAGCTTGCCTTTCCTCTGCATAATTGTCATGAAACAACCATTTCCAAGACACTGTTTTCCACATTGTAGAATAGAATGCAAAATATGAGGCTGAGAGATATGTTAGGATAATGATCATGCTGTCCTTTGGACTTCTGAAGTATGAATAATGAATTCTTTCAGTAACTGGTTGAAACAGACCAGAAAGTATGTTCTTTTCTATCTCTTTAAATCTGTATATGTGTGCACTGAGAAGTCACGGTACATCATTTGTAGAAGTAGCCTGTTTTGCCTGCCACTGTTTCAGATCTATTTTTATGTACTGCTTTAGTTTCAAGGTCCTGAATAGCACTGATTGTTTGTGAAATTGTGCATATCCTGAATCTTAAATTTCTAGTGTATCTAAATTTGTACCCTCCTAATGAAAGCGTCATAAATAAGCATCCTTTAGAGACCTGGCATGTTATGGATATAAAAGCAGATAGAGCCAGGCTTAGAATGCAAAAATGTGTGATATAGTGCTTGAAGCTTTTATACCGAAGAAAGAAACCATAAAAAACCCCACCATAAAAGCTAACTTTCCTTTGGATTTTTGATGCATAGTATTTTTTCCCTTTATATTATCTTATAAATTTTTTAACCTAGCTCTCATGATGGTGGAGTAATTGGTATTTTGAAAATTAATATTTAATGTTTCGATTTGTTCTGTGTTCTGAATTTATTTGTTAACTGCGAAACATAAAAAGGAACATAGTGAAATAAAGACTATTAAAGCTGAAGGAATTTCAGAATTATTTCATTTTAGACCTGTGTTTAGCTGCAGATCTCTTTTTTTTCCTCTCTTTTTCTTTTTTTTTTTTTTTTCCCTCCTTTCTCTAAGATGAGTATCTGTTCTTATTTTCAGACTTCTGTAAGTCTGAAATGTCAGTATTGTCTGGGTCAACCCACATGTAACTGTCCAAAGTATTCACAGTAATATTGATTGGGAGGAGAAGAATCAAAATTTTGAAGTTACTGGAAAGGAAAATGTTATCAGGGATTTAATTTAACTGAGCTAAATTGTTACCGTGGTAATAAAGACTTTAGCTATCACTCTGTTGTACAGCAGAGTTCCCTGACGTGCCTTGGAACCACATTGGAATGGGGGGGATTTGTGCCATCAACTTGATAGTAGAGGAGGGGCAAGGAAGTGCAAGTCTGAAGTGAAGGTAGGGTGGATCCACTGGTTTGAAAAAAGGGAAGTGAATATTTCTTAAGTGGTTCCCGCATGGACATGTAGGTGTATTCAGTGAGAGCATATATGGTGCATCTCCCTTCTCTTCAGAGATGTGTGGTACAGGAGAAAAAGTGGGCGAGCAAATGAATATGATAAAGCCAAAATAGACAGAATTTCATGGAAGACAAAGGCATCAGGAAGTTTGGCTTTTGTAAAGGTGGTTTTGTCCCTTAAGGTTGAAAATGTTTTAGGCTGAAGTGCAGTGGTGAGATCCCTGGTGGGAGGATGGTTCAGGCCTGTGGATGGTGAGGTCCTCCTTCCTCCCTCAGCATCCTTCCTGTGAGCTACAGAGGAGGAAGAGGGAGTGAGCGAGCCAGATGTGTCTTTGGTAAGGTTCATGTGCAGTTCTTTTTGCCTTGTTTCTTGTCTTCTTGTTTCTGCCCTGTGCACACCCATGTGATTTAGGGAGATGCAGACATGGAGCAAGCATGGAATTACTGTGGGACAGCTTTGTATGTTCCTCCTCTCCTTCCCAAGATTTTTGAACCACTCCTAAGATTCCTGCTACAGAAAAAGAAGCTTTTCATTATTCCTGGGTACATAGTGTACTCAGAGTTATCTAGCATCGATATACATTATTCAGACTCTATATAATGGCAACAACCAGCAATGTACGTAATCATAAGATCAAAGAGACTTGGAAAACAGCAGAAAAGAGACTGTTTCCTCATTAAATTTAAAGATAAGGACACAGGCAGAAGTTGAAATAAACCTTTTTCATTAGGGAATAAAATTAGTGCCTGCAGAGGATCCCAACTGTTTGCCTAATACTGCCAGGCTTTAAAGTGCTTGCAGGTCTTGTGTTCTGTGCACCTAATTTTGTTCATAATACGCCTTCCTTGGGGAAGATAATCTCTATGAGAAGGGGACAATGTGACCCAGAAACAAGGCAGCTCTGGTCTTGGGAGAGCTGGGAGAACATTGTGAGCCCTGTGAGCAAGTGGTTGTGTGAGTCTTGGCAAGTTAATTCTCTTTGTTTCTCAGTGCTTTGCCTGAGCAGGCAGGGCAGGCAAGGCCAGTTACCAGCACAGTTAAAGTTTCCTACTGTACATCTGTAGAGTGCCTCTTACAGGATATTCCTCACTGTGTAAACCCTCAGTGCAAGAGAGAGCACAGATTGTGAGCTGTGCAAAACACACAGTTTCAAACAGACCCTCCTGGACAGTTCATAGTGTGACACAGTTTTGTGAATAAGAAAATCAACACTTCAAACTACAGTTTCCTAACTTTGATCCTTTGACTAGATCCTCAAATGACAAAAGTTGGTGGTGGCTAACTGTAGTGGAGGGAGGCAATGGGATAATGTGCTGGTTCACTAAACAAATGTAAAGAATGTGTGGTGTTTTTCATGATTAAAGATTCTAATTTTGTTCTTCCAGGTAAATTTTTCAGATGTGTGTTTTTTTGATTACCCAAGAGAATGGAATTGCAGTTAAGCAATATTAAAAAATAAATGTTATGTACCTAATAGGCCAGCACTGTTGAATATACGTAATTACATTTCCACAGCTTTTTTTTCCCCTGAGTTTGTAATGTTAATAACTTCTGAATTGTTAGGTATTTTGGAGGTTTCCTACTGAAAGAAGTAAAATGTTTATCTATAGCAAATGTGGAAATAAAACTGCAGCCCTAAACCAGACTTTTTTTACAGCTGAATTAATTCTTGTGTAATCTAGGACATGTATATTACCCGGACTCTGTTTTTCCCTTTTGTGGGACAGCCAACACTGGAAATATGCAAAGGGGTATCTCCCAAACGGAGCAGATTTTACATTTGTTTAGGAAAACAGTTTAAAATAAATCACATGCAGAATTTGATACCAAATCATATGCAAAAGTCCATATTTGATGCTTACATTGACTATATGGAAGTGTTGCATCCTCCAAATTAGCTCTCTTTCCACAGTTATTAGAAGTAAGAGCTAAGTTTTCCATCCTATGTTGTCCAAAAACAACAAAAAAAAGGTGAGATCTAATCATAATCTAAACTGTATGATAACTTATTATTGAACATAATGGGAGGTCTCATTTTATCTGCAAAGTAAATATTTTAGAATATGCAACCTCCCAAATTCAGATGATCATATTTGCCTTATTAAGATGACATTTGCATGAAGTTCAAAACACTTTCAGTAGTGTTTAACTGGACTAATGACAGTGGTAAGGTTTCACAGTTTTTGTGAGTTTTTGTAAAGTACTGAGTATCTAATGTAGTAATCGATATGCTAACTCCATGATCTTTTTTCCACTTCATTGGTTAGCAAAGGAGGTTAATAATTCAAGCTGCCAAGTTCTGTTATTTGTGATGCAAAGGATGGGAGATTTCCATGAAAAATCAAAGCTGCTTTATATGTAGGTGCCAGTGAGTTCTATTTCATGTTCAAGAGTTGGGCATTCCTCCTGGTTTCTGTGTTTGTACGTAACACACTCAAAAGGCTGAAGACGCTCAAGAGTTCAGTGAGGAAGCAAAATGCAGTGACAATACCTTATTTTGGTTTCACAAAGCTCTACTGCTAAGCAAGTCAATGCAGAATCAGCCTTTACATATTGATAGAATGTGATAAGGCAAAAAGCATATAAACCCTCACTACACACAACAAAAGATCAGGAAAATTGAGATGTTAATATCTTTACTATTTGTATTTTAGGGAATTTTACTTTCTTGCACGTGATCAAAAATTGTTTAATTAAGTTTTCTATTTTACAATTAATTCCATCTGGGTATGTGTTTGCTTTAAGGTTGTTTTAGGTTCTGTCTTGCCTCTGCTGTAGTTTCTCATCTCCATGAGACGTGGCTGAGTGGGATGTCTCCTGTCTTAGTGAGGAAAGTTACAGTCTCTGTCACTGTGGCCTTCGAGAACCCGAGAAATCTGTATTGTTTATTTTCTTAATGGTCCCATTTCAAAGCTGGAGACTGAGGTTAATAAGGTGGCATAGATGAAGCCCAGATGTATTCAGGAAGGACTTTCTGAAGATGAATCTGTGACCTCTTCAGCCCTAAAAAAAGGAACAGCTCCTGTGCAAGAGAGGAAGAAACAGGCGTCAGAAAAGATGATGTAGACAGCCTGTGAGAGCAGAGCTAAAAATCCTGCACTGAGGCAACTCAGCCTTCCCCCCCTTGTAGGTATTGCCCTGAACACTGCCCCAGCTGGGCCCCTTTTCTGGTTCTTGCCCATTCTGGGTCTCTAAACTGGTTGCTGTCTTCCTTGACAATGGAGAAAAATGCCTGCCCCCATAAAAGATGATTAAATGCCATCTACCTCTCTGGGAGACATTCCAGTATATAAATTTAAAGGGATTGTCACAAAAGCCTTACATCTTGTTATCAAGTCAGATAAATTTCCATGCTTCCATGTCTTCATAAATGTAGCTTAAGATTTTTGAACTCACTGAAAACGTGATAATATAAATAGAATATTTTTAAGGTCCTTTAAATAAGGAATAGCTGAAATTTATTTCTGTAGGAGATTTATATTTCTTGCCCAAACGTTGGCAACTTTTTCTACTTATTTGCATGTAAGTGGAAAAACTCTGTTTTTCAGCCCTAAATAGCCTGACTACAAGAGTTTGTGCCTATTCTTAATAAAAGATGATACCTTTAATAGAAATACCTTTTTTCCCCCCAGAAAAATTGATGCCAGTGTATGCTTGTGAGATATTTAATGAAAGAACATTGTGAAACTGTGTCTGGGAGATTAATTCAAGTCCTAAGGCTTATTTCTATATGTTAAAAGTAAAGCAGCATTTCTTGAAAATTTATAATTCTGTCTTGGTGGTGGTGAGGAGACTATCCACAGAGTGGCTGCTGAAAATAAAATGAGGCTTCATTTTTTCTCTCCAAGCAATTTGAAATGAAAGAAGTTTGAAGCTCACCAGAAGTGCTTTATATAATGAAATTTGGGAGATTGTTTATTCCTGTATGGCAACAACAACATCCACATATTCAGGGTTCATGGAACTGTATGTCTGTCTGATGAGGGCAAGAGCCGATTCATCATCTAAAGGGTTGCAAGGTCATTCAGCAAATGACTACAAGTTTAAGAGATGCTAAAGCAATGTGTAATTTCAGAAGTAATTTTGTGTATTTGTGTCTGGATGTTATGAGTAATCTCTGCACTTGTGAGGGATTGGCTACAGCTTACACTATTTTAAAGATGATGAGAATGTCTGAATGCTTATCAGATGAGGGCATGTTGATTTTTACTTGTGTGTGAGGGTATTTTTTCCTTAGTGGTAGTTTTACTGTGATTACTTAATAGATACTGTATTTTCAGTGATGGTGTGAAGCCTAGACTTTTCACCTTGAGCTGAAATACATACTTTTGACATGTGAAAAAAATGTAAGAATCTTCTAAAGCAAATTAAAAAAAACCAACCACACAACAAAAATCCCCACAATAAACTCCAATCTCTTTTGTTGTTTAAATAGCAATACTTTACCCCATTCTGCGGCATGATATTTATTCTGTTGTATTAAAATCAATTTTCCTTTTGTTGAGGGATGATGTGTGTAGAAATCCATCCAGTGGAAAAAAATGCAGTTAATTTTAATTGCTGTTCTGTTTGCCTCTGTTGGCAGAACAGTCTGTGTCCACAGGGTATCACATGTCCCCTCCATACAAAGTGGAACTACATATGTTGTGTAATCCTATTCACTCTCATTGTGAAACAGGTGACTGCTGAGTGCATTTTGTGGGTTTATCTCACTCCATTTTCTTAACAGGCAGTATCAAAAGATGCACTTGATACAGCTGGCCTGAAATGTGGAACATCATGTATCATGGAATTCTGGAGTAAAAAACACAAATTTGAGTGTTTTTGTATCTTGCCTTGAAGTTTTTATTCCTTTAGGTTTCTGATAATATTTATTTTTTCCTCAGGCTTTTCTCTTTATACAGGATAGATGGAATTTTATAGGTACTTGTATATGCTTTGAACATATCATGTCAATGCATGCTGCAGATTCTTTGTTTCTTTTGTCAGTTTTGGATGAAAGCAGGAGTATCTTGAAATAAGACAGATTACTTTTCGGAATATATTTTAAATCACTCTGTGGCTTTCTAGTGTAGCCGTCTTCTGGTGTTCACTTAAAATGGGCTAAATTTCATATAGGTATTTTTTTTTGGAAGCCATACAAATAAACTCCCCTAGATTGGAAAACCAGAAAACTGAACGCTGGTAAAACCTGCTATTGCCCTATTCTGCTCTACATATATATATATAAACAATTGAAATATTTAGTTTAAGAAGTGTAGATAAATGAAGTGGGGAAATAATAATTTCTCTGTAACCTTTCAACATTTTTGGCTTACTTTGTAACTACAACTCAATGAAATATTTGAGGTGTGTTCCAACAAGTTTAGATCAGAATAAAAATGCATGAAAAAAAAATTCCATAATTGTGAACTACTACATCATATTCTCATTCTTAATTAGTCCTTTCAGGTTCTCTAACTCTCCTGAGAAATTTTATAGTTTATCCTGCTGAGTATTTGTAAAATTAATTAGGCCTTTATGACTTGACCTTTTTTATTGAAATTCATTTAACCAAAGCTGTCATGAGTAATTATAGGTGTAGATTTGTAAGAAGCAAAAAAAAAAGGCTTTTCATCTTTGCTACTTTATTGTTGAATGTTTTACCTCTATAAAAAATTAAAGATACATGGGTTTGATTGACATTGTGTAGTAGTTTGCTGTATGACAAGACTCAGGCAGCATTAAGACTATTAAAGCAAGTTTTATTCAAACTCTGGAGATGCGAGAATGTGAGGAACATGAATTTTAAAGAATCACAGACAGGCAGTCTTCATCCATCCAAAGGTTAAAATCTAATTCCATTTTGGTGTGATACAAAAAATTTTATGAGACTTGGGCTCTTTTTTGCATTGTCAGACCAGGGTGAAGGTAAGAATTCTTGGGAAATTTCAGTGCAAGAAAAATAAGAGTAACTTGAGCTCAGTCAGCTGCCTGAAGAAATATCTTCTAAAATAAAATGTAATAAGATTGCACCTTCCTATTGTAGATTTCCTCTATGTCTGATGCTATGTCATTCTGTATTTTAATTAACTTAAATAAGAATTTTCAGTTGCTTAATAAGATGTTGGATGAATGAAGTTACATAGGATGGATGCACCCTGATTGCTGCTTTTAATTAGTTAGAATGCAACAGTTGTTCCTGAAAATCTGATCAATTTGGATAAGTAGGAACTCTAGACTTTGGAGAGACCTTGAGTTATTATTCCTGACTATTTAAGCTTGAAAGTAGCTGTGAGGATTCTGTCTCTTTAAGATACCACATCATTGGCTTGCAGTGTTATCTATTTTCACCTAGCATTCATTTCTGCTGCAGATTTCAGTGCCTGATGGGTGATCTTACTCACTTTGTTAACCCTAAACTGCTTTCTATTTACAGGAAAGCTTTTGCATGTTAAATAGAGTACTTTTTGACCTCTTCTCATACAATTCTGTCTTGTGGTTTCAGCCTGGGTGAAATTGCTTCAGAATAATCCTATTTGTGTGATTTACTCAGGAAATGTTTTCACTGTGTGCTCAAAAGATGATCAAATGAGTGAGTCAGTGAGGTGCATAGTACAAAATGTAAAGCAATATCTTTAGAGTACATAAAAATAGGATAAAGGCTAATTTCATGGTTGGTATGGTAGAATAGCAGAAGTAATGAATTTTAGTTACAGCAAGATTTGTTGGATTTCAAAAAACTTTCCGCTGTTCATTTTGTAAAATGTATGATGTTAATTTTTAATAGACCATCTCGTGTCCGTGCTTGTCTTCCTTTGCAAAGATTAGTCTTGTTGAGCTGATAGATGTGTATAATGTGTACACTTGAGTCAAAGAGGTTGAATTGTCCTAATTCCAACATTAAATGTTTATCATGTACTACTAGCCCTTGGAAGGACAATAATTAAGTAGATCAAATCCATTGTGCATTTTCCTTTCCATTATGGCCTTTAGAACATGGGTGGGAGAGAAAGAGAAGATGGCATTGTAAAGTTTTTGTGCTATGGACCTAGATTGCTACTCTTACAGAAAGCAGATACTTTCCCCAGTATTTTAACTTAATTCACTGTATCTCCTATGGCATATCATGCAAGCTACTACCGTACACAGTTCCTTAGATACAAAGCATGTTTTGGCAGATGCTTAGTAAGGTGTGAAAGGCAGTGGCATGAACTCCTGAGTAAAGAATGAACGATCTCTGACTGTCACATGAGAAGGAAGATCAAAGTGTATTGAGTTAGAAAACCTGAGCGTGTGTGTTCTTCCCATGTCCTCATTTGACCATTTGTGATGTATGGTGAAAGTGGCAGGAGCTTTTTCAGTAGGTGTACAGCTCCCACAGCTGTTAGCCTGAATGCTTATTGAACAGCAACTCTCAACACAGAGAAACCTCAATTAGACAGGTGCAATAAATGCAGTGTGCACTGAAGAATGAGTCTGAAATACCTCCGAGGTCCTGCAGCCTAGCACAATCAGGCTGACTGGTACTGCACAGACCAAAAAAGTAAAAAAATTCTTGGAATAAGAGTGGGGATAAAGAGCTGGTGTTAGGATATGAATTAATGTGTTTAAATTGAAGTGAGGGTTCACTTTGAGAAGCACCATAAAACACTGAGGGTAGTGGAACCTTGTAGAGCTTACCTGCAAAAACTGCAAGATCTCCATTTCTAGCAGTGTTTTGGAATAAGGAATTATTCACTAGGAGCTGTATAGATGTGAGTGAATCAGCCTTGGGGGGGAGGAATGAACTAAATGGTCTCGTGAAGACCCTTCCCTGCCCAATTTGCCTTAAATGGTCTCATGAAGACCCTTCCCTGCTCAATTTGCCTTGTACAACCTAGGGTGACTGGCTGCCTGACACACACGTCCTCAAAAAGCATAAATTTCTCTGTCTCTGTGTGTCAGGTGAAGCACCAAGACAGACATCTCCGCTGCCCTGATCTTTGCTTCTGTTGCTCAAAGCACCTCTAGTCAGCTGTCCTTTAGTAGAACAAAAGACAGGAGGGAGGACAATGAAGATAACTGAGAAAATTTGTATTCAAAAGTTGTTTGAAATTCCATGTTTTTAATATTGAATAAAAACAATCTTGTAAT
>VYXF01000339.1:442548-586752 GCA_013397295.1 Polioptila caerulea
GGGGGGGCAGAATACAAGGTGCCCAGATACTGTATGGCTGCAATACTTGGGGAGAAAAGTGTCAAATTTTGACCTACGTGCTTTTTTGTGATTAATATCCTTTTGTCCATCAGCCACAAAAGCTTAGAGTTTGGTTTAGTGAAATACAGAGATCTACAAATACTTAATGAAACATTTAATTTAGTTGCTTTGGTTTCACATTTTCTTTTCAGTCTTAATACATCTGCAGCAGCCAAGGTTGTAAGTAATTGCGGGCAAAGTTCTCAGTAGTAAAATGTCTTGATACTGAAAATTAGCAAGATGAAGTTTTAAGGTATCCAGCACCAAATATTTTCTCACCTAACCACTGTAAGACTCAAACAGAACCATGATATTTTCTTTAACCTGTGAAGTACAAGCAGTATTTCTCTGTGTTCTGAAATACACTGGTAAGATGCAAACTGTGGTCATATCACGATATAACTTCATAATATCAATGATCTCTAGGCATAGAGTCTGTTAGTAATCTGTGGACTGTTCTTTCCCAGGCAATTCGTCCTTCTAGTCCAGGACAAGAGCAAATGATTGTTGTTGACAACTGGCAGTCTACATGAACTTACAGCACTGCATCCCCGGAGTATCTCCACTGTATCACAGTAAAGACTTCTTTGAAATTACAGAATTGTTCTGAAATTGCTGCTTTATATTAAAAAAAACCAACAAAACAACAAAATTCTCTAATGGCCCAAATCTCCATCATGCCCACTTGTTAGAATTTAATTTCTTTAATATGTTCTAATGTATCCCCTTTGCATATGTAAGGAATTGGGGGAAAGTTTTTTTGTTTTTTTGTTTTTAATCAGGGTTGATTCTTTTGTTGAGAAAACCTAGAAAAGTTTTCTCTCATGATCTAATGGACCTTATCTAGATATTGGGTTAGCCTGTACTCTGAGCCTTCTTAGGACAGCAAGTCTAGAGGCAGACAGGGTGGTCTTTTTCTTAGGAAGAAAAAGGCACGACTTTGGCTCTGCTATGACCTTCTTTTTCCTCTCTGGAATTTAATAAATCCAGGATTTTTAGTTGATGAGACATATGGAGCTATTAAGACTTGGCATCTGAACAGCTACTTTTTTTCAGTACAGCAGAGCTTTCATTCTTTCTTTTAATAATAAAGTGCCAATAACAAACTAAGTTATTTTATTCAGATTGTTCTTGGTGCTATGTTTTCTTTTCCCACCACATTTTTTGTCTTATATTTCTACATTTTTGAGAATGTTGGAAAGCTGCAGCTGATCATGTTACAATATATGAAAATAAAAGTCTATAATGAAAGTAAACATGAAATCAGAATGTGATAGCATATTCTTTCTGATTAATAAATTAGCTCATAAAATCAACCTAAATTCAGTGTTAAGGCACATTTACTGAGTTGCTTTATTGTACTGAGAAAAAGAAGACATTGCAAATTCTAAAGTATGTTTTGTGAGTCTGGCTGTATGTTTCACTGAGTTTTAGACACAATGTTTGCCAGGATTTTGTAGTATTTTGCATTTTATTCATCTAAAGAACTATAGAATTTACCTAATGTATCCATAAGAAAGAACAAAATTATGTTTTCCTCGAACTGAGATGCATGCAAAATGTAAGATTGCTTCAATTAGCAACGTTAGCTTCAATTGCAAGAGACATTTTTATTACAGGGTGACATTTTTTATTAGGTGCTAAACCTTTGCCTGGGATTGCATTAAGCACAGAGTTCAAAGGGCTATTAGAGACAGGTTGTGTGAACTTTCTTGCTGGACACTGATACATTATGGCCCTGGATCTTGAGTGTATTCTAAGTGTACTTTTTGAAAGGAGGACAATCCATTTGTTTACTCTGGTGCAGCAAAGGTGATAGTTCATGGTTCAGGGCACACAATATGCAAACCTGTTCACACATGCACTGACTTGGAGATGTTGTCTGTGAAAGTCTTGGTCCCAAAAGCAGATGCCTGAAACCTGTTCTTCTTCCTTAGAGCTCCGTTGTTAAATTGTTGGGGGTTTTTGCTGCTGAATTTGCTGAGCTTTTATTTTTCGGTTACACAAGTGTTGTAACACAAATATTAAGTGGCTTAAGTGAATGAATAACTGTAGCTTTTCTGTCTTACTGGATGTGGAAATGAAAACAATATGGAATCAGGAAAACTGCAGCTTCATTGCAGTCACATCAGCTCAAGTACAGCTGCCCAATGTTATAGCTAACTCAGGTATCTGTGTCTGCAAAGTAGCAGAAATTGCATGGAATTTAGTATCAGTGCACCTCTGTATTTGTGGGCACAGCGTCTGGGGGGTCTGTGCTGCCCTGCATGTGTGGATGGTACTGGCCACCCTCTTAAAGTCAGCTTGAACTCCTCAGTGTAGTGTTGATGAACGTGAAGCAAGGTGTCCAGCTTCCACCTACCAACATAGTTCTCCAGTGTCTCAGTGTCCTTGAGAGGGGTTAGATAATAGCGGGTAAGGGGAGTGCTGCCACAGACAGGCATAACTCAAGGCTGAACAATCCTTGTGAATGCCTGACGTGAAGCCTGACTTCAGCCAACCATGTTTTCACTGCTGGGAAATGGGAAGAACTGTAACTTCCTTGAAATGGACAAGTTTCCACTCACTATCCTGATAATTAAGGACAAAGATGTTATAGAAGGCATTTAATATAAATTCCTCCTCATAGGAGAAGTTTTCATATTTATTGACGAAAAATGACAGTCTTAAACTTGCAGTTTCTGTTTTTGAATGTTTTGGCAGCGGTGTGCTGCGTGTGACTGCACTTACACATCTGGCCAGCATCCCATGCAAAGGGCAAGAAGGTTTTGCTCCTTTTTCGTAAGAGTTAGGTTTTGTTAGAGTATGCATCCTTTTAAACTGTGCTGGTACTGAAATGTACTCCTGTCAAGCTTGGACCCCACTGCTACTCAGCCAAAGCTTGTAGTGCCATCTACTTGATACACTGACAGATCCTAAATTTAGGAGCTAAAGCAGACTCCAGTCAGAGTGAGACAGAGAAAGATTGCTGGGATTAGGATCCTGGCGTGTTCACTGCTGGTTTGCATTCTGGGCTGTAAGCCTTGCATTTGATGGCTTCACATTTGGCAGGTGACATTTTTAGGAGCAGTTAACATCAGGGTGGAGAAGTGTGCCTCGTAATTCAGCCTGGGGCTTTGGGGGGAAGGTGGCAAGACTGTGTGAAAGAGAAGCTGTGTGCTGCTACTCTGACTTCTGCTCTGTGCAGCTCTCTCCTTTAACTTTGTTACTCTAGTGTAACCTCGTACAAGCAAATGAAACAGTTATTTTCAAATTCCCAACAAAACTTTTCCCTTTACGAAATGTGAATTACAATCAGTTGATGTGACTCTTCATGATAGTTGGTTCACATGAGCAAAAGTTAACCTTCAGTGTGATTCATTTGAATCGTCCTAATTTTATGTTATTTAAAAGAAAATAAAGATCAAGCAAAAAGAAACCCCACAAAAACTTTACAAATGTTTTTCCTTTCTGCATGAAATGTATTTTGTCCATCTTAAGCCACAATTGTTTCAAACATCTAGTTATGGTTACAAATCTAGTCATATTGTCTTGCCCAAGGATCATGAATGTTGCCAGGACACTACAATTGGGCAATCTCCAAATGATGATGTTTCCCAAAGAGCTGGACAGACAACTTGTGTTCTCCTTTTTTCACAAGCAAGTTATAACTAAGTTTTTTCAAAGGTGCTTAAAGCCTGCTGTTTGGGGTAGGAGTTGTGGGTGGACTATACTGGTTTAATTTGGAGCATAAGAAAACTGACTGTCCTATAGAGCATATAGGTAGTATCTGGGTTAATATTGTGTATGTTAAGTTACTGGTTATTTAAAACAGGCAACTTTCGAAATGTTAAGTTAAATGAACTTACTTTCATCTTTGAATAATAATTCCATGAGTTGTGAACTGTAATTTGGAGCTCAAAGACCACAAATTGTGCTTTTCTGAGTACCGTGTTGCGTAGTATTTGAATGTTTTTGTGATTCTTGAAAGGGAAGTACAGTCTTTCTTTCTTTCTTCTTCATTGTTAATTGATTTGTTTACAAAGGAGAGTCTTACTCAAAGAAAGCTGAATAAAAGTCTGACCAATGCATCAAAACAGCTGAGTTACTGTGAGACTGTAGGAACTGACCGTGGAAATTTTGCCCCTTGATTTGGTAGGGGTTGGTACAGCATTGTTCCTCATGTCAATACAGAAGATCCAAGCTGGATGTCTTCTGTTGCTGGATACACTCCTTCTCAGACACAAGAATCTTGCATGTTCAAGAATCAGAAAAAAAAATCCACAACAAGTTGTGTCAGACTTTGATTTGATCTATGTTGTGCTTTAGTGTTTTTCAGACAGGTTCTCAGTGGGAGACAATGGTAGTCTGTAAGAGTCAGCTATTTATGCAGGACATCAAGACAGCCGGATCTGCAGGGGAGCATCTTTCCCTTCTCTTCTAGTGCACTGTGTCAGGAGCTGAGTGGGAAAATATGTGTCTGAGTGGGTTTCTTATGCTTTTTCTGACTGGGATGGGGACTGTCACTTGCCTAAAGGACATCTGAAGAGCTTCAGAATGGGATTTTACATGACTGGTTCTCTTCTTCTTCTTACTTTGATATTCATGTTTTTCAGACATCGTGCTTCATTGCAAAGGGGCAGGGTGGAAGGGCATGATGAGAAATCTCTTGTACTTGCCTCAGCTTGGAAATGTAGATTTGGGAAATGCTTTCTCTGCTTCAGGGACAGTAGGTGGAGCTGTTTATTGCACACTTGAAACCTGCTCCTTCAAAGCATTAGAAACTCAGAAATGTCGTTGAGAAAGAGTTTTCTTTTTTACTGATGGAGGGATGTATCTTAGCACTACTTTGATCACCTTAGGGATCTTTAAAGATCTGTCAGTTTAGAAAGAAGAGTAAACTGGTGTTTTTAAAATAATGCAGCTTCTTGAATGCTGTTTTATCTGTCAAATCTTTCTTCTGCTATTAATGCAATTTTCCATACTGATCAAATTGCGCAATTCTGTCCTACTGTGCTGCACTTGGCTCTTCCAGATTTGTCTCTTTTTTTGTAAGAGTACACAGATGTTTGCAATTAAAATTCTTGTATTTTTGTTATGATTCATTTTATATTGGTTATGTCACAGTGGTAGAGTTGGTAATTTACTTTCCACCACCTCCCTTTTTTTTTTCTTTTTTGCTTTACCATTATAAAATATTTTTTAAACATAGTCCTTTAGAGGACCAACATTCTTCTTCATACCTCCATTTTGCAAAAGTGCCATAAGTTGTTTTTTCCTGCACTGAACAAATAGAGATCCAGCTCAAGTATCAGCAAATTGACCATTGAGTGGTTTCATTTGCATACCGGGCCTCAGGCTGATTTATATGAGATGGAAGAGCTTAGGCTCAGAAAGGATGGGGCTCTTTCTATTTTACCCCTGCTTTGCAGTTCTTTGATTGAGGATCAGATAGATCCAAAGAGATAATCCTGTTACTGGGGGTGGTCCAGGAGTTTTTTGGGTTTTTTTGAGAACTCACTTCACTTGCAAAGGTCCCTGACTCCTTCTGTCTTTGTTGAGCTGCTGTGTTCCTGGCTGGGCTCTTGGAGGTGTTCTACGAGAGCTTTCTCAGTCCCTTTGGGTGGTGAAATGAAAATGTTTGGTTTAAGGGAAACTGACTTTGTAACTGAATTTACATCGATGCATTTATGTTGCCTCTTAGCAAGCTTAAAGAGCAAAGTTACTGAACTAAGCCATAGAATAGTAAGTAGTAGTTGTAATAGATATCCTTCTGTAAAATTTTGCTAATGAAAGCCAATAAAATGGTGATTGCAGTTTCTTTTGCCAATCTGTACTTAATAATAACCTTTGATATAAATGAACTTCTTTCATATAATAGCCTTCTTCCCAGTGTTGACAGGTGAGAAAATTAAAGTAAACATATAATTTGATTTTCTTCAGCAGGTAATGTAGCAGAACATCATGGTACACAATCAAGAGCACCAGCAAAGTATTACTTGCAGTCTTTATTTTCTTGGTGTTGCACTGGACATCAGTTAATAAGGTTTATTGGTGAAATTATCATGTTTACTGGAGAAATAATGAAAAATTAACAGCAGTATGTAATTTGCAGAACCCCTGGGTTCTCTTTCTTAGTTAAGTGTATATTCAGTAAAACTATTCTTGGAAACCAGCGGGATCTGCTTTTACAGTATTACATAACTACCAGCTGAAGTCAGGAATCTGAAACTTAAAAAAAAAAACAGCAGCAAGAGCCGCTCAGCATCTCATTTTAAACCCAAATTACCTAATGACTTCTAAAGTGAATTACTCAGTAATGAAAAAATAGCAGTGCATCATTCGTTATTGCTATTATTCATCTTATCATCAGCTCTGGAAGACTTCAGGATGTTCCATGAATACAGGATTCCATCTTATTCCAGTCATTTGAAAGCTCTTGCGTAGGTGATGGTGTCTTTCTGTAAGCCAGTGATAGTAGATTACTCATTTCTGAAATACTTATGGCATTTTTGTGGAATGTGATTATTTTTATTTAAAAAAAAAAAAAAAGGCATATCCCCTTTGATATTGAATATATGAGCAAAACATTTGGCACAATTTTGTCAGTTTATACTTTATGAGGAAATCAAATTGAGCTGCTTTATGAAGAAAGCTTTGGAAAACCTGGTTAGAGCCAAATCAACTAAGTAATGTTTGCTGAATTTGCAGGAAAGCTGGAATGATGCTTTGGAGGTGTAAATTATCCCATTTTTATCGATTCAGACAGCAATAAGGATGCTCTTAGTGTTTTTTTCTGGTCATCAAAATATTTAGGAAAAGAGAAGTAGCAGTCTCTTACTAGTACTTGAAAGGAAAATGAAGTTTCTTTGTGGAATGACTAGCAATTCAGTTTTGATTACTTCCTTTGGTTTTCTGTAGAATGGATGATTGGACTTGCCAGTGAATTAGTACAGCTAAAATTCTTTTTAAAGATGGGGAAGTAATTAAACAAAAACAAAACCAACCAAACAAAAATACCCCACAAAACAAAAAACAACAGCTAAAAAACCACAACAAAACCCCCCAGAATTTTATGCAGAGGTATCAAGAGGAAGTTTTCTGCAGAGAATCTGCCATCTGAAGAGGAGGATGAAAAAGGACAGGAAGATAAAGACAGTTCATGACTGGAAAAGAAATTTTTTACATTGGCTCTCTTCTCTTCTCTTCTCTTCTCTTCTCTTCTCTTCTCTTCTCTTCTCTTCTCTTCTCTTCTCTTCTCTTCTCTTCTCTTCTCTTCTCTTCTCTTCTCTTCTCTTCTCTTCTCTTCTCTTCTCTTCTCTTCTCTTCTCTTCTCTTCTCTTCTCTTCTCTTCTCTTCTCTTCTCTTCTCTTCTCTTCTCTTCTCTTCTCTTCTCTTCTCTTCTCTTCTCTTTTTTTTTCGGAAGAGTTTGGAAGAGTTTAGAAGAATTTTCACATCAGTATCTCACTGTGTGAGGGCTGCCTTAATTGGAAGTGTCAAGAGTAAGTTTTAGACTAAATCAGTAAAGAGAAATTAGTCTCCAGAACCAGATGGTAATTGCTCACAGGTTTTACAGGAACTCGAAATGGTTGAACTGTGGTATGAAAATTGTCTCTTGAATTGTTCTTGATACCAGGAGAATGAATGGATTTGATATGTGATGCTGGTTTCTAAAAGGGGATGCAGGAATGAACAAGCTGCATGCCAGTAAGGCTGATTTCTATACTCAAAGAATAATGAAGTTGGTAAAGAAAATAGTAACACTTAAACCAGGAATACTAGGAAGGCATCCACCTGATTTTGGAGGTAAAGTTACTCCTTCCAAATCAAGCAGAGGGCCTTGAAGGGTTTGACAAATGTGAATTATGCTGATCAAGTTACTGTATTGCACTTGGATTTAGAAGGTTTCCAGTGAGTTCACTCAATAGAAGCTCTTAAGGAAGCTGTTGAGCAGTAAAAGGGAATAGTAAAAAGAGGGAAGAGTAAAAATCAAGCCAGACTGAAAAATAGGACTAAAAGTCTCTTTTCTTAGTATTAGATTATTACTGGATTTCCTTTAAAAACTGTGGAAGAATAAATAATGAAATTAGCAAATTTGCTGAGAAAAGTTCCACAGAGACTTCTGATTCTTAGTGACCAGGCAGCAAAGCAGCATGTGAGACTGTTGATATGTTCAATTTTTTTGTACACATATCTGTAGAAACACACTGGTGTTTCCAAATGTAATATGTTTTCTTGATTTTAAGAAAGGCAACAAATGTACCTACCAAACTTAAGGCCTTCTCTTCTAAATGTTTTGGTAGAGATCCATCATAGAAAAAGTGTTAATGGTTATCTTAATGTGCACTGCTTGAAAAACTTGGACCCACTTTATGATTCATGTTGTTATTACATTTGGGAAGGTAATTTCAGCCATTTGGGAAGACTGTAAAAGCATTTTTATTCTGCTGCTTTATTCAAGTGTTGATAGCCATTTTTGCTTACTTAAGGTTGAAAAGATTTGTGACTGAGTCACAAATAGATATGTAGAAAATTATTTATTTAGGCCTACACAGAGCCAGAAAATGAAGCTACTGTAAGTAAGATCTAAAAATGGTTTCGATTGTAATATTTTCTTCTATAGAAGCTTAAATGTGCATGGAAAAAATACATCTCTTATGTTTGAGGAAGATAAAATTTTCTTAGGCATGCCTGAATAATTTGAGCAAAAGAATATGTGATGAGGTGGTTCATGGTTCAGAAGATAACCTCGCCACCATTTCTAGCAAAACATTTTGATGTGGTTTGGAGTTCAGCTAATTTTCTACAGGCTGCAGTGTTTCATGTATTTTTTGGTTATTCTGAACAGTATTTAAATACCATTGTTTTGTTAACATAATGAAAAATATTTTTAGCTGTTTGTTTTGTTAGACCTTAATTAATAGAGCGAGAAATTATAATAGATTTGGAATCATCTTACCTTACATTTAAATTAAAGTATGTTTTCAATTTTTAATGCCATTATCTCTAGCAACAAAGCATAAATTAGGATGCATCCATTATGTATCTCACCCATAGCACTTTTCACTTGCAGGTATGATGGTGCCCTACAGAGAAGTTGGGTAAATGTTGTCATCTCCATTTAGCAAATGAAGCAAGAGGATTGCATTATTAAGGAATTGTGTCCAATTTCAATTAATCCATTAGTATTTGTCTAAACATTTAAAAAACAGTAGCCATTACATTATAGTTTATATCAAACTCCAAGTGTCAGCGTTAAATTTTTTGTCTTGAACTTTTTTGTTATATGCTCTGCCTAACCCCATAGTATTAATTGTTTTGATTTCCTGAAAATGATTTTTTTTAAAAAAATTTGCATTAAAACGGAAATGAAGAAATGGTCTTGATTTTATCCAGAGGTTAGAAATAAAGTTTTATAGATTAGAAACTGCAACTAAATTAAGGTGTAGGAACAAACTGAATTTCAGCTTTGGTTAGAGGCATGTGGGGCTTTGTATTGAAGGGCTTTTGTTCATTAACTTACTAAACAATTATTTAGAAATGAATGACAAAGTGTTCAGAAGCAACAGAAGGATTTCAATTATGTGAAGTCAAAGGTATCTCCAAGGACATAGGTAATGGTTTATTTCAAGCTCTGACTGGATTGTGAGTTTTTTGGTTTTTTGGTTTAGGTTTTTTTTTTGTTTTTTTTTTTTCTCTTTTTTTCACTTTTGGCAAATGCTGGGCAATGCCACCTGGAATAGCAGCCTAGCCAGGTGTGGAGTACTGGGTTTGAAAACTCATGGGAAATAGGTAGGAAGATGTCTCATCAAAAACTGTACTTGTGCAAGGTAGGCACTGGAGAATATAAAAATTGTGATGAATGTAGTGCTGATGCTCTCATAATTCCATTGGCAATCTGAAGATGCCTTCTTGGCTAAAATAGTCATTGATTTTGCTCAGGATAGAAGCTAATAGATAATAATGAGAGCTTTCATTAGCACCTTTCTTGTTAAAAGAAACATGAGAGTTTGCGTTACAGAAGGGACAAGAGAGGACACAATTAAAGTACAGGAGATACTACATGGTATAGAATTAAGTGTTCTTGTAGTTCCTTTTGATAACACATGTACCATCATCAACTTTACACTACATAAATCCAATTATTTTTGCATGGTTAGGCCAGGGAATTCATTTTTCAAATAATACTGAGGTTCAGATTTAACAGGATTTTTGAACAAGCAGATAAGCAATAAAAATTCCTGCTGCAAGTCCTTGATACAATAGCAACTATCACTCTTTGAAGAATAAGATTGTTTCTACAGGCCGGGCAGGAAGATAAAAAAAACCCCAAAATTTCTTTGTTCCAAAACCTCCTGCCCATCCCAAGTGTTATATGGACCATAGTCCATCATGGAATTTACTTCCCTAGCCTAAAGTCAGTCACTGCTAAACTGTTAGTCACTAAACTGAAATATGGAGGAGAGGGGAAAAAGAAGGAACAATACGAAGAACAGGCAGGTGAAAGGGAGGGAGGTATGTGTAAGCTTCAAAGTCTGATACAGACAGCCCAGAATGCAGCCTTGACAAACTATTGTAATGCTGATTGCAGGTTTTGATTATGTACGTTTCAAAAGGGAAATAAAAGGATGAAATTTAATTCTGAGATTGAGTTTTTAAGTGAAGGCTGAATGAAGAAGCTGTTGAGATAAATTACTAGCTGTTGTTTAAACAATTCATTGAAAATGCATTTTAAATATTCGATTTTAGGAAGTTAAAAAGTCTCCCAAGCTTGATGTGTGTGAAAAATCCCAATTCTGAGTGCAGAAGGGAAAAATTGATAATGCTACTGAATAAGAGCAGCAAGAGCACAGTGTACAGCAAGTATTCTCTACGTCACCTGCTTTAGACAAATGGGTTTGGGCTGGCATGGAAAAAGCAAAGTTTATGCAGGAGCATATTGATATATATATATATATCTACACAATAAATTTCTGTGCTAGTGTACCTGATATCTCTGCAATGTAATTCTTTGGTCTCTGGCAGACAATTAACAATACCAGGTGCTCTGAGGTCAGTCTAAAGGAATGTACTCAATGCTCTAATACTCAGAAGACTGAAAGAAAGCCTTAAGAGAGGCAGATTATTTATAATTACCTCAAGTTGAGAATTTTGCTGGAAAAGATTACCTGAAATCTAAAAAGGAGATTAAATTAACAGTATTGAAGAATCTGAAACTAATTTTTTTCTGAAAAAACCCACAAGATAGATTTTTGCTTCTACTTAAGCAAGATGTGGTATAATGAAGTTTAAAATTCATATTGGTGAAAAAAGTAACAGAGATAGTATGTGTTTAGGAGTATTTGTGTAACTAAGTCTTTTGCTTATGAATGCTGGAATTTCCAGAGGGCAGAACTGTACTGACACCTTCATAATTCCTTTTCCTTTGGCAACATTTGGAAATGTGAAGTGGGCAATGTGGGAATTGTTACTGCATTGTGTTAGATGAGGTCCATGTTGCTGGCCGCACGTCTCCAAAGCGACTCTGTTGCGCTCAGAAGTGCATCTGTTGCCATGACTTCCTTTCTGGATGTGCCAGCACAAAGCCTCTCGTGAGAACAGGTGTGTGTGTGTGTAGTTACTGCTTCTAAGTATTATGGGATGAATTGCTGCATTACCAGAAGGTAGAAAAGCAGGAGGAGCAGACATGAAGAGTGAAGTTGTTCCTCTCTGCAGTGTTACAGCATTTGTACTGTTAGCTGATGACCTGCAAATGCGGGCTGTTGAAGGGAAGAAGTAAAAGAAACTACAGAATAAATGTTAAGAATAAATTTTTGGTGCTCTGGGAAGACAATCCTAAGTTAAACATGGAATCCTAAACAGTATATTTTAATATGAGCACATGTCCAAGCTTGACAAAGGTATCCCCCTGGGTGGAAAAGGAATATTTTCACTGACTTGAAGGGAACTTAGATAGCCTGAGTTACTGAATTATATAATTGCCCTTAAGGATCCACTTTCAATGGCTTGATAAAATAGTACATATCAGGATAATTGGCACTGGGATCCCAGAGATGTCTTAGAAATACCCAGCCTGCTAATTAAAATCAATGCCATTGCTCTTACAATTTTTTTTCATTCCAAGTAGCAGATCCTATTATACTTACTGTATCTGATGTAGTGTGTAATATTAAGATTCTGAAGTCAGTGAATTTTTGTGTCACTCATATTAGGTTACATTCATACCAAAGTACTGTGGGTTGTGCTAAATTACTTTTATTATGCTCTTATTTTATTGAAGGGCAAAGCCCCTGTCAATCTCAGGTATGAGAATCAGAGTCCAAATTAAATTTAGATGTCATGTTTTTATTTTTATCAAGCTGTTTTGGGGCTTTTTTGGTAGTGTTAACAAGGAAGTAAAAATTACTCACGTGTGCTTTCTTGAAAAGAACATTAGACCTCTTTGGATGAAGTACTTGCATGCTCTCAAAGAGTTTAGTTGGGCTTTTGGTTGTTATAATTGCATAAATATAAATGTAACAGGCATATAATACATATTTTAAAATGTTTCTCCAGTTTATGTAGCCTACTTTTTTCTTACTGCATCTCCGTTTCTTTGATCTTTTGCAAACTTGCCTTTATGTTCTCCTGGACATAAATTTATTATTAAATAATAAATCTGGGAATTTCTACCCTCTTGTAAACAAATATTTTATTATTTAGGGTTTTGAAGAAGTTGGAGTCATTGAAGGTTTTTGAGAAGATTACTGGAGAAACTTCTCAGCTACACAGAGTAGATGCAATTTATATAGTTCACTTCAGCACAGCATTTTATATTACTTGGGTGTTTGAAGTATAACTTTTAAGGCAGAAAAAAATGTGCAAATATTCTGTTACAGTGTGTTGAGTATAAACTATTTTAATGGAGTTTGACAAGAGCTGATACTGTACTAATTAGCAATAGAGAGTAAAAACTCTATTTGATCCATGCTTTTTTATCTTTAAGTTTTGAGATATGTTTTTAGAGAAGAGGAGAGGAAGAAATTTAAGGGACTTGATTTTCAAGGAAGTCTAAGCCTTCCCTGAAAACAAGTTCCAGTAAAACACCTGTCATTCTACATCCCATAACTGAGGAACCAAAAATCTGATCTTTAACATCCCCCTTGAGTTATCTGCAGTACATGAATGGTATAATCTAATATTCACCTGTATAGACAGGCTGAAAACATTCAGAATACAATTTTGAAAAATATGTCCTGAACACAAAGTGCAGGTGACCAAATTTAATAATGACATTGTGCCTTTTTATTGCGTTGCATTGCTTGGTTTGTGCTCTGGGGTTTAGCTGGGCACTGTACAGCCAAAAATCTCTGAAACTCCTGGTAGCTTTTATAGCATCACTATAATTATTTATTTATTGAGTGTTATTTGAGCTTAGTCTGTTCATTTTCTAGCTATTGAGTGTAAATGATGTTGATCTGTCCCATGTGAGACCTTAAATGGTATTTTTGCCAAGTTAGAGGTTCAGTTTTTTAAGTGTGCTAGGGAGCATAAATCTATTTGTAGAGTGGTTTAAGTACTTCTTGGGCACAGATTGAGGTGGCACTTTTCAGAAATGAACTGAAATGAACTGGTTGCAGTCAAGGGAATCTTTGTAACCTCAGTGTTTCTTGCAAGGAGGAAATATTTCAGATGCTACAGCTTTCTCCATAATTGATTATGTGTGTTAGAGCCTGTGCATACTTTGCCTATATAGCAGAAAGGGAAATGCTTTGCTTTAATTCCTTGCTGATTTCCAAAAATTTTTTTTATAAATCAGCTGCTCTTCTGAAGTCTGCTTTTGGTTTTTGAAGTAAGGTTTTTCTTTGATTTATAAACTATTGATTGTACTCTTGTACAATCTTGTACTAAGCTTTTATTTTATCTGGTTTTGTGGTTACACAGATATAACCAGCATACTGAATTCCTCTAGAGCTTTTCTTTTTTTTTTTTTTTTTTTCCCTCAAGGGGAGAGTCCTTGATTATGAGTATTGGTGCATTCTAATTTGTGTTTCAGAGCTCTCAAAAATGTTATGTATCATTAGTCTTTTGCTTTAGGAATGAATTTGTGCAACTGTTTTTCTCAGTAAAAATAAGCAGCTGTCAATCAAAATTTTTAGAAAATTTTTGTATTTGTAGGTCAGTAAGTTATAAAATACTGCCTTTTTTATTTCTGATTTACATATACTGCCACAGTAACTGCAATTTGCACATGTAGCCTACAATGGTGGTTTGAAACCACCTTGAAATGTTTAGGAGCAAAGTACTGAACTGTGTGAAAAATCACGTAGCCTTGTATGCTAAGGTAACCATCATGTTGCTGTCTCAGTATTTGCTTGTATTTTTCCTACTCTTGACTGAATATAAGTGGCTGCTAAACTGCCCACAACTAATTCTTGATTACTTGCTTCTTGCACCCCTGCTTGTGGGGAGAACTACTTGCCTTTTGGTTCTTGTCGTCCACCTTTGACCCTCTATGACATATTTTATGAATTTAACTTGCACCTTTTCCAGGATGTTTGTACTGTAGACAGAAAATACAAAAAAGTGTGAAAGCTGTAAAAAGTGTGGCATAGGATAGAAGAGAGCAAACAAACAGGAAGTGAATGGTGATTGCTTTGCTTTCTATGCAAGGGAAAGGAATGGGAAAGCACCTCCATGGTTAGGGAATATTTCTAGAAAACATAGTTATGCCTTTTCTAAACAGTAAAATCTTGGTTAAATATGAATTTTAGAAATGTTTTGAAGGAGATTGCGTCTTGCTTTTCTCTTTGCCTCTAAGCGTCAAGTTGGTCACTCCTTAGTCTTTGCGAATATTTGCACCTAAACATATAAAACTAAACTGAGCACTTAGTTTCTTAAAAAGAAATATTTATTTTGTCAACTCCAGAATTTTTAATTGTTAATTGTATAATTGTGTAACATTTAATTATATTGTTCTGGCTCATACTGGAGGGTCCTCTTCCACTTGCAATTTAATTAAATGCGTGTTGATATTTGTTATAAATCAACCAATCTTTCAGTTACAGAGATAGTCTCTTGTGATGACTTAATCATGCAAGTTTTGAAGTCCTGAGTTTGTGGGCATGCTAATGCTTTTATATTCTAGTTATTTTGAAAGATTAGTGTTTCATAGTCACTCTTCTGTTTTTCCTTATGAATAAATGTTGGAATTTGAGAACAAATTGTTACTTTAAAAGCAATAATTCTCTTTGATGTATTTAACTTTAAATCACTTACAGTCACACATCAGAAGCAGATTTGGTCTGTAATACAGATGATGGTGCATCAGTGCAGAAGAGGGCTTTAGGAGGGGATGGTCTGCTGACACTTCTCTGCCCACAGACTGTCACTCCAGCTGCTCAGTCCAGCAGATAAATCCTAGCTACAGGTGCCTATGAGGAAAGCAGCTTGGTAGAGCTTTGGTAAGGGAAAGAGGAATTAATTGAAGCACAGACATGTGCTAGGCAGCAGAAAACTCGGAGAAAACGTAGGGTTTTTTCCCTGAGATAATCCCTAGGTTACTCTGTACCTATTTTCTGCTGCTGAATGAAAACTGACAGAACTAACCATCGTCTGGTAGTATTTCAGGCCATAGCTACAAAGGTGTAGCTTTTGTCTCCTTGTTCCATTACCCTGTCTGTCTTCTTGGACCACAGCGTTGATGAAACTCCTGGAGTGACACCACTGTGAGCCAATGCAGTGCTATGGAGAATTAAAACAGTTATGTTCAAAGGTATTTCAAACTAACTGTTGCAAATTAAAGTCCTGTTTGGAATGCTTTATAAAGCTAAATTTTAAGTATATACCAGTTCAGAATATGTCTCAAAATGAAGTGGGTGTATGGTATTTTGAATTTCTAATGTTTTTTCAAAGGAAATTTTCAAAAGCCCATGCACAAGTCTTCTGGCCCAGTGATTTCTTTTAAAAGAAAAAGAATTCTTAATCAGAAGCTACAGTTTTGGAGCAAGCCTACTCCTCCTTCTCACTTATTACAGCATGGTTTACAGGTTGGTTTTGGTGAGCACAAACTAGATTCCTTCTGGAAGTAACTAAGTTATTTTTTCTGAACCAGTGAATGACATAGATAGGTTCAGCCTGTGTGCAGTGCAGGAATGTTTGGTCCAGGGTGTCACACTGTCTTCCCTGAAGCAAAGCTGCGGATCTTCGTGCTGTGCAGTTGTAGGCCTTCAGCATTGTCTAGTTCAGGCTACTGGTCTGCTCTTGGTGCAAGCAGATCTCACAAATTCAGGCACAGCCAGAGGGTCTGCACTGAGTATGCGAACCAAGTCTAGGGCCTGACTGTGCCATAAGCTCCCCACAAGGAAGGTGTCTTCAATCTGCTGCTTGTGAAGAGAGGAAATACTCAAGGGCGAGAAGAGAGGCATCAGATATCTGAATGGTACTATCCACAGAGGAACTGAATAATAGTATTTGAAACTCTTTTATTACAAAAAAGTCAGAACAAAATGATAATTTTAAAATTCAAATTGCATTATTTTAAACATGGTGAAGAACTAACTATTCTGTCTTTTCCAAATGGGCACCACCTAGTCTGAATTTTAATTGTGAGTTAGGTGAATTTCCATTTTTCAAAAGCTTTTTTGATATTTCAGTTGTTTTGCCATTCACCAAAAACGTCCCACTGAAGTACATTTGCTGTACTTCAGATTGATAGATAGCTGATAGATTGGGAAGATCAGACAGCACAAACAGACTGAGAAGAGAAATGAAAAGGGCAGCTTTGTGAAGTTCCCCTTTGTCCATTTCCCTCTGGTACAGTTCACTGACCTTAGCTTTCTGTGTCTGGGGTGAGGCATACCATCAAGGGCAAAGGAAGATTTACTGGGATCCATACAGCTGTAGGAGCATCTGCACAAGAAGACTTTAATTTATCTCTACTTCCTCAATATGCTATTTGTCTGCTTACCTGGCTTTCCTCTTCTCTAGCTAAATTGTTTTCTCAAGGAAAATCCATACTACTGCCTTTCCATGGGGATGGGATATGGAGAGTACTAGGAGAGTGAGAATCCTGGTCTTCACTTTCAAGGGATACTGAATAATGCAGTTTAGCTATAAATGTATACATGTTCACACACACAGGCAGAATAAAACTAAATAGCTGCACTTCTAGTCAAAACTATGGAATAAAGATGATGATTTGCTAAATAAATTCTGAATTATCAGGGGTTTTGTTTGTTTTTTTCTGGTTGCTTACTGATCTCCTTTCAATCTATTACTGTATATTCTTTTATATGTTAAAATATCAATATGTTATTAAATTTGCAGAAACATTCCCATTATGAAAAGCTCATGGATTAAGTTAAGAACATCAACTGTAAGATAGCCAAAGTATTATAAAAATGTTAACTGAAGATTGTGTCTTTTTTAAACACAGATGTTGCTATAGGAATAGTATATACCAGTATTTTTTTAAAGGATTACCCAAAATATACATGTTTGAATGAGGAGGTGGAGGTGCTGTCTATGTTTCTTGGCCCTTTGCAGACATTTGTCTGGTTTGTAAGAAACAATATAATACTGCATTCAGAAGGTATTAATATTGTTGATATGAAACACACCAGGGTAACACATCATGTTAAATATAAAATACATTCTGTGAAAATAGATTCTTTCATCTGCCAAAATACTTTTATTGTGTACAGTACAGGTATGTGGTAATTTTAAGTGTCTAAGTCTTTACCCTTAAAACAAACAAACAAAACATACATGGAAATTACAAACAATTTCTGTAGTTAAGAGAATAATTGTTTATATGCTTAAATCTGCAAAAATATCAAGCTGTTATTTTTTTGACCCATGCTGACTGTTTGGAATTGCAGGGCTTGCAGTCTTAAAGCTCTTTGAATTGCAGTCCATGTGGAATAGCAAACAACAGCATTAACTATATGTTAGGACCATGGGCAGTATGAAGAGGAGTTGGACTAGGCAAGTGGACTTTAGGAGCTTTATACATGCAGACTTACTGAAAGTACAGAGATGAGTGCTACAGTTGCAAGGAATTCACTCTGAGACCAAGTTAATGGGAACATGGTGGTGTGATCCAAGGATTTCACAGGAGTCTCACCTGAAACAAGTCCATGGATGGCCTAGAGCATTTGTTAATGCCTTCTGCTCTCTTCTTGTGCCACGTTAGGGCTCCGGTGGCTGTTGCAGAAAGTGGTAAAATACTCAGTGGACGTTGGTGTGGGAAGATACGTGCTGACGTGTCTGTGTTGCATTCCCCATGGAGGATTGTGGAGGACAGGGCTTTCCCAATGTTCCCATCCCACTTGGGTTCTGGAGTGGCAGTGTTTGGCATGGGCAAAGCTAGTTTCAGCAGGCAGAAGGCCCTTGAGTATGCAGCATCACTCATCCTGTCTGTGCACAAACCAGGATGAACATCTTTGGGCTGTTCTTTCTAACAGCACACTCACAGTCGTCTGGCGCTGACTTGTCAGGCTGTGAGACCCAGTTCCTTAGCGAGCTCTGCTGTTTGCTCTGCTGCCTGCTCTTGTTTATTCTGCTGATCTGTGGGGAAGGGTCAAGTAACAGCAGCGATTCTAGAACAAACCTTTCTAGGCCTGCATTGCTAGAAGTCCAGCCAGGAAGAGGGAAGAATGACTCATAGTGAATATTTTGGGGATTTTTGGAGCCAATGTCTCGGTTACTCTCCTGCTGTAACTAGCCAGGCTATGAATTGTGCTTTATGAGGTCAAGCCAGGCACTGTGAAAGGTGCACTGAGAGAACTGTTTAATGTAGGAGGACTGTTTCTATTATTAAAAGAAGTTTTTCAAGTAATGTGGGCATAAAGTTGGATTCCGAAGAAAGGGAGACTCACAGATGCCACCAGTGATGCAAAGAATGTATTGCATGTCACTATGGTGGATGAGTATGTACATTTAAAATAATATTTTCACTAAATATTTTTGGGGTTTTTGAATTGAAAAATGCAGCCTTCTAGAGAATGCTTGTCTGTATTTATCATTCTCTAGGAATGAACCTTTACTGAAAGTCAGGACCTGATAGGAAAAAGGTCTCCAGGGAGAGGTACCAGAAGGGCAGTGAGAAATACACTTCAGGGAGAGCAAAATGACACTTATTGAGAGGAAATGAGATAAAGGGAAATGTAGCAAATATTTGTGTAACTAAAAATCACTATCAAATGTGGGAAAGGAAAAAACAGGGAAGCCATATAAGAAAGGTGGTAAAGCTAATGATGTTTTGCTAGGTTGTTAGGAAGTTTGATAGGGTAGTACAACATAAAGTATTACGTGTTTGTAATCTAAGAAGAAAGTGCCCCAAAATGCTATCGTAAATAATAATTTAAGCTTATCATTTTGAAGTCACATTGTAGGGCTTGGGCATATACTGATGAAATTATAAAAAAATAATTCAGAATGTAGTGGTTAGTGTTTCAATATGGACATAATAAGGAAAAAAGGGGAAAACTTTCCAGCTTATCATCACTTCCAGTTGATGTCCAGTATGGGTACACACCTTTTGATCATTCTGAGTCAAACCCAGGATTTAGCCTGCAGCAAAAGTGCTTGTCCCTGATACTGACACATTATTTCACCTCAGACTACCCTACCTGACTGCAGACCGAGCTGTAACTGAGATAGGAGAGCATATGAGAAAGAATAGTGAGGGGAGGAAAATATGTCAGAACCCAGCTTTATTTTCATATGTCCTATATGGCAGTAAAAGAATGGGAGGGCAAAGGAGTCTATACTCATGGCACTGTCTTGAAAAAGATCCTTTCATCTTTCATGTGGAGGTTTCCAGTGTCCTCAGAGCTCCCTAGAATATCTCCTCTGTAATTCAAAACCTGCTTCACCCTTGCTGCTCCACTTGTCCATAGAAGATTTCAAAGCCTATCGGTTAAATGTGGTGCACAGTCTGTGCTCCTGTGATATCCAACATGACAAAAGAAAATGGGGTTAAATGCAATGTCCCTTGACAATGTATGGATTTATGAAGTGAGAAGGAGTTTAATACCAGTATAGTATTTATTTCATTTATCTGCCCTCTGACATGTCAGTCAGTTCCAGCTGATGGTAGACACTGACTGACAGTGCTTGTGCTGGCAAAAGAAAAGGAAACTTCCCCTAATAGCCATTAGCACAGTGTCTGTAAAGTAATACAGCAGCAGTCACTCATTTTGTGAAACAGCTTTGCCTCAGCATGAAATCATTAACAGATTAGGATAGAACCTGGTATGACAAACTAGATACTGGTCTGGGGCAAGTGCACCACAATTTGTCTTGGTGCTGACTGGCTTTCTCTCTAGCAAACACAGTGCCTGATCTGTGCTTTTTGACAAGGGTAAGAGTTGACTGTGTTGGCATTTTTCTGACTGTGTCAGCTGTTTAATTGGTTCAACAGTGATTAGCACAAAACTTCCACGGTTTGGTTTTCACCACATTCATTTTATGGTATTTAATAAGAAATATGAAGGTCTCAATGCAATTTTTTCCCGGTGTAAGAAGTGTTTGCAAATCTAAAAAAAAAAAAAAAAAGTAAAACCCCATCAACAGTGTTTCCACTGTGATGGATTTCCTTATTTTTAGAATGCAATTGTCCCTGGATCAGAACATAGCATATATGCAGCATCATCACTGTTTGCTCCTACTTTTGAAGAGAGAAGGAAAGAAAAATTTTAAATGTGAGATTTGATAAGAATACACATTAATATTATAGAAAATTAATTTTATAGAAATTAAAAGCTGAAGAGGGAAAATAATCTCAAGAGATGCTGGTAAGATCTTAAATAAAAGAACACAACTACAGTTGGAGTAATTGGACTGTGAAATATTAATCTTCCTGATTTTTGTACAAGTGACTTACTCATAACTATTTATGAATTTCTTAGCGCTCAACTCCCCCTGTCTCCCCCCAAAGATTTTGTGTTTTGCTTTTTTGCTTTAGGATGTTTTTGACATTACTTCCATCACACCCCCTCCCCCCCTTCCCAATTTATGGTACTCTATCTGCTGTCTAATCCTCCCGAAAAATGTCAGCTACTGCTGCTGGACTGATAGCCCTCTGAACAGATTTAAGTGATGTGTGTTCCTGCAAGGCTCCCCAAATGCAAGTGGTGTGTGCTAAGCATGGCTTTTTGATAGTACCAGCAATGTGTAGAGCACTATTTCATGTGCTAAGTGTTAAATATAGTACAAGGCACAGTTGTGATAGTGTTGATAAGAACTTAGGAAAAAAAGGCTTTGATTATCAGATAATGAATTAACTTGGCATTTGGTATAGTATTATCCTGTGCTCCAATTTTTCAGAGAGCAATTAGAGTTTCACTAGGGGAAATTTAGCAAAGACATAAAAGAAATGAAAGGGGTGGTGGTGTAGTACTGTCTGGAAGTTGTGTTAGATGCCTGTCTTGATGGAGAAGAATAAACTGCTTTAGAAGAAGAGGCCACAAAAAGAAATTAGCACTGAACCCTTAGAGAGTAAATAGTGATGGAGGCATATGCCTGCTGGGAGAATTTGGTTCTTACTGTTTACTGCAGGTGGAAAAGGTGTATGACCCTGAAAGGTGTATGACCCTGTCGGCATAGAGCTTCACCCCTATTTGCACCATGCCAGTTTGAGACACAAGAAACATGGAAGTGATAAAACACTGAGCAGTTCTCTTTGGCAATTTTGGCTTGTTCTGTCAGATCCCTGACCAGGACTCAGGCTTTTAAAACTTCCAGTGGGTGTTTTTCCTAAATTTAGCAGCATTTTACTAACCTGGTTGATCCATTTCTGAAGATTTGGGAGGTTGGGTGAAGAAGAGAGAAAGTAAGGGCTGAGGTGGGAGCTACTTGTAGTTATCATAATCTAGGATCTTGAACATCAAATTGAAAACATGTGAATGGGAGAGAAATTTCAGTCACATTCAGCCTGTGACTTCTTTTCATTGTACTAGTAATCAAGGAGTAAGAGACTGTCATGTTCTCCACAGATTAAAAGATCTTTACCCCAGCTCTGGAATCTGGTGCACATCTGGCCAGTTTAAGGAGCATGGAGATGGGAACACTGTGTACACTTTAGCCACATAATATGAAAAGCCCTTTGTCTTCCAGCATCATAGTTTAGAGGATATTGGTAAAACCCAGTTTGGATTGACTGTGGGACTGGGAAAACATGAGGTGCAGTAGTAAAAATGATCTCTCTGAAAGGCTGAAAATGGATACATCAGAACTTGTTCATCTGCTCCCCAGAATATGCAGAAATCCAGATTTTGTGCTAAGCAAAAGGTCTCAATAGCTTGTTATGTGTAGGTGAGTATTAAGGATGCCTGAGCAGAAAAGTCTCTGAAGGCACTCTCTTCTGTGGAAGGAAACGGCATTTTAGCAGTTGTCAAACTAAGGTTGAAATCAGTTTTAAGACAACTTAGTGACCTTCATGCACTGCCCTGAATCCACTCTGGGAAGTGAGATAGTGCAAACAAGTGCAGAGAAGAGAGACAACCAGTTACCCAGCTAAGCAGAACAGTGTTCTCCTAAGAAAAGCCCTTTTTACTGTGTGCTGTGTGTTCATTAGTTTTTGAAGGAAAAAAGGCTCTAAGGCCAATGGATAAAATGTGGCTTATTCTATGAAATAGATGTAATTTGAATTAAGAGGAAAGGAAACAGAAGAAACAGAAACGCTCATCTGTAGTACCAAAGGAGAAAGTTTCTGCTTGTCTTTGATAACTTGTAAAAGCACTGGTCCTCTGTTCATCAGGAGGGAGTGAACATTGGAGGAACATTGTCCTTCCATTTTCCTCTTCGCCTGTGCAGGCAACTAGAATAGATATAGCCTCTACTAGGGAAGATAAAAGGTGTTTAAACAGCAGGAAAAATTGTATTTATCTATCACTTAAGAAAGCAGCAGAGCAAATGAGAACCAGTCCAGCTGGACTTCGCCTTTAAACTGCCAGCTTTAAACACTGGAAATGAAGACTGGTGTGAGACAATAGTAAGATGGTACAGCCCAAAACTGGGCTCAGAGAAGCCCTCAGAGAAGAGCAGAGAGCTGCATTTTGGGGAGCCTGACAGACAGACTTGCTCATACAAACTCTGTCTTGGAGCTCAAGCCAGCTATCAGGATTTCACCAGGACCCCGGGTGACAAACGGGGGATTTTTTTAGCTTTGTGTTGTAATAGAATTGCCTGTTTTTTGGACTCCTTTTCATTGCTGCACCCAGAGGTTTAGAGTTCACTCACCCTAAACTTACACATTTAGTAATGAGGGTTTTTTACCTGTTTCTTAAACTTAAGCCATTATAGGCTTCTTTCCAGTTGTTTTCTTTTTTTAAATTTTGCAGTATTGTCTTATTCTGGCAAGTTGTCAGCATTTGTATTACCATTGACTTCGTAGTTTGAGGTTGAAGCTCCACCTGGCCCACCTCTTGAGTATTTAATCACAGTAATGCCTCTTGGTGGGAAGCATACCTAAGGGGAAAAAAAGCTAACTTTAAGAAATGCTTTTCTCAAAAAAGCTTTTATTTCTGTATTCAGGAGATGCAATATACCAATTGTTTTAAAGAAATGTCTTAGAGAAGAAGACATTGTTCAGAGGCAAACATTGAAGAATAATGTTTAAACCTGCCAGACACTAAGAAGAAATAAACCATACCAATGGAAGCTATTTAATTTATGTTTTAAAAAGTCACAAAAAACATAGTGAGTGGTGAGGGGAAGACATCTATTCACCCTCAGAATATAATAGAAAAACCTACACCCAAAACAGTGTGATGGAAGGTGTTCCTAATCTGACTGTTTGTGGGAATTATATGCCAGGAGTCTATCACCCAAAACACTGACTGAAATTAATTACATTTTTTAATGCAAACTGTGTAAATTTATTGATAAAACCTTCTAAAAAATCTAATATGCATCTGCATATTTTTAGACTTATTTGGAACTTGGAACTCATAAAATATTCTTTATAGAATTGGTTTTGGTGAGACATTTTTGGTATCTGTTGAGTATTCTTTGCTTCTTTTGTGCTTGTAAGCAATTGGTGAAATGCAGCCACTCGAGAAGGAAATTGAAACCAAATCTGAGATTCATTCACACAGCAGGAGTTCTCTTCTCCACAGGTGCTTATTACTATGTTACACATAACCATAATAGCTGAGCCCCATCAGTTGTCACTTCTGAATAAATTCTGTCATTTGTCGTTCCCACTGTTCTGTGCTTACCCCAACAGGCACATTTTTTGTGCAGTTGTATTTTGTTGGTTGTTTTATTTGCACACATATTCCATGCATACATCTCTGAATACATTGCATTCCCTCCTTGGGGAAGTGAGCACGCACGAGAGGCATTCTCCCTCCATTTTCTGTCCCATCCTCCTCAGCTGTATTTTGTTGGGAGAAACAGTGTTGCATGGGGAGGAAGGGTTAATGTTTACAATGACTGGGTGGTTCAACCTTCTTCTTAGGGATAGCTCCTGCACAGGTGGCTGTTACCTATTTGGAAGCGAGTTTCACTTAGTGAGACAATCAGTTGCTGTTGGCTGCAGCCCTTTCCTTAGAACATTCTTACAATCTTCTTGTACCAAGCAACTTGGATGTCCTTTAAGTAAAGCCTGTGATTTTCAAATTTGGGATGCCTTGAGGTTCAGCTTGTACCTCCTGAATTTCAGTGCAACAAACTTTCTCAGTGTATTGACGCTGACACCCACAATAATCATGCCACTCAGGGTGATCATCCACCTTGAGTTACATGCAGGTGAGGTTTTCTCAGTATTGCTGAGAGTAAAACAGCACCTACTTTTCACTTCAGCTAATTCTCCTCAAACTGGGCAGGTTGAATTGCCTACCAGATTTATGCAGCACTTTGCTTTCATGTGAAACCCATGTTTTACTTCCAAGGAAGGAGTGTGGAGAGGAGCCTTTTGGCTTCAAATGACAAGTCCAGTTGACAGTCCCTTTTGCCATTTGACTCCTTATAGAATAGCCTTTGGCAGGCAGTGCACAAGAACCTTAATTTGTTACAGCTGTCAGAGAGATGTGCATTGCTTTCTTTTCTGTTCTGCCTGGTTTCCTGTGGAAATGAGGCTTTTTCTGTCATGCGCTCTCTCTGACAGGCTGTCCAACCTTATCCTATTTACTTTTTTAATCCATTGGCCAATTTTAGTTCTATTTAGCACTGAGGCAGATGCCTTAATGATATTGAGTTCTACCACTGTAATGAATACTGGCAGCCAGATAGAGGAGAGAGATGTAATTAATGCCTGTTCTGATGAAAAGATTTCAGTGTGTGCTCAGCTTTTTCTAGGTATCAGGCTTTATTAGCTCTGTTGTGAACAAAACTGCCTGGTTTTATATTGTAAGCATTATTGTAGCACTTTAATTGGTGGCTTTGCCTCTGTGGTTTATCTTGCTATCATGCATCAGAGCCCTAATGAGGGTTCAAAATGCCACTGAGCGTGACAATGTTGAGTGTGTGGGCTGATACCACCAAGCATCAGCATTAGTAATTCTGGGAGATAATAGAACTCCATAAGGACAAAAGTCTCTTCTTTCATCACTCCCCCTGACCCTCACTCCTTCGCTGTTCTCATTTTATGGGAAGGCCAGCATCTGCTGCTTGGGGTCTCCATCCTGAAGCAAAGATGGCAGGATCTTGGGCTGCTGAATACCTTGCCATGCCAGAAATCCTCCTTGAATCATACAGCCCTCACCTTCACCAGCTTTTTTCCTGGGACCTGGGGTTCCTGCCTGACCTTCTGTGCAGAAACAGTGCTGTGTCTTGCCCCATTGCTGCAGAGCAGCACTCCTGCTGTGGGTGGAGGAGCCACCTGGAGACAGTTCACTTCCTCTCTTGTTCCACTAGAAAGATTGTCCATGTAGGACCATGGTAGCAGGGAGTAAAGGGGATTAAAACAAACTAGTCTAGCCATCCCATTGAATCTCTGGGATAGTTCCATCAGTTTACCCAAGGAAGCCAGTTTGATTTGCCTAATTCAGACATTTCCTCTCTTACATGATAATCTCTTACCTTTTGCAACTTGCACATTGTGTAAAAATGTGGCAGAACAAGCATGTTTTGCCATCTGGGCAGAAAAAAAAATCAAAAGGATTATTTTCTTGAAAGTGCAAAGAGTATCCGTTTGAGCACCTAGTCTGATCTAGTCAAACCCTTGTACAGGGTGTGAGCAGCAGAAACACACTTTGTTTTCCAATTTTAAATTTGTTAAAAGGCAAATATTGGTAATATACTTAAATATGTTGTATGTGCAAATTCAAAAATTATATGGTTTAGATCACTGCTTTACTTATCTTTTGGATTTGAGGTTTAGAAATGACCTGTCAGATGTTCATAAAACTGACTGGTTTTATTTTGAGTTATGAATCTGAGGCAGAAGCAGAAAATCAGGTGATCTATAGTCCAGTAATGTGATTCTTTCTAAAATTCCTGACTTGGCTCACAGTGATGTTCATAGGTGATCTTGGTTGAGTTCCTGAATAAGTATGCAGTAAGTGTATTCTTTTTTTTCCTGTAGCAAGGTATTTAAAGATTAATTTAAGAGTGAGTCAACATGCCATGAATAAGTATCCTTGCAACGTAGTCTGTCTTATAGTACCTCTAAATTTTGTTTAGACTTCTGTGTTACTCTAGTCTTATAAGTGTTTTTTATCAGCAATTGAAATTTGAAAATAGTAAGGTACCTCTAATTCTGATAAATAGAGATAATGAATATAAGTATGTTTACACTGTGTTAAAAGCTTTTATTTTACTTGTTTTGCATTGATTCTTACTTTTTCTCCTTATAGGGTGTGTCCTAGTACATGTCAGAAAGAGTGTGATTTTGCAGACTTGTCTGCCTTCACATCTCTTTCTTCTGCATGCTTTTTTATTACTGCTATCGTGGAATATATTGTCTAATTCATAAATATCAAAAGCACTGTAAAATGGGAGATAGCAATTTACTTAATACCATGCATACACAATTTATTTCAGTCTTTTTAAATAAATGAGGTCTTCTGCTGGAATACAGGAAACTATGGAGAGTGCCTGCAAACACTTTCACAGTTAGCAATTGTTTTAATATTGGTCCTAACTAGCTGAGCACCCAAATCTCTCTGAAATGAAGGATATCAGTAACATTGCTTGACAAATTTGAGGTATTATGAATAATAGGACCCTATGGGTCAGAACAAAACAAACCTTTTGTTTTCAAAACTATTGCTCAAAAGGATTTTTTAATTACTGTGCGCCAAGCATTTTGACTTCCATAAATTGATTTTTTATTTGTTAAGGGTTCTGAGAGCAGCCCTGAATTTTCACATGGCTTCTATGGCTTGGCACAGCTGGAATGCCTGGAGCAGCATCCTGGCTTTCCTTAGGGTTGTCTTTCTGGAACTGGGTAAATTTTGCTCTGGTTTGTGACTCAGGGAGAGTTTAAGTGGGTTTGCCATGAGTGGCTTAAGGGAACATAGGAATTTTTGCTTTCCAATTCTAAATCTAGAATATGCATTTCTCCTATTCATTTCACATCTGCAAAAGTTATTTGAAGAGTATAACATGAGTATGTGGAAAGAGGATAAAGATTTCCCATCGAAATTTTGTTAATGTTTTTCTTCTTTTCTTTTTCATTGCAGTGAAATGAAGCAGAAGTTGGATGAAGAGGGTAACAAGTGCAGCATCCTTTCCAAGCAGCAGAAGTTCAATGAGCATTGCTGCATTCGCTGCTGTTCCCCCTTCACATTCCTTATCAACAGCAAGCGACAGTGCCAAGACTGCAAGTACAACATCTGCAAGAGCTGCAGCACTTACCAGAAGAAGGAGAAGGCTTGGATTTGCAGTGTCTGTCAGCAAGCAAGGTAAAAGCCTATTTTTCAGCAACTTGTGCAAAGCAGCTGTGACTGACCTGACCTGAGCTTTTCCTTGTATTTGTCAGTAGTTAACTCTGGTGGGGTAGGACATGAAGTACCTGTTTATGCAGAGGTTGATTTATTCCTGACATGCATGGGTTTTGTAGAGGTTAATATGTTCTGAGAGTGTTTGGTTACCTGTTGTATTTTCCAGGCTTGTTTAGCTGGACTGATGTATCAGCAAGCAGTAACTGGGCATAGCTTGTGCAGGACTGGGATGTCCTGAAACACCTGGGTTACTAATGGAACCTGAGCACAGATGGTGGTAAAGCAGTTAATAGTTTGGCAGCTAATCCCACTGATGGGTCAGGAATGGAAGGAAGAATGTTTGTGAATAGATCATGCAGCTGTGACTGTATTTTAGAGTGCTTTTCTAAATGCCAGCCTATTGGTGGGGATGCCTTGAGCTTACTTTGGCAAGTACCCAAAGAAAATAGCAGTGCAACCTGTTATAATTCATAACATCTGCTAGGAATAAGCTGCTGGGCTTCTATTTGCAGAGAGTATCAGGGATTTACTATCTCACCATTCTGAGGGCAACAGAGCCCCAACATTTAAAGATAGCACTGGAAAAACAAAAGCAAAATGCTTAACAGTAGCAGAGGGGCCATTCCTTGGATGGTGACTGATAGTCCTTGTCTCCAAGTTCCAAAAGCAGCTGTAGCTGTGGTGATGTAGTCCTGACCAACACCCTTTAACTCAGACGAGGAGGATGAATGAAGTAAGTCAATTCCTTATGGTTTAATTTTGACCACTGGTGACTAAAGCAGCTGAGCATATGTGACATATGTTTATTTTGTTTATTCTTCATTGTTCTCTTTAGTGGTGAACACAGGATGAAGACAAGTCCCTTTGCAATGCTTTATGGTACTCCTGTGCTCACCAAAGCTGTACTATTCTCTCTTGTTTCCCTTTAACACCCACTTGAAATCACACAATCACTAGGCTGGAAGAGACCTTCAAGATCATTGAGTCTATGTCATGCCCTAACACCTCAACTAAACCATGGCACAGAGTGCCATATCCAGTCTTTTTGTAAACGCATCCAAGGATGGTGACTCCACCACCTCCCTGGGCAGATCATTCCAGTACTTTATCATTCCATAAAAAACTTTTTCCTAATAGTCAACCTATATTTCCCTTGGCACAGCTTAAGACTGTGTCCTCTCATTCTGTCAGTTGCTGCCTGGTGAAAGAGACCAACCCCACCTGACTACAGCCACCTTCCAGAAGTCATAGAGAGTGATAAGGTCACTCCTGAGTCTCCTTTTCTCCAGGCAAAACAGCCCCAGCTTCCTCAGTTGTTCCTCCCAGGGCTTGTGTTCCCAGCCCCTCACCAGCCTTGTTGCCCTCCTCTGGACGTGCTCCAGCGTCTCAACGTCCTTCCCAAACTGAGGGGCCAGAACTGGACACAGTGCTCAAGGTACAGCCTCACCAGTGCCCAGTACAGGGGAAGAATGACCTCCCTGCTCCTGCTAGCCACACTCTTCCTGATACAGGCCAGGATGCCATAAGCTTTCCTACAGGATCTGTGAATTGAGTGTGTGCTCTTTGACACGGGTCCTTAAAATCATAGGGATCCCAGACAGACAATGCAATTTCCAAATGTCAGTCTTTGAAGGCGAAGGTGGTTGTGTTCTTCAGGGCACCTGATCCTTCTCTGCCTTTTACCCTGGAAAACCTACAGAAACCCCCTTTTCCCTGGTGAGGAGGCAGATGAATGATGGGAGTATCTTTTCCAGCAACACAGAGAGCAGTGGAGCCAGTGCTTGTTTCTGCCTTAGTCATTCAACCATTTCATATTACACTTCTTTCTTCCATTTATCCTGTGGACAGCAGCACAGAAGCCAGGTTGCGAATGCTGATGAACTGCATTTAAAATACCTTTTGCTGACTCCACAGAAAATGTCTCAGAAGAATTTAATTTCAGAAGAAAAATCTGTAGCTATATTATAAAAATTCTATTTCTGACCCTTGAAGTCAGGGCTTTGCCCACAATCCTGTGCAGCCCACAGAGCCACCCACCTGTAACTCAGTTATAAACATTTCTTTATTTATGAGACCTGAGACACAGCTTGAGTTAGTTTTCAGTGAATAAATTAACTAACACTGCTGCTAATCATTTTATGTTCCAATTTATTGGACTGTGCTACTCACAAATCCCTGTAGGTAGATCAGGGACTAGTATTCCTCAGAGACTACTGATATATTTTGATTTGATGGGGACTTTTTTTTTGTTTGTTTGGGGGCGGTGGTATAACTTTTTGGGGTTTGGGTCTCGGTCAGTGTTTCTTCCAGGGAAAAGCACAACAATCTGTTATGAGTTCCTGTCATATTCTCAGTAACTTATTCATCAGGTGGACTGTGTTCTCCTGCCTCTCCCCAGCTCTCTGCTTGTGTCTTTTATTTTTAGGTTTGATAAGGCAGCACAGGTACTGGAGGTGGCTCTTGGTTTAGCTGTTATTTGCCTGCACATCTTACTGCACAATAGAAAGTGAGCTCTAGTGGGCTACAAATACCTGAAGACCATGTTGTACTCTCAAGAAAAGCTGACATGTTGAGTTAGTCTTTCAAGGCTTGACCCCAGTGGAGATACCTATTCTCTTGATTTTAATTTTCTAAGGCACACATCTACATTTACATTAAGCAGAGAGCAAAAATTCAGGTCAGCATTTGAAACACAGAACATTTGTAGAAAATTGGTCAAAAAAGGTAGTCTCTACTTCTTCTAAAAGCATCAATAAGCCAATGAAAACTTTGGTGTTTTAATTCCTTTAAAGCACACCTCCTGTTACAATGCATCTTTTAAAAGTTAGAAATTGGGCTTGGTATGGAATCTCAGGCTCAAAAATGTCTTTACAACAATGTCTGAAATAGTCTTGTGAAGAACAGGAGAACCTTCCTTCAATTTCCCAATTTCCCAGATTAAGCATACATTCTGCAAATGGTTTTTTATTTAAATTTGTCTCTGAATACTATTATTAATGTTTTCAGGGATTTCACCTCTCAGGTGTGTCTTCTTAGGCTGTAAGTACCCTTTGACAAAATTATATAATACTAATTTCAAGTTTTTGATTTCTGTGTTGTGCAATTCCAATCTTCCGAAGCCTTGTAAAATGTCTCCTTATTGGACACCTGTCAGACATTGTATTTAGGCAGCTTGCTGAGGCCTGTACTTTTTAAGTCCTCTTGGCTAACTAGATTCCAGGAAAAGTTTCTTCGCCCTCTGGATTAGTGTTTTTGATGCCTGACACAGAGGTTCTTAGGTCATTTAATAGAAATAAGGCATGCTTTCCATGTGTCTGAGACCACTTTTCCAGGAGCCATATCCCAAAACACCCTGTTTGTGCTACTCTGCTGTCCAGTTTAACATTTGCATGTATAAAAATTAAAAAAAAAAACAAAAACAAAAACCCCATAATCCATTAAAATGCATATTTTTGCAGGTTTTCTAAACAAATCACATTTTATGTCTGAACTGATTAGTATGAGTACTTAGAGTCTAATCCAAAAATAAGGTGTACAGACATCTGGCTGTCCACCTCAGCTTTTCATGACTATCATGCATGAATTCCCCTGCATTCTTGGTTCACTTCTTCTGGTCTCACCATCTGTATGTTAAGAGATTTCTGTCTCTGATGTGAGTGGGAGCATGGGCACCTAATCCTTTCATGCCTTCACATCCATCTGTCCTGTGATTTTCTCACTTGTTCTCAAAACTCTCACACAGGTGGTGAGAGTTCATAATTTAGTGGACTCCTGCTTTACTTTCTTGAGCCAGGGTGTAGGTGAGAGGAAGTCATTATCCTGCTTCATGAGAGCTGCTTTGTTGGTGGTGGACCTTTGAGAGTAACAGTTATTAAGAGACAGAGACCCAACCCCTGGTCCTTTTCTCCTTTATGTCATAAAGTAGTGGCTCAAACTGGGTCTCAAAAATTGTTACACTGGTTTCTTGCAGCACAGATTTATTAGAATGTTTAAGCAAACTGCTCTTTTTTTTTCTTTTTTTAACTTTGGTTTTTGTACCCCCAATTTAACTGCTGCTTTTAAAAAGAAGATTGCAAAGCTATATCAATTACCTTCATCAGCTCTTCAATCCATATTTATTGCTGAATGTTCTTTATCTTTTCTTTTTATTTTTTTGTGGTGCCTTATTGAATATAACTAGACTGCAGCAATTTGCATCAGTAGCAGATGTAATTGTCTTACTGGAACTTGAAAACTAGTTAGACTAATTAGATATGCATTAGTGTTTTTAAATGCAAATCAGAGTGAGATTTGAGAAAATGCATTAAGGTCTCATCTACCTGCAGTACCCAGTACATTTTTTCTGCAACTGGCACGTATTGGAATTTACATCAGTGTAAAAATGGAGCAATGCTTCTGATGAAACTTATCCGCAACAGAAAATAAAAGTCTAGACTCACTTGGTAGGCAGAACACTCTTCAAATAGAAAGGAGCTTAGCCAGCCTCAGGAACAGTCCTAAACAAACCCTTTATATTTCATATGGTTTTGTTTGAAGGGCTTTGTAAAACAATGTAATGTGTTTTAATATCAACAGAACAAAGCATGTATTTGTGGAAACATGATAAAGTTGAAGTTAGCCTGCCAAAAGGATACATCTCTTCAGCTGAGCTGATGGAAGTTTTAGTGTAAAATTCTTTGCAGTCTCTGCAGAGAAAAAGAAAAAAAAGCACCAGAATTTGGCAAAACCTTGATATGTTACTTGAGGAAAAGTAATACTTCTGGGTAACAACTGAACTTTGTATTTGTTTGTCTGGAAAAAAACCAGTCAGTTTCAGGACTTAGTTGTGGAAAACTAATGAAGATATAATGCTGCTTAGCAATTTTGTTTTGCTTTCAAGCAGGCTCAACCATCTGGTGAAAGGAAGCCGAAATGTATTTTAGGTAGTCTGCCTCAGCCATAGCTTGGATCTTTGTGTATAGTTTTGTGACAGTTGCTATTTCTGCTGGTTGAGGTCCCTGTCTGACATTAGTGAGAACTTCTACAGAACTTGGAAGCTGTGACATTGTCAAGTAAATGCAAGGAAATGTGTTCTTGCTTCTGAGAACATGAATTGTATAGGAACATTCACTTGCTCTGTGGCATAGCACAGAAGATAAAGTCTTAGTTCTACCATGTGCCTGTTGACTTCATTTGACCCATATGGGTCTTGTTCTGCTTTTTGAAAGTTCTCTGAATTATCTCATTTGTATTGTACTTAAGGGATTTACTAATTTTATGTAAATTGCAGTGTGAATTATTTTTCTCAGCTGTATATACTTGTATATACTCAGCTGTAGAAATTGATGCAATTCCTTCCAAAAATGCATACTGCTCTGTTCAATTTTTTTTTCTTCCTCCTTGTCCTGCCACTATCTCTCTTTTTTGTATCCTGTTGTTTGACCTCTTTGTCCTTACCATGCTTTAGCATCACAGTGGATCATAGACACCATATCCTTTTGCTCACTGTACCTATGAAGAGCAAGGATAAGAGCTTTAATTTTGCACAGGAGCCAAGAACAGTCTTTGGTTTATTCAGTTGTTCCCTAACTGGAGGAGGAGAGAGAGAAATGTGCAAACTGGTTGCTTTGACAGGTTGATCTTTGCTGGGTTTTTTGCTATACTGATCTGTCTTAATTATTTTGAAGTATGCACTGTGAAGATTTTCATTTCTGCTAGACAGAATAAAGCTGAACTTGCGTAACATAGAGCAGACTGCAATGCTGCACTTAGCTTTAAGAAAAGTATCTAAAAATGGAATTGAAGAGGAGAGTAGGAAAGAGAGATCTATTAAAACAGCTAAATACAAGTGCTGATTAGGCAATCTTTTCTAGCTTTAAGTAGCCTTGGAAGTGAACATGTGCCTGAGTGCCTGGAGGACTAATCAGTGTCTTAGAAACTCTGTATCCCAGTTTTAGCTGTCAAGTGACCTTGGGGACACTTCCATGTGTCAGGTTTCCCCCTGTGCAGAATGGATTAGATGACCCTGAGCTCTTGGAGGTTAATGGTTAGAAAGTTAAATACTCTGGCTGTAAAGTGCTAAGTATTATTAGTGCAGTTTTGCTGCAGTCAGCATGGCTAAACCTTTGTGATTTTCAGTTGCACAGAAAGGTAGGAGCTTGGATTCTTTTAGGGAATGAATGAGGGTAGAATAGTACAGCTTTATGTTTAATGTTAATATATAAATGCTTGCCTGTGTTTGGCTTCACCTACCTTCAGCAAGTCATGGTAAGAAAGGGTATTAAACATTTTTCCTAGTAGTAATAAATATTACATAAACAGTGTGCAAAAATATTGGAACTACTAATCTGGGAGGAGTTGGATATGAAAGGATGTAACACAATTTTTCAACATAATAAGCAGCATACAAATTATAGGTTGGACTTACTTAGGCTTTCAGTTTTGCAAAAGCTTGACGGACTCTCAGGGAGGGTGACAAACTAAAAGCTAATTAAAATTGCAAGATTCTTTAAGTATGGGCACTTAATATTACGTGGGAACATCATGCCTTAAAGTAGCTGAGATGCAAAATACTGAATATCAAGCATAATTTATGGAAGAACTTCCCTTGCATCAGTTCTGCAACTGGAACTTCGTGTGCTGTTCATCATAAAATGTATGTAACAAAACAAGAAGCCATGCCATGGCTAACACTTTAGAGATAGCTCTAAGCAGAGCAGAGTGCCCTTTCTCACAGATGAATCACTGAACATTTTTTTATTATCACTAATGAAATATTGCTACCTGGTTTGATGTATGTTTGTTTCAGCATTTGGTGAATCTTCATGCTTTCTTCTGTTGTATTTGTGCAATCACCCAGATTTAACAGTTTGCTGTGGTTAGAAAAGGGTTTTTTTTTCTTGATGAGAAAACTGGAAATCCTCCAGACTTGTAGCCACTGGCAGTGAATGGCAGTAACAAATGCATGTGTCTTTCCTCTAGCTAGTGCAGTTTGCGATATTACCTCCTTAAAATGTTCTTGTGTTACCAAAGAAGTTTAAGTGAGAATTTAATTTGTCATTTTAAAAAAGATTCACCACATCAATAAATAAGTCGCTCTCTGTTCTTTTAGTTCAGGCCCACCTTTCACATGGAATAGATACTGAAGCACTCACTTCCTAAGTGTCTCCAATAAGAACCTATGAGATCCTACGTTCCCATGTTCCATCCTACTTCTGCAACTTGAGGGAAAAGGAAGGTGGAAAAAGCAATTGCCTTGTGTCTGACAAAGACAAGGTTTTCCAAAATTGTGTGCTGAATTAAGTATTTGGGTTTCTTGTACTTTTTCTGCAGTAGCATATCTTTTCTGAGTCCAAGTTTTTGTCAAGTCTTTCAGATAAGCATTGCATGAATCTGGTTAGAGAGTTAATTACCCTTCTTATTACTCTTCTAATTACTCTTATATCTTCCACTCTCTCAACTTTCAAAATATGACCCTAGATTTGTGGATCATGAAATAAATGGTAATGGTTACCTGTTACCTGTTCTGGAAGTGTGTTTCATGCACTTTCCTTTCTTACATTCACCTGCATCTTTTGCTGGAGCTTTCCAGGCAAACATCTTGTCCATTTTAGCCCAGGAGCTAAGAGGCAGCTCTTTCATTTATCTTGTTTTCACAAAAAAAGATCATGTTAACATAGTGGAAAAGCCATCTCTGACCTAAAGCTGTCTTTGAGTTTCCACCCCCATTCATTTCAAGTTGTTTTATCTTTTTTTAAAATTTATTTTTGCAGAAACAGCTTCAAAAAAAGAAGATTGAATTTTGACAATGCCTAAATAAAAACTGACTAAACCCAAACCTTTTTGCTTGCAGAAGTTGTGAACTCTTTGGAAGTGCTGTTTGATTATAGCAAAAGAAAGCTTTTGTTTTCAGGTTAGTATTGGATTTATAGTGCACTTGGGATTTACTTTGATAAATTGTTTTCATCAGAAAGCTGCTGTAGTAAAAATGAAAATTCTTCACAGTAACTGGAAAATAATGAGGGCCAACATAAAAATAATCATACCAAATATGTCTTCCATTCTTCTCATACCCCTATCCCTTACCAAAATATTTGAAACTTATGTACATTTCTGGGTACATAATGTACAAACTGGCTTTACAGTTTGACTTTTGTGTCTAGATATTAGAAGCCAACAGGGAGTTTCTAACCCTCTCTCGAAAGAGTTTTGTTAGTCCCTTTTTTCAAGGGCTGTTCTGTGACAGAGTGACCAGTGCCTTCCCAAATGAACGCTTTTGCTTTGGGGAAGGAATCTTTGTAAGGTAATGATGTGGGTGTGGCTGCCGGATCTGTATTACTGCTGTCCTGATGGTTTTGATTTGAAATTTAATGTGCTGTAAAGCTTGTTGTAATTCAGTAAGTGATATCTCTGGGCAATATGTGGGAGTCAGATGCCCATACTGATTCATTTTTGTTTCATCTGTTTCTGTCCATTGATGTGAAGATTTGTGGGGTGCTTTGCCAGGCCCCAGGCTGAAAGTGCCTTCCTTCTCTTTTCATTAAGATCCCAAGAGATAATTAGTATTGAATGAAAGTTTGTTCATCTAATTAGGAAATACTGTTTACCATCATCTGTCACACTCTGAGGTTGTATGTGAGATTAATAGCATAATGGAGACACCATGGTTCACATTGTTCTCAATTTGGTGATGACAGATTTGCTTTGTGTACATGGTTTTTCCTGGCTGTCAATGTAGGGGCTTGTAGAATAGTGTCTGGAGTATGGACACCAGAATAATGCTTGTGAGATAGAGGAAACCCATATTAAGAATGGAAGAAATTGCATCAGGAGTCACAGTTGTAATCTTGTCTCTGATGTGTTTTCATAACCTGGGGGATTTCCTGAGCTCTCTGCATCTCAGGTAGTTGCAACTGTCAAAAGCACTTTCAAACTCTGGCAAGATAAAAAGTGAATTAATACCTGTTAGCAGCAAGGAAAAAAATTGTGATGACTTGTCTCAATCCTGCAAACTCACCAGTAGCCAGGCCTGTCTGTGGTGGCAGAGCATACCTTTGCTCAAACATGCTTTTGGAAATTGTCCCCAGGGAAAAAGACTGTAGAGCGCTGTACTGAGAAGTGTGAATGTCGCTCCACTGTGAGCTACATTTTGAATGACCCTGCCTCCTGTGCTTCAGAAATTCTGATCCATTCATTTTGGGGGAGGAGGGGGGAAATAGTTCTCTTACATGTTCTAAAAAACTCGCATTACAACTAGTACCTCTCAGTCTTTGGCATTGTGACCTATCACAAAATGCCTTCTTGTGTTTTGCATCTAGGATCCAAGGGCTATTGAATTTAAGGGAATCTAAGGCAAATATTTTGGAACATGTCTGTACCAACATTGCTCCTTGAAACTCCTCTGAGTATAGACTACTCACACAGAAAACATACTCAACTAATGTCTCTGTTAGTCCTGAGCATCGTGTGGCAGCAGTGGTTATTTTTCTCATTGTGGAAATTATAATTCGAGGTTGAATATTCTTGGGAGACTCCAGCTTTCAAAGCAATGTTACATAGGGTTTGGGTAGAGAGGGTTGGTTTTGAGATGAGTGAAAGCATACTTTACTGAGTCTTTTCTGTGTGGTACACTTAAATACTGTATTTTCTACTTCTAAAGCATTGCAGTTGCTACCAAAGAAGGTGGTTCTGGCAAGAGAAACAGCAACAGAGTGAAAGGAGATTGACAGGAAAAGTATAAGGAGGAGGGTGGGGGAAATAGTACAATTGTAGTTTCAAAAATTAGTCATGTAACGTGTCATTGTAATTCCCAACTGGCAATTAAACAGCACATATCTGCATAAAGGATTAGTAACACTAGAGGGTAATGTTCAGGATCCTGAACAGCACTTCCAGTATATAATTTACAAATGGTTTGATGGATACCTGCCTCACACACTCCATAAGCTACCACATTCCAGTGCTTAATATAATTAGCAAACACAGACTTCCAGCTTTATAGGTAGCTGGCTATGACTTTACAATATGTTGCATTAATAGACTTCAGGAAAAAAAGTGACAAAGGACAGCCAGCTGGAAAAATTACACTGTATATGCCTCCTCAGGTGTCAAGGTTCTGTGCCAACCTCCAGGGCTGTAGTGACTGAGGCTCCAGCGAGCTCCTCTCTGGTGATAAGAGAGGTCCAAGGTGAAACAAAGCTAGTGATTCAGAGCAGGCTCTGCAGGGCTTGCGAAGGCTTGCAAGTTAGAGCCTGAGAAAAATGCAGAGGTAGATTCAAAGCAATGCACATTGAACTCTCTGTAGCAATATCACTTTTGTGATACCTTTATTTTTAGTGACAGCTCACTTTTGTTAGGATTAATGGATGCCAAATAAGCTGCTCAGGTGATCAACACAGACTAGCTACAGTAGCAGCATCTAGAGTAATCTGGATGTGAAAAACATTGAGGAGGGAGTTTCAGGACAGAAACTCTCTTTGATCTCAGACAGCCAAGACTTCAGCCTGGCAGACTTTATTTAAATCTGCTGACTTTCAAAGGAGTATGAAGCATTGTGCTAAATGAGCATATATGTCACCTCTGGAAGGTTTGCTCCAAGTTTGGCAGTGTCCTTCCCCAAAGCTGCCTTTGCTCAGGTGTACCCGCTACTGATATTAGAGCATCATGTGAGGAAATTACTGCCTCGGTTCTGAAGGCCAGCTTTCCTTCAGATGATCTCTGTCTAAGGGCAGCTCTGTTAAACTTTGCATGCCCCAGGTCCTTTTTGGTGGAATATAATAGATAATGATGGTAATTCCTTTATGTCTAAGAGCAGAGCTTCTCAGGAAAGCACCTCCTCTAAATTTGGCTGAAATCTCAGGCACAGAGCAGCTGATGGGTGCTACCAGAATGTAAATACAGATCAGCACCGCTTCTGAACTCTCTTATTTTATAAAACAGTATTTGGCTTAGCCTTTTCATGGGCTTTGTTAGCTCCTGTCACACAAAGACTCTGCTTCACTCAGTTCACATGTACCACTCCAGTTATTAAAAGGGCACTTTGAAAAGTTGCCATTGCAGCATTGCTTAAGCTGAAAAATGTTGTCAGAATTGCTTTGTAAAATAAGAAGTGAAGGTATGTCTTCTCACTGTTGAAGCCAGGCAATGACTTCTGAATTGTGTTGACTCTCATGAGCTGTCTGATATTTGCACAATTTTCATTTAGGTTATGAAGGCATCATTGTGGCTTTCAAAATTATCTGGGCACTTCTATTTTCCTGGATGGTTGCTGATGCTGATTCTCTGCATTTCAAATGTCTTTGAATGGTTTATGAAGGGCAGAAGACCTTCAAATCAAAACATAACTTTGATGTATTTTTAAAGGTAAAAAATTAATACGCAGATTCTGTTGTGGAGGAAAAGAGTGTTTCCTCCATGTCTCTACATATCACAGGTATATATGAAGGCCCTTAGATTTTTTATAGTACATGAAGGGAGAAAATATTTTTTTTACTCTCTAGGTGACAGAATTCAGGTGATGAAGTAGAAAGTGGACCTGGATTCTGCTTCCTGCTCAGAAGCTGCTCACTATCTGGTGTTAAGTAGGTCACTCTGGCTTTCCCTTTTTTGCTCCATTATGAGAGAAATGCAATCCTCAACTTGATAAAGCTCATGTGAACTTTAAATATATATAAAAATATATGTTGTATTTTATTTTTTTTTTTACTTGCTGTCATACAGACCTGGAGTGTTTAAATAAAAAACCATGGATGTGACAGGCTCCATCTGGGAAATCAGGGTTTTGAAAGGCTCCAGGCTCTGATAATCTTACTGTGTCTTGAATGATGAACAATGGATACATCATCCACTTAACTAGGTCAGACATTTTAAAACTTTTCTCCTTCTGCATCCTCTGTAAGGATCAGTCCAGAGGCTCATCTCATCTATCAGAAGGAGAGTATCTCCAGTCTACTTTTCTCTCTTATCCTTATTGTGTGTCTGTGTGCTCTGTGCCTTATTTTGCCTTAGTTTGAAGGGCTTTCCAAGGCAGAAGAGCGTGTTACTTTGTTTTACCCACAAGATAGGTCCCTGTTCAGAAAGGCATCAAGATGGCTCTGATTTTGCTGCCCTGTGTGTTGTAACATGGGAAAACAGTGGAATGTTGAGGACACAGAGCTGGGGTTTCTGCCTTCAGATTAAGCAAAACCCATACTGTAGACTTTCAAAAGTTGATTCACACTGCAGTGGTGTGTTTTTTCAATGGTCAAGGCAGTGCAATTGAATCTGAGAGACACCTGTAGGAAAAGCAGCCTTTCCTGTTCAAATGATTGTCAAGTGAAATCTGGAGAGAGCTCACTGGAAAATTCCTTAGTGGAGAACATAGCAGATGGGAAATCTTGATCAGAAAAAAAAACAAAACATAAAAATAAAGCCTTACATTTAGCGAAGGGAAACACCTCCTCCGTAGTAGCTGTCTTTAGCTGCTAGATTTCAAGGGTTTAATAATTTTTTTAATAGTGAAGCAAAAAATGTAAAAACTGTACTTCTTCTGGTTAACACATAGACATTACCATACATTCCAATTAACAGACTGTTTCAGATTTGTGTCCAGGGCTCGCTGATTTGCTCAAAATTGGACAGCTGATACAATAAACTCTAAAAATTGTCCTGTAATTAGATTTTTCACAAGTAGCCTGGTCCATTGTGATGGGATTTTTTAAATCATAGGAAATCCTGTTCATGAAATCAGATATGAATGTAGTTATACAAATGGCAGCTCCTCCTGTCCTTATTGGGAAGATCAGTAGATGAAGTTTACAAAGATGCACCTGGGGAGCCAGGCCAGAATTGAGAGTTTAATATAAATGAGAATTTGGATTCTGTAAGTAATTTCCTTTTAGCAGGGCTTGTAGGTATAGAGTAAGCTAACTTATATCCTACATATTTCATCCTTCCTGTTTCAACTAACTTCCATTGTTATAACATGTATAAGAGAAAATCAACATGTAACCAACATGAATCTTGCCCTTCATTAGTAAGATGTGGATCCTTCTGCAGATGTGCTTTGTGTGTCAAGGATGTTGTTATTTAAGCATTATTGATGGAGCCTCCCAAATTCTGTGATTTGCATTTTTCAAGGAAAAAACTCAGACACTATGTGGTGGGAAAGAATTAGCTTAATCACAGAATGCTTTTAACTGGGACTGCATATTAGCTGGAATTTCCTCAGTAGCGGGCAGTTTCTGTTAAGGCAGGCCAGAAAGCATAACTGCCTTACCATGCTTTTGTGATGGCTTTCTTATGCTAAAAAATGTCTTTTGCCTTTGGTAGCAAAAAAATCTAGCAAATCTAAAGAGATTTGGGGTGAGGAAACAGGTGCTAAGTATATTTATTGCTTCTCTGTGATGTGACTTTTTCTAATTCTGTCAGAATAGCAACATAGTGGTTGTTTGGCTCTTTTCCCTATTTGACATATATGTAAGACAAGCAGCAAATCTTCTTTTTTCCTCATTTAAAATGACTTGCTCTCACTAGGGCTCCATCTTCCTAGAGGAGGTAAAATGTTCCTTGGTACCAAAACCCACATAACAAATCTTCAGAGCTCCTGCACTGGCACAGTGCTGTTCCCAGAGCACAAAGGATCGTTCCTTTCAGGCAGAGATCTCACAGGTCTGTTCTGCTTTTAATTTTAGCTGAATAATTGTCTCCAGATGCTTCTATAGATTCATCTCAATCTGAACACTGCCCTCAGAATAAATGCAGCATTTACGGCCTCTGAGAGTCTGCAGAAAATGAAATGCTTCTGCTGTTATTGTTACTGAGGGGATTTATTAGACTGCTACTTTTATGCCTAATAATTAAAAAACCTGCAGTGTCAGGGGATATTGCCACAGGTCTGAAATAAATTATTTCAAGCTGGCATCAAGATTCAAAAGAGCTTTGCTTTTTCTTATGACAGGGAGCTGTACCATCTCACTTTTTTTTTTAAACAAATTGCTAACTTATTCTGGGTTTGCAATAGAAGAATATTTTTTCTACAAGATATAATAAGCTCCTTCTGTGAGGTGAGTTTCCTAGCTTTCTAATTTTCCAAAATAATTGAATTTTTTGGTTATTTTCCTCCAGTTACTCCTGTTTTCATAAATTTACAGTGAAAGATCACAAAATGGGGCCTTTTACCTGGTTTACGCAAAGCCTCTCTCTACAAAATGTCATTTTAGGTTCTGTGTTTCCTTTGATGCCAAGGATTTAGTTGTGTGTAAAAGTACCATGTCTAAATGGCTTTTCTGTGTATTTACAATCTCTTTGGCCTCATTACAAGAAGGACGTGAGAAATGTTAATTTAGGATATTTAAAAATCCAGTGGTGCTGTCAGAGGGAGGAAAAACCACTCCAAAACCAAACTTGCCTTTCCGAGTCAGTGCGCATATATCTAGTGGGATCATGTGGTCCTGGTTTAGCTTATATAAATAAATATGAACTATAAATAAATATTCACTACCATCATCTGTGAAATTTACTTGATGTTATTATGTCAATACTGTTTGTGTTTCCATAATTGAAGTTAAAATGAATTAAATATATGAAGCAGAGCTCTACAAGAGGGATACTTCACAAGAGGTATCCTTCATACTGCTGTTAAGATTAGCAAATACATCTAGGGGGTTGAAGTAAATATTCTGAAAATTTTATAAGTATCTTGATTAATTTGATTTCTATCTAATTTAAAAATAATTTCTCTCCATAATATAGCATAATGATAGAACAGCACAAGCTGTTCAGATATGTTTTGCCACCGAATCACTGAAGCCTTTTGTTATGTATGGGGAATTTCCTCTTACGACACGGTTTTTCTGCCATTCTCTGTAATTAAAGTTTCTTTTTCAGCGGGGAATTAAGACATAATGTTTCACTGACAGAAACTCTTAAAATCCCTTTGCTGTCTCAAAATTACTTCCCCTATACTCTTCTGTTCAGCAGGACAGTCTTTAAAAATGCACATTACTCACTGATCTCTTAAAGGGAGTAGATCTCAATGCTTTCTGGGGCAGACAGCAACTTTGAGCTATCCCTATTCTGTTCAATATCGACATACTCATCTTGCATTCCCAAATGAACCACAACTTTTGTTGTGCCATAATAAAGTATGAGTGGGAATGAAACATCATCCTTAAAGATCTTAAACCTGCGACTGTGAGCTTTATAGGGCTGCGGGCTAAGATTGGCACTGCTTTTAGGTGTTTGTGTAATTCTGCCTTGCAGGTACATACCTTAATGTAGCTGGACCTATTTGAGATGTAAATTGACCTTTTAGTTTGGTGGGTTTTGGATTACAGACAGAAATTTGCAGATTTTTATTGTTTTTTTAACATAAGTTCACTTCTACAAACTCTTGATTGCAATGCTAGATTGAAGTAGGTTTAAATTTTAAACCCAAATGTTGAAATTATAAAAGGGGTAAAAAGATGCCTAGATTTTTGGAGACAATTTTGGCAGTTCATTTCCCAGTAAAAAAACTAGGAATTTCATCTTGTAAATAACAGGTCAGGTACTGAGAAGACTCAGAGCAAATGAACAGACAAGTGGATGAATGCAAAGAAAAATGTACTCTGCAGAGAAATTTCTTTCTTTATGATTCTGTGCTTACACCAGTTACCTGCTATTTAAAACTTGAGCCATTTTCCCAGATACCTTCTATTTGTCATTGGTCTTTGATTATATTTCCTTGGTAACATTTTTCTGTTTTCCCATTCTCTAGCTTTACCTTGAAATACAAGAGCTGGTTATTATTGAGAAAAGATTCAGGTTGATCATAGTGCTCCTGGTTACTTTTACCAACATTATATTTTATCAGCTAATACAGTAAATTTACTCTTTGCATCAGTAGTGATCTAGTTGTCTTTCTTTGCTCTTAATGTTTCTTAAAACAATTTTTAACATTCTGTAGAGTCTTGAGGGCTGCAAAAAGAAAGTCGCTGGGATCAGTTCAACACAGTCTAATGCTCTAAGTATCTTAGTGACATAAAGGTGTTTAAAGAGCATTTTAAGCTGCAATGGCGAGCACATGAGAGATATGTTTTGCAATGATTACGAAAGAAGACTGTGAAGGAATAACTCAAACATATGCACTATAAATTCTTTTCAGTCTGTGATTTCTCACTGGTTTGCCCACAGGACATCTGACTTAGTGTGGTCCCACTGCAGAAGAGAAAAAAGGACTATCTAGAGGTTAAAGATGATATTTGTTTCATTTATTTCAGAAGCTGAGAGTAATGTGATCAATAAGCCAAAAGTTGCCCTGGAGGCACAGCCTACATTTCTTTATAGGAATCTTTGCTGCTTCTGTAGTCGTCTTGCAAAGAAAAGAGCAAACCAAAAGAAGTCTTCCTCGTGTGTTATTAGACTGAGACCTATGTGCATCTTTAGCGATGTCTGCCTGTTTCTGAAAACCTTGCAGGTCTTTCTTTGGCACTCGAGGCAAGAGGAGCAGCAGGTGATTGTTACCCTTTGGGAGGCAGCCTAAGAGCAAAACGCGATGCTTTGTCAGATTATTTCTTAGAGATCTGTCAACAGCAGATGACTCAGGCTCTGCTCCTGCCTTTGCAAGGGTGTGCGCTTTAGTGAGCATTTATTTTTGTATAGAGTGTGTTGGCAAAGTCACACCATGCTGCAAAGTCTCTGTAAACTTCGCTGTGGTTTCTCAAAATCACATCATTTTTCCAAGGTTTCTTTTTTTATTTTCATGCAGCGAAAATGCACAAACTTTCTGGTGTCTTTCAAAAGTCATCCTCCAACACATGCAAGAGCAAAGCATCTCAAGGAAAAAATCAGAAGATTAATGTTTCCATATATGTGAAAAGTGTGTTTTTAGCCTCATCCGTAGAAGTTGCAGAACAATGTTGATATTTTTTTCTAAATATTTAATGTAAGGGAAATTCCCAGCTCAACACAATTCAAAGAGCTGAAGTTTATCAAAGTAATGAAGAACAGATGGAGACATCAGATAATCTTAAGAGAGTAAAAGCTAATTATAAGCTGGTTTACAATATACTTCAGATCTTACCTGCCCACCTCCTGACAACCTGTGATTTATCAACTTGGTAGGGACACGCTTCCTACCACTGATGAGTATTTTCCTTTCTTACTACATGTTTTCATTGGTGATGCCAATAAATCTTTTTCTGGTCATTGGGCCCCTGTTGTTCTAGCATTACAGGGTATATATATCTTTCTCTACACTTAAGTAGATGGTTTCATCAAGGGAGCCACCATATAACTGCCTTGGAGCTATATTGCTATCTGTTCTAATTCTGCCTGGTTTTGCAATGCATTTTCATTTACTGGAGAATCATTAAGACACCAGCAGGTGCTGGCATACAGCAGAAATCAAGAGTCTTGTTTCCATTTCAAGCATATTCTTTTCCTAATTTCTATTCTCATAGTGGGGATCAGGGATTTATTTGGGTATCCTGGTTTGGAATAAATTTATTTTTTGGTATGGAAGGAAAGGACCCAGTTATAGAAATACTTCCCAGTAAGGACCTTGTTAGCTTCCTTGGGACCTCACAGGGGTCTAATCAGTGGCCAATTTTGAATATTGACACATTGTTGGATCAATGAAAGGGATGGATACGCCTTTGTGAGCACACATTTTGGGCCAAGAACAGCAGAGTTGGCTCCCTTGGCTTCCGGCCTTTGTAGAGCAGGCTGGCCCTGGCCGCTCAGCCCAGCTGGGATTTTCTGCCCCCGTAGGGGTGATGAGGGGGCTGCTGAGCCCCTCAGCGGGGAGCCCAACAGGCCCTGTCCTGGTGGGTGACTGGGGCTCCTTGCCAGCAGGGCTGGGCCCCTTCCTGACAGAGCCTGCTGGTCCTTTTTTCCAGCAGAACTACCGGGCCATGCCAGCCAGAGGCTGTATCGGCACTGGGAGAGATTTAGGGGCGGCCCCAAGGCCAGGAGTGGCCATGCGGCCACTGCTGTCCCAGACTGGAAGCGGCCACGTGGCCGGAATCGGAGCAGCCGAGGCAGTGCCATGCAGCCATGGCCACCTCGGCATGGCTCACAATGCACTTCATTTGCTCAGCCACTTTGAGCCAGCTTTGCTGTGGACAGAAGGACAAAAACGTTGGCAGCAGCTTTTCCTGTTTTCAGCGCCCCGGCAGCGTCGGGCTGGCACAGCTCCCCTGGTGCTGGCAGAGGCCACGTGGCCAACAGAGAGGCACGGCGAGCCATGTTCCGAAGGCAGAGCTTGGACCAGATTAACCTTTCAGCATTGCAAGATTCTATAAAAACTGTTTCAGTTGATGATAAAGCTTGAGAACGAGTGAACCTACGAACATCAGTTCTCTCCTGAATCAGGAAAAGGAAAGGGTGAGGAAAATTTCTGGGACATGGGATTCTGAGATCAGTGAAGGAGTCAAATTCTAGATGGGAGGGATTGAGGAGATACCTTGGTCTTGGGCTGAAATTATTTGTAAGGATATGGTGAAGATATATTTGATGTATCAGACTTTGTTTTTTCCCTGTAATTCATGGAATGCATTGGGGAGGTGAAGCCTTCTAACCACAGCCGTGAGCAGAGGCACCAGTGTAAAGTAAGCAGATGTTGCAGCAGCTGTGATCCAATAAGAATCTTGAACAGAGAGAGAGAGAGAAACCTTGCGTCCAGAGTAGAAGAAAACCTCTGCTCCCAGAGATGGAAGAAAAGAACTTTTGTTTTATGCTAGAACAGCTCATCCTTAAAATAGCCCCCCAATAAGCTGACATGGCTCATAAACACAGCTGTGGGGAAAAGCTGTGAAAGATGGGAGGAACTTCACGAATGAAGATTTCTGGGCCACTGCTGTTCATGGAAATTGAAGCCACGAGAACTGTTTCGTTTTTTCTTGTAGGGAGTTTTCCATTGCATAACAAGAGATGCCTCTCTCCCTAAGTGAACTGAAGAAAGACTATTTTAGAGGTGGAGAACTGACGGAGAATTCTGAGTGTTGTTTCTGTGCATTGTCAGTGGGGAAAAGGGTGTATGGGGGAGGAGGAGAGGTGTTCTGAAGGTTTTATTCTGATTCTTATTATTCTTCTTTTAGTTCTGTTAATAAAGTTTTCTATATATTCTTTCAAAGTCTGAGCCTGCTTTGCTTTTCTCCTGATCAGGTCTCATGGCAGAAAATAGACTGAGCACATTATTAAATTGGTGCGTTGGCCGGGAAATCCCAAATTGGCGAACTTAAACCACTACATTGGGGTTGTAAGATGTGCTCTGTGAGACAATAAAACCTGGTCTGCTCATTTGGCTGCAACCTAATTAAAATCTTGGAGTACATTGCTGTAGTGGAGCCATCCATGTGCTGTGGTTAAGAACATCCATCAAGGCTTTGGTAGATCAGATTGTTTTGCATATTTTTCCTAGATTATTCTGCATATTGCCAGATTTCAGGCTTTTCTGGGCAGAAATTTTCTCCTTGTACTTGTTTTCTCTGTTGTCAGGCATGGTAGAGCTTTAATATGGATGGGCTTGCTGCAGAAATCCTGTGTGATATTGAATAGCAAATTCTAGTATTGTTTTCCCTTCTGGAAAGTGGCTTGCTTTCCTCCTCACAGCCTGCTGTGGAAATTTCCTTTAAAGCCTGAAATCAAGTTATAACCTTAATTAACACAGAGCTGGGAGTTGTTCCATCATGGATTATTTGATCATGTGAATATGACTTCTCTTGTCTTTGCAAGCCAGGCTGAACTTGAAATCCTTTTACTGCTCCTGATGATCAATTAAGTGTTAACCACGAAAGGGAAAATTTAGTAGTAGGAGAGATTTGCCTTTTCTGAATTTGAAGGTGACATTGGAAACAGTAGACCATATTGAAGTTTTACTGTGAAATCTTAATCTATATTTCTCCTCTCTTGCTGACAAGATTGGATTTGTGCCTAGAGTAACTGAGCTTTTCTTTTGCTGGAAACTAGTGTTCCAACAGAGTGCTGCACATCCAGAAGTCCTGAGGAACTTTGTTTTGCCATAACCAAGTATGCCCATTCCTGTACTAATCCTTCTAATAAACTAGCCACAGTAGTCTGCTTTGTTGTGTGAGGAAACACAAAATATTGCTTGGATTTGTTTTTTGTGGTGTGGCTCTTACTTTCTTTGATTACACAACAGTATTGACCTGAAAGTGCAAATTTCAACTATACTGAAGTAAAATCTATGTGTGATTTAAGAATATGGTGGACTTAGAGCATACAGAAGGGAAACCATAACTTCAGTTTTTGTACATTACTATTGATCTGTATTATGAAATTCATCTGTTTTGGAAAACCTAATTTTTTTACTTTTGCAATCTTACTAGGATTTTTAATGCTTTGGGTTTGGGGTTTTTTTCCTTCAGGAAATTACACAACATAAATTCCCCAAGCTTGCTATTTTTTTTACTCTAGTTTGACAGTGTTATGTTTTGAAGTGTTGCCATGCTGTGCAGATTACAAGAGGAATCCAGAACTGCCATAGCCAGAGGTTTTAGTGTCTGACTTACTGAATTTTAAGACCAGTTGCTATACCAACATTGTCATCATAGTACAGAAGTCAATATTTTAGCTTGTAAGATGCAGTATAAATCTAGAATTACTGATTTCTCAATCGAGCCTGCCTAAGAATAGTGGAATTTTTACTCCTCAGTAACATAGTTTTCTTACTCTTTTTTTCCCCAAAGGAGGAGCAAGCACTAAATATAATATACATTTAATAATATGCTAAAATCAGTCAACTTACTTTTTAAGAAAGTTAGAATGTTTTAAAATTGGTAAATTAAGTATCTAAGATACTCTTCTTCCTTCATTTAAAGAATTTTGACATGTCAGTGTCTGACTGTGAGTCTATAACTTTCCTGTATTAATAGCAGATTCCTATATCTTCATAAATCACATTGTTTCACTCGCATTTTGCAAATTTTCTGACTTTTGTGCCTGATGTGATTATTTCTGTAAGGTAGTTTCTTCAGCTTTCTATAATGAAGTCAGTTACGTACCTCCCTTCAATTTAATTTCTGCATTTTCACTTTTAGTGGGAATGAGGTAAATGAGTGCACATGCCAAAAGGTGGAAAGGAGTGGAATATGCACAGCAGCTGTCACAAGGACACAAGATATAAAAGTGAATTACAACAGCTTATCAAGGAATTAATTACTTGTCACATTTAAGTCTTAAGACTGGAGTTAAATTCTTCAATTTGATGTAATCTGTTGTTGGCAGAAGGAGAGAAAGCACACCAAGAAACCATGGGGAGATACTTGCATACACTTGCACCAACTGTAGTTGGGTCACTGCAAGCAAAGTGTGCTGTTTATGTACTGAAGCACCAGCAAATCGCAGAGCCTTTGAGGTTGGAAGCAACCTCTTGGGATCATCTTGTTTAGCCCTGCTGTTCAAGCTAGAGCAGGTTTTCCCTGAATATATCCAGACAAGTTTTTTAAGTCTTTGTGGAGAATCCAGAATCACTCTGGGCAGTCTGTTCTACTGTTCTATCACCCTCAAATGGAAAAAAGTGTTTTCTTGTGATTAGATATAATATTTTGTGGGTTTATTTGCCTATATTGTCTCCTGTCCTATCACTGGGCAGTATTGAGAACAGCCTGGTTCCCTCTTTTTCATTTCCTCCTATCAAGTTTATACACTAGTCTTCTTTTCTCCCCAATAAAGAGTCTTCAGTCTTCCAGCCTCTCTTCATCTCCCATAGATGGTCCAGTCTCTTAACCATCTTTCTGGTCTTGCCCTGGACCTCTCCAGTAAGTCCTTGTCTTTCTTGTGCTGGAGAACCCAGAACTGGACACAGCACTCCAGATGGATCCACATCAGTGCTGAGTAGAGAGGAAGGATCCCTTTCCTTGGTCTGATGAGGGTGCTTACCCTAATGCTGTTTTACCTTCCTTTTTATTTGCTACAATAATGTGTTCCAGGCTCATAGCTTCTTTTCCAACAGAATCCCTAAGATACTTCTAGGCAAACCTGCTTTCCAACCAGTCAGCTCTCACACTGGTGATTTCTGTTTTTCCATCAAGCCAATGATTTTACTGAGGAAGGCAGTGAGGTTGGTCAGGTAAGATTTCGTCTTTGTAACTCCATGCTGACTACTCCCTTTTTGTCTTTCATGTGTTAGCAAAGACCTTCCAGGAGAATTTTCTTAATCACCTTTCCAGGGATTGAGGTGAGGCTGATCAGCCTGTAGTTCTCTGAATCCTCCTTCTTGTACTTCTTCAAGATCAGAAAAACATTTGCTGCCTTCCAGTTGAGTATGAAGGCTGAGTATGTGGTACCAAGAAGGTGTGTTTAAAAACTGAAATAATTCTATGTGATTTTTTTCTGGAATTAATGTAATAAAATATTGATGCACTTGAGAAAAGTTGTTGGAATGCAGGTAATTGAATTCCTGTTCCACGAGGACAGCATGTTCATCCTGCTGAGTCCTCCAAGTACTATGGCACATGCTTCTTCAGATTATCTGAAAAACTGCTTCAGGTACTCATTGATGGAAGTCTTGTTTTGTGTTTTCAATGTCTGAAGTGGCACTGGTGCAGCCCTTTAAAAATGTAGATGTAGGTCTTTTGGAAGACTTTACCGCATTTAAAGTGGCATTTATGGGGGATGAAAACCTGTGCTTTAAAAGGACAAGTGCCCTGCAGGTTGGAGTGGTGTCCATTGCAGCTAGGATCTTGATCAGTTGTCAGCAGTAGTTCATGTGCAGTGCCACGTTCTGCCCAGAATTTGCCCTGCCAGTTTGAGAGCTACTGCAGACACCCACAGAGTCCTCTGCAGGGCCAGATCCTTTTTCAGTTGCTGATGGTGTCTGCCCTCAGCTGCATTCTTGAGCTGCACTTCTTGTCCAGGGTTTGCTCTGGTAAAGACACTGATGTTTATAGAGCCTTCAGAACTGCAGTAACCCTTGTCTCTCCTGGCAGAGGAGTAGCTGGTAGGCAGGGTATGCTTTCCAGTTCCTGTGTCTGGGGGCCTTGCTTTCTTCTCTTAGCAAAAGTTCTCCATGGTATTGTTTCTAAAAGTGCTTGTGTGGCCTCGATTACAGCAGTTCAGTGCAGTGACATTGTCGTCATGCTTTATTTTTAAAAATGACAGCAGCAAAAAAGAAATACCAATTCAATGTCACATTCACCATGGGAGATTCAGTCTAGTGGAGAGAACAATGGCCTGACAATCAAGGGGTCAGCCTCTATTTTTGGTTTGCTTGCTGACTGGCTGCATGGCCTTGGGCAAATTGCTTTCACCTCTCTGCTTCTGCTTTCCCTCCAACTCCCTGCCTGTCTTTTTCATTTAGATGATTAGCTCCTCTAGGCAAGGAATGCCTCTTGTTTGTACAGTTCTCTGTGTTTTGTTGGAGACCTCGGGGTCTCCAACCCTGTAACAATAGGGATTCACATCAGTATTACCACTGATCTCTCATATACAGTTCCAGGGAGCCTAATTTTCACAAAGGGATGGATGTTCCTGGCCCCCGTGTTAATAATGTACAACAGGGATCTATAATGACAAGAAACTTCTCTTTTGATGTGTCAGAGCTGTCACGTCTCCAGGGCTTAGATCAGGACTCGTGCAAGTGTTGTTCCTGCTGATGCTGGTGTCACTCACACAGGAGTGTAGCCCAAGGGTGAGGTGTGCTCAGTCACCATGTGGTCTATCAACCAGCTGGCCCTGCATATCGGCAAGGTATGCTCATGATCAGGCCTTGAGCCATGTAGCAAGTTTTGGAGTAGTTGATTGCCTCTGTGATCTGTCTGTATTGCTGTTTGGAGTCTGGAGTAGCCAAAGATCTTACACGTGGTTAGAGATCCAGATCTACAGGAGCTAAGAGAGAATAGTCACTACTGTCCTCACTCAGGGCTGTTTGGAGCCATACCCTACTGTTCTTGCATGTAGAAGCAGACCAGGACACCCACTGTTAACTGGCTGCTGTAAAGGTGAGCAGCATATGAATGCCTTGAGCTCGCGATTTCCCTAATCCTGACTTGTTAGAGCCATTCAACCTTGAGGCAGTGCTCTTCTTTTTGAGAGATTTTTCAGCGATTACGTTTGCCTTTTCTCACAGCTGTCACCAGAGCAGGCACTGCCTGTTGGGTTGATATATGTGTGTCCCTCTCAAGTCCCCTCACAAGCTCCTTCCCCATCCAGAAGTGTCCCAGCGGGGCTCTGTCCCACCCTACTGTGACACCCACGGTCTCACATTACTTGCTGTTCCTTCCTTGTAAGTTGTCAGTAGTTTGTGTTTAGTGACAGCATGATGTCATTAGGGAGTTTCTTCTTCACATGCCATGTGATATTGCTGGCAGTCATGATTTTATTATGGATCTTGTCGTGATTCCCCTTAAAGCTTCAGTTTCTACAGTAATGGAAACTCAGGCTTCTTTCTTAAAAATAGTTGTGATGCTCAGCTCTTTAGAGCAGAAAATAGGATTCGCCATTTCTAGAATATTGAAGCAATAAGTAAAAATACATCAGTTTGTTCTATTTCTTATACTCTGAGTTTTTAAAAGGTCAGGATTGACAGAACTAATTACATAATGTAGGGAAGAAATTATAACCTGCTGCCACCCACTGTCCATGCCATTTTAGTGGTACTGAACACCCACCTCCCAAAGTGGAGGATACACTCCCATGACGGATCTATATCTCATCTCTTGTCGTGGCAACAATACAGGCTGGGATGTGTTCATCTTCCAAAGCATAATATGACTGTGATGATTTCACCAAATACATGTTCAAAATGGACAAGTATTGTAATAAGATGTGTCACTGTGTTTTTAATTTGCATAGGAATTAGCATATATAAACCACATGGGGATGAAAATTCTCCCTGAAACTTCTCTGAGTTATTATTACTGGATTACAAAATATGGTCATTACTGTATCATTGTGAATACTATTAATGCAATAGCCATTGCTTTTTTAAAACTAGTTGTAAGTAATATTGTTATTTTAAAGCTATGAGTGAGGGAAAATTGGGGTCATATCCTTTAGGGCTGGTCATTAAAGTCAGCATGAACAAGAGACTGTAGTAATTTAATAGTTAGAGTTCCCTTAAAAAGTCTGCTGTTAGCAATAACATGTATGAAAGCAAACATTTCAACTCCTGTTGTTTAATGCAAAAGGTGCATTTGTAGTCGGGTGCTGGGGCTGCCTGTGAGATCACATGTGGGGGATGCCTAGGATCCAGCCCCAGGGCTGGAGGCAAGTGCTGGAGCCATACACTGTACATCAGCTCAGGCCCTGGAGCTGCCCGGGAGCTGCAGCAGGGGATGCCAGACGAATAACCCTCATGCTCAGCCTGAGGCCCAGCAGGTCTTTTACACTCCACTTACATGATGGCTGGATGAGCCTTCAACATATCTGATAAAATCTGATTGTCTGGCACATGTGCAGTGTAGATTTGCTGGCTGTTTGTACATGCAGAGTAATTTTTCATCTCTCTGATTCCTTAAATTACTGTTCAGTTGGGCTGTAAACAGAACTGTATAAGCACCTGCAAGGGTTAATGTCTCAGTTGTTTGTTTATCATCAGAGGGGAGAAAATACTAAAGAATACATTGGAGGAAATCGTATCTCTAAATTCTAGCAAAAAATAAAAGGTGTCAAATGATTCTTGAGGAGGGGTAGTAGCAACACTCATTTTGCAATAAGATTTCAGGCCAAAGATGCTATCTCACACCGTATTGCTGTTTGTCTCAAAATGTACATCACGTTACAGGAGCTGTAACAAGGAGGTGTTGATATTGCTATGGGAAATATAATATTTTGCATTCCCTAACGTTGGTTATTTTAGCCAACTCCCTGTGTTAGATCTTACACAGTATCTCAGAGCCTTAAAATCTTTGGTGTGCCTGTCCTTGTGTGGGACCCCCGTGAGGGAGGGACGTACAGCACGCAGTGTGCTGAAGAGGGAAGCAGCTTCCCGAGCGTTTTCTTCCCGTGCTTTCCCTGACACCCCCTCCTTCCCTTACACTGGCACTTGAGAAATTCTCTTGTTATTCCACTGCAGGCTGTTCAGCTGCGCGCAAGCCGCGTGTGCTGGGGAGAGGAGCGCTGCTGAGAGGAGCTGCACACACTGCGACTTCCTCCAGCAGAATCCTTCTGTCCACCTGCAGCGTAAGAGTTCAGCTGGGAGAGCCGGGAATGGGGGCACTTCTGTTCCCCCCACCCTCTGCTTTCCTTCTGAAAACCTTACAGTTCTTTACTTAGTAATGAGGAGTACATATGCTATGAATAAAATATTAGTGCAAAGTGGGAAAGATACTTTGGGGGTGTTTATCCAGAAAGGAATATGAAACAAAGCAGGAATAGAACACAGTTACTACTTCAGGTAAATCTGCTTATTGCTTTATTTTTTACCATTTCTAATGATGATGCCCATGTCTTTGTCGTGCATGATAGTACAGTGAGATGACTTCATTCCTTATGTTGTGCATCATTGTCCTTGCAATGCAGTTCTTTCAGTTCATAACATTAGTGTGTGATTTAATCATAGGATGGGGAATACCTTGCAATATTGAATGCTGAGATGCCATGAACATGACAAAAATTTTAAGTTTTGGTTTTCTGAACTTGTGACAAATGTCTCCCTGCACAATATTTATCTGGAGTATGTGGGGGAGCATTGATTTTCTTGAAGATGCTTTGATTTGTCTTTACATTTATAATGACTTTAAATAATGTTTCGAAATAGCTTATTCCCCAAATGCAGACTTTAAAAATCAAATCTGCCAACAGAGAGACTTACATGAATAAAATAATTTTACTGCTTAAATTTGTGAGTAAGTATAAATGTTTAGTCAGTGTTTATTGGCACTGCTAAAATCCTGAGCAATGCAGTGCTGTGTGGCTGCCTGAGGAAGTGGACACAACCATGGCAGGAGTTTCCTTGGACATACAGACGTGCTGAGAGCTCAGTGATGCCAAGTAAACTACTTACTGATTTAGTGATTTTTTGATGATCCACAGTGTTCTCTGTAACTGATGTAGGACGTGTTTCCTCCAGCGTTGCATCTATTTTTTTGTATTGACAGTGTTTTGACAAACATTCTGTAGTGTTCCTGCATATGTTCTCTCTTAATGCATTTTAACTGTTTTCTAGGAAGCAGCATTAACATTAAGCACTGTTTTCTCCGGCTGCAGGCATAACACAGGTTTTACAGGCATCAATGTGAAGTCTTGCCAGATGCATCACAGCATCTGTGTTGTGACTCTGGAGAAGTGGTGTGTTATCCCACTGATGTAGGGGGAACCACCCCTTCTGAAGTGAGCAGAAGCTGGAACATTATTACACTGCATACACTTAAGCATAGGTAATGGGAAGATATTTCTTTCTTGTCTGTTCTGTCTTGCCAGCTGCAGCAGCTTCAAAATCTTGGATGCTTATTTTTATTGTAGGATGGACAGAAAAAAAAAAAAAAAAGTTAAACATATTCAAGAAAGGGATTGTTTTGGTTNAACCACCCCTTCTGAAGTGAGCAGAAGCTGGAACATTATTACACTGCATACACTTAAGCATAGGTAATGGGAAGATATTTCTTTCTTGTCTGTTCTGTCTTGCCAGCTGCAGCAGCTTCAAAATCTTGGATGCTTATTTTTATTGTAGGATGGACAGAAAAAAAAAAAAAAAGTTAGACATATTCAAGTAAGGGATTGTTTTGGTTAATTGTGAAACATATTCCTGATCTTCTACAAACATAGCTTTAAAGGATATAATGTCTCTCTTGCAATTATAATCAATTTCAACAGAGACAGGGCATACCATTAGAGACTGTACCTTGGGCTTGTTGCTGCTGAGTTGTTCCCATCTCTGCTGCCTTTGCTATGGAGATGATCTTTGTACTGGTTGTAGAAAATAGGGCTGTGAATAACTGATAGTTATTCATAATTCTGGAAGCAATAGACACCATTGCTCTGGCTGTCAGTAGGAAAGGTAGCTGCAAAAATATTAAAGAGACTCTAGCCTGGGGATCCCAGGTTTTATAATAATAAAAACTTCTGTGGAGTTTCCTCCCCTGACATCCAGTCTGAAAAAAACAACTCTGTTCTGACTCTGTCCTTTGCCAGGAGGCTAATGAGAAATTTCTGCCATCTCTGCCAATGCTTCTGCAATTAAAGGGGAAGGCCCTTGTAACAGAAGAATATACATGAGCTGCTAGAGTATGCAGTGGGAGACGGAGGGAGAGACCAAGAAACTTTTATTTGCCTAGGTTAGGATCGGGGGACTTCTTTGAAAGGACATGAGGTCTACTTGTTTGCCTGTATGAATTTTTGGCTACTGGGTGGAAGCCACACGCAAGATATGGGAACTTGGAACAACCTGCCAGTCAGGAACTCCTGCCTCACCCTTCTCCCCAAGCTTTTAGTCAAATTAGCACACGCACCAGAGTATTGCTCTACTTCCATGGCTCCACACTGTATGTGGTTGGATATTCCGTCTCTGTCAAGCACAAAACTAAACACAAGGATGTGGCAGCAAGTTCCACTAAAAATACTGCCTTTGTTGAACCTTTACAAGCAGTTGTGCAGGTGCAGGGTGACATGTGCACCAGATTTGAGGTGATTTTAGTTGCATACATTGACATAGTTTCTTAATGTCTGAGTAGTCAGGGGAATGTTAGATGCAATACAGAATGAAAGGGCTTGCACAGTGCAGTGAGGAGGAAGCAAAGATTAACCAGCATAGGCAGGGAAAACAAAGGGGCCAGATTTAGTTGTTGGTGTATTATGAGCATGGTTTTACCCTGGAAATGCCTGGGAAAAGCAGAGTGATGCTGGCAGGTGTCTTTGGAGCTGAGCTCTGACATATGCTAAGCACTTCTTTCTACCTGCTGCTCTCTTCGTCTCTCACAGAGTGACTTTATGCAGCCTGTCCTTGGCATTCCGTCAGGTGGAAAGTGTGACAGCCCCATGGTCAGTAGACAGGTCAGTCAGCTTTCTCCTGCTGTGCCATTCTCCACCATCTTTTGATGGGTGGTTGGACCTGGCCCCTTTTTTTCCATATAAAGCTTTCCTTGCTGAGCCTTCACTCCTGGGAATCCTTAAAGGTCATGGCAGGCTTCTGGCTATAACTTCTGAAGAAGGCCAGTGAGGAGAGAGAAAGACTACAGGGTCTTCAGTTCCGAGTGCTGACATTTCCCTGTGCAGTGGAACTGGACTTCTGGCCCTGGGTTCAATAGGAAGAAAGAAAAAATTGTGATTATGTAACTGGTTGTTCTCACAAGTGGCTTGTTATTTACTTCCCAGTAGCAACCTCTGTTATCCAGTGATCATCATAATTCTTGGGGAATTAAAATCTAAAGCTGGGTTTGAGGCTTATGCATGAATTTAGGAAAAAATCATTTGAATCTAAGGAAATAAGGTCCGCTTAGGAATCATAAAATCAACACAAAGTTACCCCATCCTAAACTTGTATTTCAAAGAAAGTTACCAATATATGTAATTTTTGAATACTGGTAAAGTAGCAAATCACAGAAGTGCTTTTTTAAAATATATTGATCTGAAAGTGATGTTTGAACACGATCTGGAAAGAAATACCTGAATTATTTTGGGCTTTTCTCATGTTCTCCCATTCAGGAAACCACTGAACAACCAAAAGTCTCAACAGCTGCAATCATAGCGGGCCACGTTTCATCGTATACATTTGTTAACTGTTTATATAATGTTTGTAATGTTTAGACAGTGGCAAACTTAAGGTGCATTTCCTTTTCTGCTTCTAGTGGGGTTCTCCATGTGTCTCCAACTGATAACATATATTTCACTATATGCAAAGAAGTTAAAAGATACAAGAATGTTTGTGTATGTATGGTAGAAGATGCTTATTGTCAATTAATACAAACAGCAGACTGGTTTATGTATGGTCTTGGAAGAAAATGCAAGTCATGCCTACTTTTATGACTCAACACATATATATAAAATATGAGTGAGAAAAAGACATGAAGAAGCAGATATTCTGATGGTATAAATATGGGAGAAAACTCATCCAGCTGGCTAGATATGAAATCTTATGTCAAACATTATAGCCATTTACCAGTAGTTGACAAGATGAAAACCTGTTATTTAATTTCATTTATAAGAGCTGGATAATAAATTTAAAGAAATAAAGAATAAGCACTTTCCCAGCACTCACTGAAGAATGATGCCAAGAATACAATTAGTTTTATTACATTGCTCCAGTTAAGTTTATGAATGAAGCAGAACACAAAGGTCTCTCGTGCACACAGCTGAGGTGTATTATAACTTACTGATTAGTCACAAACCCATTTCCATATGCCTTGATGTATTGCTAGACTGTGTCACCCTTAGAGGAGCTAATCATAAACAAACACTCAAAAGCATTTCAATCATTTTCTTAGTTGCTCTTAGGATGAGGCTGATGACAGCCTGAGATGCTAAATTGTACCAGAGATTAATGGCCTCGTTTTACACTCTTTCAGTCCATGGCAAAGCCACCAGCACATTCAGAATTGCAAGTGTTTGCTATTTGCACCATAAAGTGCCTGTTGAGGGCTGTATTCCAGCTGCAACACGTGGATGAAACAGGTAGATGAAAAATTAAAATACATTAAATAATCACATCATAATGAAAGATCATTTTATAGCCACAGTGACCCAGCTGACATTTCCCTCACTTTGACAGAATAACTAGGCTGAATATTTTTAGACACTGTTTCTAGTCACTCCGATCCCTCTGAAGAGCTGTCTTTTGGTAAATTGAAGGATAGTGATTTTGCTTGTTCTTTTTTTCTAGGCGTTTTTGAGGTGAGCAGGAAATAACAATGAGCTGCTAATTTCCTTTGGACTCTGAAATAATGTATTCTGTAAGAATTAATGATTTTTATCACAAGCATAGCTCAGAAGTCTCTGTTGCTATACAAGACTCCTGAGCAGGAAACAAGTACCAGATAATTGTGTGTCATCAGTGTTCGAGTATTAAGAAAAATAAGGATCCCTTACAGCAAAAGAGGAAAATGCATTGATTCACTAAGGCAGAGTTAAAGAACAGCTGGGCAAACTACTGTATTAATTATCATCGGTCTTGAATTTTTCCAATGTTCTTTCACCATGAAATGAATGGAAAGTAATAGCAGTTCTGTTCCAAGGAAAAATTATCTGTCTTTCCAATTATAAAAATTTGTGCATATTCATTCTGTTTAAGGTTTCTTAATTAAAGAACTGAGCTAGATTATTATCACTGTTAAAATGAGACATAAAAAGTATTAAGAAGGAACTTTACTGAGCTGATAATTGGGTGCTAAACAGAGTCTGTTAATTTTGTCACTGTGAAATCTTGCTTACAGACCCTTTAGCACCCCGTGTCCAGGTTTTCCTTTTTATAAAGTGAGTAATAGTATTCTCCACCATTGTAATGTAAGTTGGGTTTCCCTGGATGAAATCATTGTTCAGAATTAGACCTAATGCTGCCTTTTTATGCCAGTTGCTGGAACATGTAATTCAATTTGCTTTCATGCCACAAGCTTCATCAAACTCATTATATTGACCCTAGCTTATTCCTGCTGAGGCTCTGGTGGGTAATATTCGAAATTTCAAATATTATTGCTTCATTCTCCTTTAAATGCAACCTGTTTTTTACCCCCTTTCCCCAACCCCCAGTTTATTAACACAGAAATTTTACCTTTAAAGTTGTAAGAATTGTTTTAATGAGAACAAAAAAACCCACAAAACCCCTAACTCATTTTTATTGTAGCTGCACTTTTAATGAGTGTAGCTACATATATCTAATTACAATTATTGAATTCTCCAGCCTCCTCTTTGGCCTACAAAATATTAAATATGCCCCTGATAAATTGTTAGTCTCTCAGAAAAGGTAAAACAGCCTTGAAATCTGTAATTCGTTAACTGTCTATAACTTGATTAAATGCAAAGTTTCCCCTTGAGACATAGATAGCTGATAATATTACAGTGCTTAGATTAGGTCAATGTGCCAACTCTGCAGGAAACTAAAAAAAAAAAAAAAAAAAAAAATTCTCTTTTTTTAAGCAGACTAAATCCAGCAACTAAACTCTTGGCCATGGTTCTCAGATCATACCCTGCCCGGGGTCCAGTGCACACTATTGAGAACAAACTGGCCTCTGCAGTGGATCAGTGTTTTTATATTTTATAGCTTAATCTAAAATTCTCCCATTCCATTTCTACGCTTGAGATGTAAAAGGCATCAGGCCATGTCTTGACCAGTGGTTTTTGCCTTTTGGTGTGACACCTTGCTCCTTCCTTGCTGGCATTAAGAGCTGGTTGTGAAACACCATAGGTTCTAGACCATGGGCTGGTTGAAGTCCAGGTGTGTCATGCAAGCATTGTCTGTGCAGCTCCTTTTATGAACTTGTAGCTGCAGCTCATGCTTTGTGGCAAAAAAATTCTTCCATATGCTAATTGTGTTTTTCATCAAAAAAATCTTCAGTCTGACACTTTTTTTTTAAAGATCTGTTTCACAGATAATCTTTGTGAATTTGTCTGTAGCTTTTTTCAACCCCCTTCTTCTGTCATGTATAACTCTCCCTTTTACTAAGTCTCATTATCCCTCACTTCAAAGTAAGAACTTGTCCACTTCTCACTGCCTCTTTCTATAGGTCTATTGCAACTTAGATTGCTTAAGACACTGATCTAAGATCTCTTCAGTTTCTAAATATATTTCTGATCTATGTTAAGTGGATGTATGAAGGTGTTACTTGTGTGCATGTCATGCATGCTTTATTTATTAATTTGCATTTTTGATTTTTGTTGGTGTTTTTGTTTGTTTGTTAGTTTTTTTGTTTGTTTTTTTTTTTTTTTTTTGGTGAGGGAGAGGGAGCCTAATTTGGACACATTTAATTCGCAGCTTGGTGATCTGTATGAGCAATTTAAAATTACTTCTTCCATTGTGTCATCTTTCCTTTGGTAGCCATAAAGCTCAGTTCCCATCACACTTCCTGCCCCATTTGTTCATTTCTGATCAGTCACCCTGAAGAATATGGTCTGCACTGGCAAACACTTGAATGAGCAGCTCAGGTTGTATGACAGGACAAGAGACTCATGTTTCTCAGAGTTACTGTCACTGAGTTACCCTGGAGAGGACAGAAAGTAGCACGTTGACTCCTAAATGGTTAATCCATGAGCTGCTGCTGCTGCTCTCTATCTTCAGGGCCCCATCTAGTTTGTAATAAGGTCACTTGCTTAAAGTGATCCTAATTGTGTTTGTGCAGGCTATTGGGATATTTGAAAAGTGGTCTGATCTTGAAGCAAAAAGAACTAGAAAACCAGTTGACTCTATGAAACAGTTGTGTTTGGGTCCTCCTAAAGTTATATTTTTAGGTTCTGTACAGGTTAATGCAAAACCACCAAACTTTTCATACAAAAAGTCAAAGAAAGTATGTGATTCTACTTGGTCCTAAAAAAGATTAAAATAGTAAGTCTGAGATAGAACTTATTGGTAGGGTTTGGATTTCAAAGGGAAGGCTACAGCAATTAACATCTACTCACCTGCTATGAAGCCAGGCTGGATTGTCTATGACAGCCAAACGCTACAAATGTGAACAGTCAGTGGCTAGTGCAAAGGCCTTTGTTTCCCTGAAAGGAACACAAGGAATTTTTTGTGACACTATTTGATAGTAACATATAGTTTATTTACCTTCTGCTCCAAGCTAAAAATAAATAAGTAAATAAAATTCTGAAAGGCTGAATGCATTTCTTCAACTACAAAGTTAAAAGCAACATGAGAGGCTGTACTAGGAAATGAAGTTGTTACTTCATCTACCTCCAAAACACATTTATGAAACCAACTGAACAGTTACATACATTTTATGAAAAAGAAATCACAGTTGTGTTTTTAAAGTTAGAACCTAACTGCAGGAAACTGGACAACAAAGAGAACTGTCAGAACACAAGGAGATTTAGAAAGGCATTGCCCCTCGTTAACAATTTTATTTTAAATCTTTGCTTCCTCACTTTTCTGACAGCATAAGTAAGCACAGTAAAAGCAGGGCATCAGGAGAAATGGTTGGAGTGGAAAAGTTCAGAATGAAAAATCTGGAACAAATGGAGAAACCCCAAAGCACTGGACAGTAATGACAAATTATTCTTTTTTTTTATTTTTCTTTTTAAGAAGTATTACCTATAAAACCTATACTAGTTGAACTGAAATATAAGATGACCATTTCAGAAGTCTGGAAATGAAATAACTTAGTAATTTCAAATAAAAAGTAGAATTTGATCAAAGAAAAGATTATTTGAAGGTTGTTTCTACATTCCCCTTGTCAGCATATACTTTTCTATAGATTTTCGTATTATTAATGCCTGTAGGCATTTCAACTCCAAATATGAGCTCATCATATGGAGAGAGATGAGTGTGATCTGAAGAGCTCCAGGATGTGGTTTTTGGATTTGCAGTCTTTTCTTAAGTTTAAGAACCAGTAACACAGTTCTGATAAGGAAAATAGTGTGTTACATTTGTTGGTATTCTTCTGTGATTTTCTGTAGTACTGTGGCAGTGTGGTATGATTTCAGTGCTCTTCCTTGGTGATAGCTCAGGAGCAGAAAGTTGGGGCTTTGGTGTTTGGGAGGGATTTTTTTTTTTTTAGCACTTTGTTAGAGGAAGTGATTGCAGAAATTCCTTTAGCAACAGTTTCCAATTTTACTGGATGCTTTCAGAGGCCAGTAAACTCTACAGTATAAATCAGAGATGGAGGAGTTGGTAACTGACAAAAGTGATTTTTTTTCTGTGAAACTATTTATGAGCACATTTGCTTTCTGGAAGCATAGGTTAATACCCTTTAAATATGCCTGAGAATAAATCTTTCTAAAGAGACATAAAGGCAGTTGAGGAATGAAGGAGACATGAAGTGAAGCAAACACAGCTTAAAGCTAGTCCTGCCCTTTTGCATCAAGAACCTTGCTTCAAACTCACTCGAGTTGTGGGAAGTTTTGTAGTGAACAGACCCTTGAGGTGTTTGGCAGTGCTGCCACACAGGCTGCAGGTAACTCAGAAGAAATCCTGACCTGCTGTGTGGCACTTCTGACTTCAGGAGGCACATTTGTAACTCCTGAACAGATCCAGTGTGGGAAGCCTCTAATACATTCATTGACTTTAAAACATGCCTGGGAATTGGTGTTTTCCTGCTCTGTTTCCGTAATGATCCTGCTTGATCCACAGAGTTTCAGTAGCTTAGAAATGACCAGACTGGAAGCATTACGGGAGCAGTAAGACAGAGCTGAGGCAAATTCTGTAGCAAACAAGTGGATTCAGGGAGAAAGCCGAGGCTGAGATTTTCTAGCTACTAATCACATTAGATACAAAAGGAAATCCCAGTAAGAAGATTTAAAGAGAAGTGGGAACGAACAAAGATTCTGTTTTAGATACTTGTATGGCCTCGGTAGCGCAGTATTTCATAACCTTTTATGTAATTAATATAAGAAGAGAAGGTTGTTGTTGTTGCTTTAATGAGCCCTGGTTAAAAGAAAGGGCATGATCTAGAAACTTTATCTGCTGAGTCAGTCTGTAAGCCTGTGGGTATTTTTTTTTTTGAGTGGGAGGAGTCTTGCTGGTTAATATCACATCAGGGATGGACACTAAGATTTGCAACTTGTTAGCAAACATGATTCTGTCATTAGGGCAGAGAAAGAGTTATTTTTAACTTTCTTACTCTAATGCTTTGAACAAGCTTGGCATACTTGTTGCTTTTTCTGTATCAGTCAAGCTGCTGCTATAGCTTTGGCTGTACTTTGGCTGTCATCATTTCTTGATGAAAGAAGTAACACCTCAGTTGGGGAAGAGTTGCTTAGAAAACCGGTATGTCCTCTCTTTAGACTCGTTAAATAAATTAACCACATACATTTTGTGAAAATCAGTCTCTATCAAAAACCACGATGCCAGATGAGAACAACATTTTGGTAAACAGTCTATTGGATCTTAGGTTTCCTTTCTGTTACCTGGAGTACAGTGAAGAGATTAAAAATGTCTAAGTTACAGGATGTGTGTGGCTAGACAAAATAGAGTTAATAAAGTAGGCTTTTGGCAATGGTCAAAAGATCCCTAGAGGCTGAAAGTGCCATGAACTTTATCAAAGAAGCTGCCTTTTTGGGAAAAGATTAAGGCATTCGTTTAGTGTTGGTTGTTGTCCTAGAAAATATTAAATTTACTATTATTTTACCAGTGTAACAAACAGTTCAGTGGAATTCTTGCATTCAAGGCATGGTTCTTCCTGGGGTTGTCCCATGAAGTTTGTGCAAAATAAGCTAGAAGAATGTGTGCACTTAAAATCTTCCCTTACTTCTTGGTGGAGAATTGAAGTCAGTGAAAATAGTACCATCCATTCCTGGAGAGGTTTTTTTCCAGAGGCAACATAGGGGCCACAGGTTTTATGTAGGTCATTGACACATGTTGCTGCTGCTTCAGAGGGCTTGATCTAGTCCATGCTGGAAGATGGTATCATTGTCCCTTTGCTCACTGGATCATCTTTTAATCTGAACTATTTATCATTTGTTCAGTGTCTCTTGTTACTCAACGTATTTATCACTTGAATTTGAAGTACTTTGAAGCTGAAGGAACTTGGTTTTGTCAGACATGAGAAATACAAGTCAAGTGGACTTGACACAGTAGACATGTATTGAAATCCTAGGGGTTTGTGGAGATTTATTCCATTGATATGATCAGTGAGTGACCGTTTCACTTGTGTGTCCCATGCAAAAGAGATTTTAACTACTACTGAACCTCTCTTCCCTGTGCTTAGTGCTTTTATTCTATCTGTGAAATGGAGGTAAGACTTGGACATAAACCCAGAAAGCTTCTGGATCTGCAGACCAAAAAGTGCTGGAAAAGCCTTGGGTTTTGTCAGCATTGCTGTTCTCTTGGTATAAAAACTAAATAATGTTCTGGCATGTTAGTCCCTAAATCCTGGTGAAGGAGCCTAGGACATTGTCCCATTTAATTGCTGGAGGAGTAGGAGGAATAACAGCAATTCAGGCTTTTATGTAGTTACCTTAGGGTCTCTGAAGAGTCCTGCCAGGGTTTCAGTTGACATTCATGCCAGCCCATGTCTGGGCAGTGGAGAAAGATGCTCATTTAGTGTCAAGTGATTCGTGTGTGGCTATGAGGAGCTGGGCTTCCAGACAGCCTCAGTCATGCAGAAAACTTCTCTGCTTCTCCAGGGGAATAAGCAGTACACTGGAAGAATAAGCCCTATTTGATTAGCCTTTAGTAATCAGTTTGTTTCCATTTCTCTGGGGGTGTAGAAATGCAAAAAAAAAAAAAAAATCAGCTGAGTTTGTTTCTCTTTCTGTACCAACTGCTTCGTGTCACTTTTTATCTCTGGCTCAGCCTGTGTCTGGAATCTTCCTCTAAATTGTATTGCAGGTAGCAAAATGGGAATTGTACACTGTCAGTAGTCCTCAGTTCTGCCATTGGGGAGCACAAGAATGGCCTCATGCAACAGTCTCTGTCCTTCTGTAATCCCTGTTATTCACTCGTTTCTCTTAGTCGTTTGATAAAAACTCTGCCTAACTCATTTGTAGTGGATTTGCTTGTCTGCCCATCCCTTCCCCTGTTCCACCAGCAGTAATGCAGAGCTGGTGAATGACTTGGCCAGTCTTCTGTAGAGACAGCACAGTATTTATGAGCCAGAGGGTGCCATGCTGGTACAGGCTTCTCTGATTAATCCCTTTGTTAGCATCTGCTGGGACGTGTTTTATGTGTTTTTTGGTGAGTGCCAGGTATGTGGGTTACAGGTGGAAGAAGGAGTAATAGATGGAAGGAGTGTGGATTTCCTTCTCCCTGTGTCAAAATTACCTCCAGTGCTGCTGCAGTTGGTGATGTGTTGTTCTGTTTGGGGCAAATGCGTGGATGTGGGCAATGGATCTGTGCCCCTTTCAACTTCTTCAGCACACACTTATAAATCAGCAGCATGAGGGAGAATGTACTTGTGCCTGCTAACACACAGGTCAAGAAACCGAGATGGGATTTCCTTTTTTACGCATCATTGTTTGAGGACACTAATTTAAACTCAAATATTTTCTTTCCTTTCAATATCTCTGTCCCTTAAGTATTGCTATAGGATTGAAATGCAAGTCCTAAATGACCAGGCTGTTTGGGAGTGCTTTTATTGCTGCTCCTGAAGGACTCTGTATGTTTTGGAGGCTGGAAGAAAAGCATGCAGTTGATTTATCTGATGCTTTACCTAGAAATTAGGCAATACTACGCTGTACTCCACAGTGAACAGTGCAGCAGCATTTGTAACCCGGTGTCTCTCCATTCTCATGACTTTATGGGAAAGTTCCTGGAGAATTCAGCTTCTGCCTGAAGTCCTATACTGCAAAATTTATCTCTCTGCTCTGTGTGTGCATTCATATTTTTTGTTTCTGTAGAAAGGCCACAAAGAACAATACCAATGTTAAATTACTACAGCTGAAAGCCTGTTGCCCAAGGTGAGCCACCAGATTTTATATCTGAAATAACCCACTCATGCTTAAGTTATATTCTCTCAGTGGAGAGCAGGAGCAAAGTGAAAAGGAAGAATCTGTTGTCACTGCCTGGTACTCCATGTCTGGACAGTGTTAAGGGACAGAAAGTATCTGCGGGAGTTCTTTCATTTTTTTTCCTGGTGGATCTGCTTGTGTTTTGCCCTGGCTCTGGGACAGCTGATCCATCGGAACCACTGAATATACCTGGCATCCATGATCCTGGGCTTCCAGGGGCTGTGCATCAATGGCACATAGTAGGTGAGTTTTCCTGAAGTCAGAGATGCCACTTATTCTGAGGCCCTGGGCTAGTTGGCTTCTCACAGTGAAGAGCCCTGGTACACAGGCAGCAGCTCTGTCTGTGTTGGACTTAGTTGGTAACTGCACTTCTCAGGGGAACTCAGGTCTAATGGCCGTAAAAAGAAAGAGAGCAAGTCTGAAATGACAGTGGAGGAGAAGTGGTGCACCTGAGACCAAGGGAGAACAAGCATCATCACTTTGGTACAAGAGCAACTTGGTTTGAAACAGAAAAGTCGGCATCAAACACCACTGTTCGTTTTGTCTATCTTATTCCTAAGATGAAAAACAGTGTTACTGTTAGTGAAGATTAGTAAATGGGTGTGCTGTGATAAGCAATAAAGAATTCATTAGCTCTTGTACTGAAAGCTAAGGATAGCTACCACTCTTATTTCTGGGTTACTGATACTGCTATAGAGAGTGCTAATAGCCTTGTTACCTCCATTGCAGGTCTAAGTGCTTTTCTAAATAATTTCTGCCACCTAACACAGATTTCAAGATGTTTTCTTGAGAATGTCCCTCTCTTGTCCCCACTTGCATTAGCAGAAGCTTTTGGAATTTGTGATTTGGTGGTCACTTTTCCATTTTTCTGCAAGAGCTTTTTATTACTTATCAAAGGCTCCATTAAAAGTTTTTAGTGAATTTTACACCTATGGCAGTGTCTTCTCACAGCCGCTGAGGCAGAGGAATATATGCAGTTTCAGGAATGAAGTTCTGATCATAATGACACCAAGATAAATAAGAAATAGCATTGATGCTAACAAAGATGTTGATGTAGAATAAGGAGGATAAGCGATTGGAATATTTTTTTATTCTGAGATTTTATGTACTTTTTAATGAAGAAATATACCTGTTCATTTTGGACATAATCCTGAGTGTTCTAGAAACCAGCTATATCAAAAAATAAAACTGACCCGTCTATTTCAAAAAGGCAAGCTTTGGGAATAACAAGACATGAACAACTTTGTTATTAGAAATATGTTTTAATCTGTAGGACTGTAAATATATTATTTCTATTCTACAGAAATTTTGTAGGTTTATTTCCAAATGTCTCCTCTCCTGGATAACAGAGATTTACCTGTTGTAAGAAGGATTTTCAGAACAAATGCTTTGAAAATTTTCTCCAGTAGAGCAATCATCCTTACTCCAAATACAATATTTCCTTTTTACCTATATATAGGTTCTGTAAACTAGCACAGTCTTAAATTCTGATTGCAATGAAAATGCAGTAAGTGGAACAGAAAAAGGACTACTTAATGTTTTGTGTTATACTCCTCTTGCAAAATTTTAGTTAATCCTTCATCTTTCCCTTCTATCTGATATCAAATTAGTCTGCCAAAGCCTTCTAGGGCTAACTCAAATATGCAAGATGAGGGTGTGTGCAATCTTGTGGTCATGTTTCTTAATCCTAAGGTATGTACTAGTAATAAACCCCTGTAATATTAATCCATTTAGTGTCTTTTTGTGTCTAGGGCAGAGGGCTGTCTGTCATACAGAATATTTCTTGTTTTGCATACTGTATGACTCATTAACCTTCCCTTAGTCTGCATATATAAGCAGGAATCCCAGTTTTTATCTTTAAAGTCCAGCCACTGTACCTTTGGTTTGTCTGTTCATGACTATTGAAACCGCAAGTGCCTGACAAACTATACAAGTCAACTGACAATTTAGAAATTAATTTCAGAAGCTGCTGCTACAAATCACTTCATATCAAATATCATGAAATAATAATGGTCCCAATACTACCCTGAACTATCTGACTGAACTTTGACAGAAAGCATGGAAATGACATTTAATGAACTGAGGCAGTTATTAACCTATCTGTCTCTGTGATACTCCTCTCTGACCTCTTGTTTAACCAAATAGATGTGCATCTTGTTTCCCATGATAATTCTCTTTCCTGCAAGTATTCATAGCGAATGCATGTGTAATGAGCTTGTCAAAGACACTAATTCTGTGTAACCTTCTGAAATACATAAACCTGCATAAGATTTTGAACATGTTAGTTGTCAGATTCAGTGCTGTACCAAGTGTAGTCAGAGTAGCGAGGAAGAAATTTTTGGTGGCATTTTATCCTTTTGGCTTGGACTACACTTAAATAAAATCTCTTTTGTTCCTTGCTGCCTGCAGTAGATTTTCTGTCCTGCATTTCTCAAGATCATTACCAACATACTGGCAGTGGGGGGCGTTCTGTTCCAGCAGGAACAGTGGAGTTAGGCAGTCTGATGTGGGCAGTGGGTGGCTGGTTTCCTTGGCCACCCCCAGTTAACTCTCAGGCCAGCACACCAAATGTCACCAGCAAGCTGCTCATGATTGTCCAGGAGCTTAAGTCTTAGGTGAAAAGATTTAAGTTACCCTAAAGGGAAGAGAAGTTTTATAATCAGAAAATCTGCATTTTTTAATTTTGTTTCATTTTCAATAGGTAGGGAGAGTATCAGTAAATGCGAAGCAAGAGCCAGAAGAATTGGCAGACACAGAAGAATCAGCTGTTGAAGCCAAGACGGGAGGCGGCATTTAATTATAGTAGGGTTTGCTAGGCTTGTGGTGTTAGCTGGCTAAAGTGTTGATGTGAATTTGGCAAAGAGGCTGTAATGCACAGAAGTAAAGCTTCAAACAGGCATTTTATTTTGAGGGAGGATTAGGGATTTTTGGGCACCCCTTCCTGAGCTGGACTGCGAGAGAATTAGAACAAAGAGAGGGAGGGAATGGAGGAAGAAGCCAAGCACAGGTGAATCCAACCCCCTTTTCTCACCTTTCTGACACTTCACCTTCAGAATCTGTATTAGATTTTCACCACGACACCTGCCCATCACTTAGACCATGCTAGTCCTGCTATGAGGGCTGAAAATAGGTCTAGGCAGAAGCATCAACATGAGTCAGGAGTTCAAGGGAATCCCAAGATATGCAGAAGGTAGTGCAGATCTTTCAAAATCAGTTTCTTCGCCCCTTGAATATAACTTCTAGATCTTGTTTGCACAAGGAATCCATTTTCTTTGTCATCTCTCAAAAAAAAGCAAAGGTTTTTACATAGACTTGGAGCTTTTAGAACGGGCACAAAGAGGTATGCAAAATTTTCTCAAGACTCAGATGATTGTTTGTGGCATTCACTTTGTTTACTCCTTAGGGGAATGGATCCTTGTTATATCCCCGTCTTTTGCAATAGCTCTAATACATTACAGTAGCTTGCAGTGACCCTGCCAAATAGTGAAAATTTACGGCTTTTATGGTTTGCCCTAAATCTTTTAGAATAAGGATGCACAACAAGCACATGCCCGTTGGGGTTGCATCTATTACCTGTGTTGATACTCCAGTAGTGCTTTGTGCTCCCTCTCTTCTATCCAGCTCAAGACCACAGCTCCTGCTGTGTTGGTAACCTGGCTGGCTGGCAGCCTCAGTGAGTGCTGTTGCACATGTTGGGCTGGAGTGTGGGTTTGACAGCCAAAATAGGCAGACTATTAGTGGACTAATAGTTCAGACAGACCATCTGAACACTGCCTACTTGTGGTACACCAGCCACTGCCAGTCACCTGTTTGACAACATGCCAGACATGCCAAAAATCTGTGAGCTCGCCCAAGGGGTGCCGCTACCAGTGGATGTGCTAGCCTGCCCCTGGCTGAAGTGCTCTTGCTTGCCAGCAAGGCTGCTGTGCTAATGCAGTTGTGAGGAGAGGATGAAGGGAAAGTTTAGGAGAAGAGAGAAAAGATCTGCACACAGTAATTATATGGTCTCTTTAAATGCTCAAGGTCTGTGAGTGTTCTGTATCTAATCCTACTGTGATCATGCAAATTTTAATGTTTTGATGTAATAGTTGGACTCAATGATCTTGGAAGTCTTTTCCAACCTCAACAATTCTATGATTCTGTGGCATGTGCCCCTTGGAAACTCTCTTCTTGAAAGAGATACGAATATCTTAGCAGACAATATTCGGGGCTAACTGCCCCGAGTTAGTTTCCAAATCAAATATAATCTTTCACTAGGAGGATACAATGTTTTCAAAACACAAACTTTAAATATTCATATAAAAGCTGTGATTGAACTTATTATTGCTTGTGCATTCCTTGTGGTTTTTAATATGCTCATCAATGCTGTGTAAGCACTCTAGCCTCTTATCTGTGACATTTTAATGGCAGTTCTTAGCAAAGCCATTGCTAGTTTTTGGCTCAGTCTCCTTTTCTGTAAAAGGCAGCTGTTTAAGATATATTTGCTTTTCTTGAGAAAGAAGTTATGAAAAATTTTTTCAGCACCGATGGGTGTCTTACAGCCACCTGTGCCACTTCACATTCTGTGTGCTCAGACAGCAACAAAAGCTGTGATAGCAGCTGTCTTTACGAAAAACAAAAAAGATGAGTTCTAAGAGTAGAGAAAAGGCAGTGGTGGAAGCAGGGAGGGTTGTTCCTTTTGTATTTTTGCATCTGTCAGGGTATGTTGGCATTATGCAATGAAGACAGTGAAGAGGAAATATTGCAGGACATTGGGGAAAGTTTAAATGTCAGTATTGACTGTGATTAAGTTGGTCAGAAACTCTTTTGGGGTGGATGTTCATACCAAAGTGCTTCATCCATCTTTTTTAGGTGTGTTGATTCATACTTTTGTACTTGCTGTCCCATACCTCCTTCATCTGTAAAGGGAACAGAGGTTGCAAAATGCTCTTCAAAAAATACCGGAGGGAAGGCTAAGACTAAGACTTGCTTTTGTGTTCTCTTGTATGAGGCATCTGCTACCTATGATACATGAAGGGAGGAGGAGCCTGCTTTTCTTCAATGGCTCTCTAGCCACAGCTCACAAAGAGAAGGGGTACCCAGGTCTTGCACCTGAGACTCAGAGAGAAACAGGAGCCTTCATCGAGCCATGAGAGCCAGTGGAGCTGGCTTCGGCTCCTGCTTAGTCAAATGCTGCCTGAGCTCAGGCAGGCAGGGCTTTGGGAAAGCCTCAGGAGAGTCATAACTGCCAGCTGATAGTTCATTCATTGAAGCAATGGCCAGCTGAGGATATTTTGTGAGGTCGACTGCTTCTTCCCCTTCAGCCAAAATGGCCCATTTGCAGGCAGCATGAGTCCCTACATCCAGCTATGTGGATGAAGAGACGTGATGAACTATTCGTTTTCTGACTGTGACAAAAATTATTTTATCTCAAATAAGAGAAATCTGGCATAAGGCCACAAAAGACCTGTTTGTGGAGGAAAGGATTATGGACAATGTGTAGCAAACCCCAGAAAAGATTCCATATGCTGGAACTTAGTGTCTAAATATCCCTGAAAGAAGCTTGAGTACAACAGAGGAAAAAAAAAAAACAGACAGATATACCTCTTGTCTTTTCCTTGCTTAATCATCACACTCTCAAGTCTTTGAGGTGTTGGAGTGTGTCCAAAGAAGGGCAACAGAGCTGAGGAAGGGTCTGGAGCACAAGTCTTACAAAGAAGGACTGAGGGAGCTGGGGTTGCTTATCCTGGAGAAAAGGAGGCTGGGGCGAAACTTTATCACTCTCTAGGACTCCCTGTGAGGAGGTTGCCCAGGGAGGTGGGTGAATCCCCATCCCTGAAGATATGTAAGATGGGGCATTTAAGAATATGGTTTAGTGATGGACTTGGTAGTGTTAGGTTAACAGTTTGACTCAATGCTCTTAGAGGCCTTTTCCAATGTAAACAATGCTATTCCTTTCTGTGGAACTACTTATGACTGGTTTGAAAAAAACAGCTGGCTGCAACCTGTGTACAGCTACATGAAAAAAAAATAATGAAAGAGTGTGTGTCTCACTATAGTAACTGGCACTGTGCACTCTAAATTTTTATTTCTCTTTTCTTGTTACTCTATTCCCAAATTGCTAATTAGAGTCAACAAATTGGCTGTAGAATACAACAAGGCAGCATGTAGTCTGCCAAAAACAGTGGTTGGCATTCGTACAAATTGGGTGATGATATGTTTGAAGACTTAATGTTGGAAAAATCTTTCCATATTCTCTTCATCTTCCCTGTCCTCCTACTGAAGTGACTCAGTTTCAAAGGCAGCAACATATTGCTCCTTTGTTGTCAGAGGTTTGGTTAACAGAAATTAAATCCCCCATGAAAAACTTTGGTCCTCTACCAATTAAGTTTCCTCATTGTGCAAAATGACCACTAAGTGCAGGCCCTGAGTGATGGGCAACTTGAACATAAGGCAGCTGAAGTGTTGTGATAATGGCTGCAGTAGTTTGGCTCGGTCAATACCTTCACTTGGTTTTCCGTGGTGATTTGCTACCCTCGTATCCCCATGTATTGGCCAATGATTTAGAGCGGCCGATTTGTTCGGAATTCACATGGTAATACAAAGGTTAAAGCAGAGTCCTGATGTTAATTTTCCAAGTATATTTTTACTGGCACAGTGGCAGACACATTTGGATACCAATGATACACAGAATTTTCTGCAAGTATTATTTTTGAACAGGATCAAAGACTATTATGAAAGCTTTTCTTAAAGTAACGTGCTACAAGTGGAGGTGGTATCAGAAGGGAATACAATTCCCTTCTGAAATCTCCTACATTATGGAGCTTTCAATTAGCCTAGGATTCAGTAATTTTCAATAAGCCCAAACTTGGAGTGATGGTCTTGTTTATTAAAAGGGAATATAACTAAAAGCATTCAGCTAGGTTGACCTGCCTCCTGCTGCTGTGGTGTCTTGGGAAATTAGGCCTTTTTGATCATACTTACCAAAAATATTTCTAGAATATGTTTCCCCATTGATAATGATTGTCTTGAGGAATTATGGTCTTTTCTGAATGAGGCAGCATGAGAAAGCTTAAAGAAGCCTGTAGGTGTGGGCATGGAGCTTTTTCTGTGTCACCCCAAATCCTCTGAGAATAAAGGCAGTGTTTGGGCCACAGGGCACACAGGCTTGCATGAAGGGATTTGTATGGCAGGAGTTTGCTGGGACACAAGGTATGTGTTTGTGGCTCCTTGGGTGCAAAATAGGAATGTCTTACGACTCTGATACGTTTTGGAGCACAGCAATGAAGCTGTTGGAACAGAAGCAGTGCTAAGTAGGCTTAATGCAGATGATCACTTTTCAAGATTTGCATCTGCTGTCGTATATTCAGCCATTAATAATTCTTGCCATATATCTTAACAAAACAATCTGCAAAATCCTTGGCTGCAGGCTGTTTCCAAGTTCAGATATGCTGCTTGTCTAGTGGATTTGGAAGAGGATTGCATGCATTGTCACCCTGCCTTATTCAACCCTTTGATCTCACTCTCAGTTATTCATGTGTAAAGATTTTGAGATTTTTTCCTTTTCTCTTCAACACAAGCATCTAATCTAAAATATCTTATTTGAACAAATTGCAGATATGAAAGTGGAATTTCAAGACAGATGTTTATTGGCTCAGAATTGGAGAGGGGTCAACTTGAGTGGAAAACACAAGCCTTAGAGTCAAGATGTCTGAATTAGTTTCTCAGCATTGATTTCCAAAGTAGCTGGAAGCAAGTCTTTTGATGACTCAGTGAGTTTAATGGATATTTGGCCCTTTCTTTTATTTACTACTTGAGATTTTAGTTGGCTGCCTTTTGAAGATCTTAATTGCTTTAAAATACTGGCATTATTGTCAATGAGGTAGTAAGTTTCAAATAACTGTGGTATTTTGTATATACTTGATTACTTTTGTATATACTTGATTGTAAAGAGTAGTAAAAAACCATGTAAGAAGTCACATAAAAATAGGATATATGTAAAATAGTTTTACTAGCTGCTTCATCTACCATAGAATTTTTGCACTTTTTCCCTTACAGAGTTAATCTCCAAAAAATTAGGAGTTGGATCATAGGTTGTATTACAAGATTAGTAGCTGGCTCTGACCTGCAAAAATACTTTGGTTACTATTTTTTGAAGAAGTTCTTGTTTTTAATGCTATTTCTGGACATTTTCTGGAAAATCTCTTTTCCCTAGCTGTGTTTTGTTTTCAGTATACTTAATAAGTAATCCCATTGTTGCAGCTTGCAGAGTATTTGTTATTAGTATCTCAGATTGTATTATTTAATAGTATTGAAATGGATTAGATGTTTAATATCCAAATATTTTAAAGCAGCACTACTAACCTGTCATTATTCAAGGTATGATTCATTCTAAGAGTCAAATATCCATGTAGATCCTTTTATTATTTTCCTTAATATGCTGAAAGTGAATAGATACTCTTGATACTTTATATTAATACAGCATCTTACTTTTGGGGACTGGTGGAGAAGAATGACTTTTTTTGGCTATCTTGAAACTCAGAGTTAGGTGGGTGTTTTTTTCTGATTTTTGTGTTTTCCCCCTTTCCCTGGTGTCTCTACTCCTGAGGTCTGTACTTCTTTTCAAAAATGAACTTACGAAGGAAATGAGAAAGAATGAAATGACACGAATGAATGAATGAGAAAGAATTTAATGAAAATTCGTCACCATAAAGGAAAAGTGGAGGGTAAACACCCTTGAGTAGTCAGTATTTGTTTGTTTCATATCTAGAAGAGATAATTGGTTTTATCTTTTCACTTTCCTTTACACAGTTACCAGATTTAATGTATCCCTCTGATTCCATATAGATTAATCTGTCATCTTAAAGACTGATCTGTTCTGTGTCTCAATTATGTGATTCTTTTAATGCTTTTCTGTGTCCAAAATAATTTTTAACTTGTTTTGGTTGAAAATATGTGTGCCCAATCCATAAAAAACATATTTTAAAAATGGTTATTTAATTATTTTCTCATGGATATTTGTGTAATGGAAATTACTTTAGCACCTGCACTGTCTTTGTAACAGGGCAAGTGCTAAATTGCACCCTCTGTGGGATAAAATTTAAGCATTATGTTTACTGGACATTTCATATCCCTGGTTCTGCTGGCCTGGTGAGTTCTTGTGCTCTGACCTCTTAAAAGAAGGTCAGTGTGTTCATGAACCAGCACATACACTGGGAACATTCTTGACGTATTGCCTCCTGCCTGCCTGCCCTAGCACTCTGCAAATTTGTCTTCAGTTATGCAAGCAAATCATTTATCCTACCTTCACATTGTGGAAGAATGGGAATCAGGAAAGGAAGAATGGAGAAAAAAAGAAAGACAAGAAAAAGGGGCGGGAGCAGAATGAGTTACGCACAGTAACTCACAAAAGTACCATGTGCAGAGAGAAGGAAGATTTTTCATCTTTTTAAGGGATCTACCTTAGCTGTAGAGGATAGACAGAAACACACTCCCCTCTGTCTCCAACCCAATGGGGCTCAGCAGCCATTTGGCAGCCTTTATCATGAGCCATATTAGCAGCTGGTAGTTCAGACTACAACCAGCCTGCTCAGTGAGTGATCCTAGTAGTTAGGATTGCTTCCCCAAAAAAGTGCTGTCGAGTTTCTCTATGAGAGGAGTTCTGCTTGAGAATTGGCCTAAATTCTGTCTCCTCTGAAGAGAGGTGAGAGTAGACAATGTCTCAGAAATGAGAAATGGCTTCTGTTGGCCCCATCTCTCCCTGTGGTCACCACACACAGGAGGAATGCCCGAGATACCTCCTGTTGTTGCAGTGGGACCTCCTCTGCCACCACCAGGTGAAACTACACGAGGGTCTCTATGCAGCAATTCTGCATTAAATCCCTTTATACACTGTGGGCTTAAGCAACATATTTGGAAAAACATTAGAAAGAACTTGATTTCCTTACTCTTCAAAATGATGTCTGTGGGTTTACCTTAAACATGAAAAGCTGTGATAGTGATACCTTGTGCAGTTAAAGCAGGAAGAGATGTCTAGGCCAAGTAACATAAATCCTTTATCTACCAGATACTGATTGCAGTTTGATGGGAAGTCAGAAATTCTCGATGTACATTTCTTCTGTGAGTGAAGCAGGGGCTCTTCCCCGCTGAGCCCTGTGGATGTAGCTGAGGAGAGCTTTGATGTTTGTGCTCCATTCCCTGCCAGCCAGTGAAGGCTGGCACCAAGGGACCCAAAGGCACACTGCATGCTGGCATCAACATGTGCATGACCAGGGCAGCTTTGCAGCTCCTCATGTTTCCATCCCTCCTGTTCATGCACTGATCCTTCTAGTTCCTCCCATTTTTCTTGGCTGATCAAACTTGCTGATATCACACACACATGCATCTTACCACAGCTGGGTGGCCCTTTGAGGATATGCCCTGCCTTGTGCAGATGAGAGGAGAAGGCAGAAGGATTGTATGGCTTTGAGGATTTCTGCTGTTAGGGAAGTGAATCCTGTGAACAGCTGATCAATTTTACCCAGAAACAGGAACAGTTTTGAGAAACAGCTGTATTTCTCTGACAGTCTGGCTAATCTGTGCTTGGTTTTTTATTACTCTGATACAAGCATTTATAAAAACAGAGATTTGTGTTTTGTTTGTTTGGGTTTTTTTTTTTGTTTTTCATTATTCAAATAACCAAAAATCCATATGAAAAGTACATTTGTATGTGTGCCCAGATGTAGAGCCCCTGTTAGTGAGGCCAGCTGGGATTAAAGTCTCATTTGTATAATTTATAAAGGCTTTGGAATTTTTCCTACAGTTTTCAGCCATAAGCTGGAATTTAGCTTTTGTCAGACTGCTAGACAGCTTGCACAATAAAGCTCCTAGCTGAAGATATTTTCTGCGCAACCCAGAAAACCTCACCATTTTAAATGCAGTGACTGCGGAGTTGATTTGAAAAAACAAATTGTTAGAAAAGAAAAAAAACCCAACATGTTATGCCATGTGTGTTTCAAAGGCTTAATCAGTGAGCTCCATGCAGAAGTAGCATAGCAGATAGAAAAGCAGAAATGGAGTGGTAACTCAGGAGGCACATAGGGGATGCTTGGAGTGCTCACTTGCACACAGCAGTAGAGTTCCCTTGCCCAGCATCAGATACTCTCTGAGGGGCTGCTCTCGGTCCGTTTGGGAAGATCTGCTGAGGTGTGGTGACGGACTGAGCCCACCTCCTGGGGCTGGCCAGCTGTTCTAGCCCATTTTTCACTGTAATCTCCTTGTTTGAACTGCTGGATAAACACCTGAACCTTGTCTGGGTAGTTTGCTCTCTGGGGAGTACAACATCAATCCATCTAATTCTTCCTCCTGCCACAACGGGTGGATGGGTTGCGAGGAGATACTTTCCTTACACCTCCCAGCTAGAGACCTGCATGGGGGGATTTGGAGGTGTCATGCTGCTGCTGGATACCACAGCAGTGCTTCCAGTGTGTTCCTTAAGCTATTCTGTGGCTTGTGGACCTGCAAATCGACAAGTATGTCATCTCACAGAGGGATGGTGGAGTCACTGTGTGCACAGCTCCTGGAAAAAACCAATGCAGCCTACTTCAGCAGAAGTTGAGCAAAAGATAGGAACTGAAATTGCATCTTTTCGCTCCCCAGCAAAGTATTTTTAAAAATATTGTTCACTTTTTGTCCTTCTTTCTTTCCTAAATAATCTTGCAATGAGCCAAACTTTCTCTTTATTTTGCGTGGTGATGAATCTTCTCATATTTGCTGGCATTTCACAGCTGTTTGTTCACAGCTTTCTCCAAATATAAGAACAGAAACAGACCTTCAAGCAGAGGATTGTTGTCTTTTTAGTGTTCTTGAGCTCTATATTAAAAGCCCTGCGTATTTTTCTAATCAGGATTACAGAATTAATTTGCATGGTTTATCCTCTGGTATTTTTTTTTCTGATGCAGCAGAGTTTGTATCTCTTTTGTGAAAATTGTTATGCTTCATCGACCTTACTTTTGTTGTTCTTCAGCTGTTTTTCAAGAATCTGTGGATTAAAAATGAAGTTTACAGAAAGAAAAGCCTTCACTTAGGTAATTTGAGTAACTAATCAAAGTGCCTTAATGCTCTGTAGATTCATTTAGTATCTACTGTGGTTATGGAAAACATTTCTCATGTGAGTGAATGGTGCATTTATTTGTAGCCATTTATATTCAGTTGTATTTTGACTATAAATAACTTTTGTTTCAGTAACATGAATGCAAAGTTCAATGAGCAAATGTTCCTGAGGGTGTTTTGATGTTGCTCTCTGCATTCAGAAGTTTATTTACATAAGGTTTCCGTATGAATTTTCCTTCACTTCAGTGGGTAGGTGCAAAGGATAAATTTGTAGTAATAGCACAGCAGGAAATAAATGTTTCTCCAGTAGAGAATTTATGAGTATCTGTTGCTGTTGTTGTTTCTTAAGAAAAGCAGCAGGATGCATCCATTTTGAGGTACTGTCAGTGTGGATTTTTTGTACTTTTTGTGTGTCTTCTTTCAGAAATCTGAAATAAAAATTAGACTGATGCATTGTAGCAAGCAGAAACAAGTATGACAGGGACAGCCAATATATGTGTGTTCAGTGTAGCTGCAATAACTCGTTTTGATTTATGTTTATTTGTGTTTTGCTTTAGTATGTTGTGTGCCTGGGAGTGTTATAAATTTGCTAATGATGCAGTATTGATTAATTCTTATGATTTGCTTGGATAAGTATCTGGTACCAGATGGCCAGGATATAAAATTCCTTTCCTTTGAAAAATACTGCAATATTGAAAATGTATTTTATTGCAAATTGAGATGGGAAAAAAAAAGAAACAAAAATTTTACATGAAATGAAAAATTTCTGGGAAATTACTTAAGGTGGAAGATTTGTTTCACAGGTAGTATTTTTTTACTTTTAGGATTTTTGCATCATGAAATAAATTCCATGGATCATGTACAAATGTCAGGAGTGTATCCTGAAAAAAGCACTTTGAAGCGAATATGTGGAATATTTCATTTGTGCAGTACCTCAGTGTGCCACCTTTTACAGAGCAATTTGGACTTGTTTCCATTCAGTTTCAAATATCCAGTGGTTACTTAATTTTCATCTGGCTTGACAGGTAGCATTAATGGGCTGTGTAAAGATCCATGTTTTAATGAAAGGCTTGAGAGGGAAATACTTGGCAGTGTGGTGAGAAGAAACTTGCAGGCATTGAATGAAACATGTACAAGGGCTGAGAAAAGACGGGGGCAAATTCTCTCTTTCCATTTACACCTGTGGTGATCAGGACTACAGACCAGTTTTGGCCACTGAATGATCTACAGTGACTGCAGTAACATCTGGAGATTATTACACACCAACCCAGAAGTGAAAGCAAGAGTCAGATGAAGAGAACTGGGCTTTTTGTGCAGGTGAAGTTGGTAGTGTTATGGATGTGACCGTAAAGCTTCTTGTGAAGGACAGGTTTCATGGTTCTCTTACATGACAGAGTTATTTGCTGATCAGTAACAAGGTGTAACAGCTAAATGCCCGAGAGAGACACTTTAAACCTCATTTGTGAAAGTGTCATCCATGTAATGATCAGTTTAAAGAAAAGGTGGATTGAAAATAGCCTTCTCTTAGTTTGACCAGCTCTTTCCTCCCAAGGAGTTGGCAGTTCCTATGGTGCAAGTCTCAGCAGGGCTTTGAGGGATGTGTGACTCACAGCATTGTGTAGCCCAGACTCAGGATCAGTGTGGCGTATCTGGTGCTCTCAGTGTGGGGTGCCATCCACTGGGACTGCACTGTGCAGAGTCACATCCCCTCAGTTATATTTTTCACATCCCCTCAGTTATATTTGGCATTCATGAAAGAGTGCTAGTACGGCCTCTGATTATCTGTTCTGGGTCTGTGTTTAAAGAACCATACAGACCACTTGGGTATTTCTTACTCATCCCAGGGGAAGAAACAGTGGGAATGATTAGATGACTAGAAAACACGACCTGGGATGAAGCAGGATTCATTAGCCTTTAAAAAAAAAAAAAAAAAGCAAAAGAGCAAACCTCTTAAACTGTCTTGTTTGAATAGAAACGAGGAAGACTCGGCTTAAATGTTAAGAAAACTTTTCAACATTAGGACAGGAAATCATCGGTGGTTGGCTGGGGAGCTCTGCAGCATCAGCAGTCATTAAGGAAAAGCTGCCTGTGTATCTGCTGGGAGTGATAGAGGTATAGCTCATAATGTTTGGGGGCAAGGGGAACACCAATGTGATCCCATTTCTTTTATGGCCCAGAGCTCTGCCAGAGTGGCTTGAAAGCAGCAGTAGCTTATACTGCAAGCTCCCCTGCAATGCAGCCTTTTGAACCTTACAGTTCACGAGTTAGGTCTGAATAAATAAATATCAGTTAACTGAGGCTCACTTTACAAGGCAAAAACGGGGAAAGAACATTCACTAATGACTGTAAGAGATGGCAAACATCCTTATAAGCATGTTGTTATGGCAAAATTTTGTTAGCTCGTGCTGAGATAATGTCAGGAGTTGCATTGGATGTGGCCTCTTACATCTTCTACTGCTGGTAGATGCCTGAAGAGAGGTCCTGCCCCTTCTTAGGTCACTGCTTTAACTGCTGTTGACTCTCCACAATCATGTTGTCACCCCTGGAGTTTATAGTCAGCTAAATTACAGTGAAGCACTGGGATTGAAAACCCTCTTCTTTTTAAAAATTGACTTTAATAACTGCTGCAAAATCTGTATTTCACTTGAGTTACCCTAAAACAAAACATGCTTTCTGTGAGCAGCAGGTCATGTTAATATGTCAAATACACATTTATTTGTGAGCCAGGGAATCCTGACCTACAGCCTCACAGGGAAAATACAGGGCAAAATAGCTCAGTTAAATGCCGACATGTTCTACTCTTGTGTCTGTTTTCCTACTAGAGGAAAGACTAGCACAAAGATTACAAATATCAATCAAACTTTCTCTTTTTTTCTTTTATTTAATAAAACGTGGACTAAGTCTGTGATTTTCTTAAAAGTCCAGCACTGTATCTTCCCCATTCTAGTTTTCAAAAAGGCTGTTAGAGGCTCATGCTTGACTCCTGATTTTTATGTACTGATTACTGTCCAATAATTGAATGCTGTGTTTAAGGATCAGCAATCTCATGGTTTATTTTAACATAGATTAGATCAGATCAGTCCACCATATGAGCATATGAGTCAAAAACCTATGGTACAGAGAAATATCTGTGAATGGAGAAGGGATTTTTAGTGGATTTGGCCTTCCACATAGTTGGGATATTTCTCCTTTTTTAGTGAGTTTTGAAATGTTACCCAGTAGAGGGAAATGTGATTCTACACAAACTTTAACTCGTTTTGAAACCAGCACATTACTTGCTGGTTTTCCTCAGCAGTTCTACAATGTCTGTATTTTCACTAAAGCTTTTTTCCCAGTTTTGCATGTTGGTATTACTCAGCTTTGCTGCAGCATCTCATGTCAGGGCATGTATGGGGCATCCAGAGAATTAGGAGGTAGATGTTAAAGTGAAGAAAAGCAAAGCATCCCTATATGGCAAGTAGCTCTGATTGTCAGAGAGCTTGGAGTGGGGCAGAAGTATGCCTAGATTCAGGTGGAGTATAGCCACATTTATGGAATATAAGTCCATCCATATATGTCTTTTTGTTTGTTGTAGTGTCAGGCACAGAATCCTGAACTGACCAGCGCTGAGTGTGCTGAAGGCAGAGTCTCTGCTTACTTGGAGCTTTCCTGTCATCTCTTCCTTGTCATTTCCAATGGCCAGACACAGAATACAAGGCTAGGTGAGCCTTTTATTTGAGCTAGCAGGACTCATTATCTTATTTTTATGAACCAACAATCACTTACTGTGGCCTGCTTCATAACACAGCAAGTAATTCCTGCACTTTGGCACATTGTGCTGTGAGCAATCCTTCTCATGTCCCTTTGGAAAGGCACTGAGACTTGGTTTAAAGGGCCTGGGTGGTAGAGGTTTAAATACTTATCTCAATAACCTGCATTAGCTGAACTTGTTACAAGTTTTTGTCTTTCTGCCATTCATGAAGTATATGTAGGTTTTCTATGTAAAACCTACTCTGTTTCCCTCACCCAACTTCTTGACTACTCATTTCAAAGGTAAAGGAGACAGTAACCAAATTTGAGGGTTGTGTGTACTGCTGTCTTTTGCAAACAAACAAATCTTTGTTTCCTCTCTGCTGACCTTAATTTCGTATTTCTTGTGTGTTGCTCCAAGTTGAAATTTAAAAACCCAAACTGGAGCAGTGAACTTCTCAGTCAATGGTTAGAAGGATGTGTTTTTTTAGGAAATGCCCTATGTGGTACCATGCTGTTGGTTAGCTCTCTGAATAATTAACCTACTGTAGCCTGCAGTGCAATTACTGGGCTGGGTTCATGTCTGCTGCACAGGAAATTCATTATTTCACTGTGAGGGTAATGGACAGTTGTTTTGTTCCTCTTGTGAGAAAGACAGATTATGTTTTCAGTGAGGTAGACAGCTTTTGTTTAGGGGTAGATGCTTTGACTCAGGAGAGTCTTCCCTCTGCTGTTACTTGGATTTTGCTGACTGCAGAGCAGTGAATTCATTGTGCCCTGCTGTGCCTTTCCTGTGACACTCCTGCATGGCTCTGTGTGCTGTGCTTTGACCTGTCACAGTGTAATCTGTGTGCAGCCCTCTGCTGTGGATAATTGGAGGAAGAAATTTTCTGGAACAGCACTTCTTGAGAGATAGGTGACCTGCAGAATGCCATCAAGAAGAAAAAAAATTGGATTTCAACTTAAGGCTTGGGAAGGGAGTGTCACAAAGAGTTAAGAGTGGTCTGCTGGGATAAATGATTAGGAGCTGTTTTTCTGGTGTGGATAACTACCTTTCATAAGCAGGGGAGAGATGCAAAACAATTGGGGAAATGCCCTCTTGAAATAACATGAGCTTAACTGAAGTTCCTGTTCAGGGCTTCAGGGTGCTGAACCTTCTCAATCGATATGGTTTTTTAAGTCTGATTTTTAGAGAATTGAACATTGGTAGGATGTTCACGTGTGTAGTGGTTTTGTCTTATAATGATGCATCCTGAGGGAAATGAAGGTGGACCTGGAAGTAGGCTTGATTTCACTGAAACTGAAAGGAACTGAAAATCTTTAATTCAACAATTTATAACGAGCAGTACATTACAAGCTCTAAAGCATCAGCCCAAAGGAGAAAGCAAATATTGCTATTGGCAGAGAAACAGTAGTTCAGGATGTTGAGTTTGAAGCAATTTTACTCCAAAACTAGTAAATAAGAAGTGACAGGTTAAATCTTAATTGTTTCTTCGGGCACCAGGTTGAGGCCACTTTGTGCTGGGAAATGGAAACAAAGGCCTTGAGCTTCACATTGCGTGAGTCAGTACTGGGAGAGAGCCGGGGGTGGGGGGGAGGAAGGAGGCTGTGACAGGCAGCGTGCCTGTCACGGCTTAGTCTGTGTTAGCTGGAGTTTCCCAACCACTGATGCACAGCCTGGCACTGATGCAGCCAGAGGGAGATGGGTGTGCAGCTCCCCAGGAGGGGCCAAGGCTTCAAGGATGTCGGTGCCACAGCAGCAGTCACGTCTGTGGGGGAGCGTCAGGGTGGAAGGCAGGAGTGTTTAACTGCAGCATGGCTCTGTCTCCAGCCCAGCATCTGGCTAAGCAGGTCTGCTCTGGGGAGTCATGTCCACCAGTGTCCCAGCTCTGACAGAGCTCAGTAGTCAGTCTTCTCCTGGCTCCCACCCCCTCCATCACTTTGCTCCTGGCTGGGCCTCCAGGCAGTTCAATGAGCCCAGGGAATGCTTTCAGAGAGTGAAAACTAAACATTGGTGTTGCTTTTCTGCTGACAATTTGCATTTCTAGTATTTCTTAAGTTTGATGTGGTTGTGTTATGCTTTGGAGCCTCCTCACAGAGTAGCAGTTCTGACCTGTGTGTAATCCTGTATTTCAGAGATGGGTTTGATTGGCCTTTTAAATCTTCTTAATATTAAAAAATTGTCACATCTGCAGGAGTAAAAAGGTCCAAGAACTGTAAAGCAGCTCCATTCCTAGGTGAAACTAATCACTTGCTAAAATGCAGATCCCAAGTGACCTGAGGCTGGATGTTGTAGAAGCTCATGGGCACAGCAGGAGAAGCACGGGATGGCTTTTGAGGGACTAGAATACTGGCCTGAGTGTTGGCACAAAACTATAGAAGATATCTTAACACAGGTATGAAAAGCTAAAAAAAGGAGGCTTCATTATCGAGTGAAAGTCAGTAAAAAGGCAAACACAAGTGATTATGTATTTACCCTGACAGATGATATAAGCGTTTGAAAGATTTCAGGAAGCTCCTCTTTAAGAAAGTAAACTGCAGCTCAGTAAGTGACTAGTTCATGTTGTGGGGAGAAACTTCTCACAGAGTTCATGGAAAAATGAAAAAATGGAAAAATGTTATTATAAAACACTTCCTCGTAGTCCAGCTTGAATTATGAATAGAGATTAAGGTCATACATATTAAATTGGTACTACCTTTTAGAGAAAAGTTCTTGCAGAAGCTTTATACTGTCTTTACACCAAGTAAAACCTCTCAACTTTTTAGAAGAGAAAAGAATTAAAGTGTTAGACCAATCACTAAAGAATCTTTTATGTTTTGAGTACTGTGTGAGTGATGTCTTTCATGTGATTGTCTTCTGGTCATCATTAACAATGAGGGAGGTGGTTCATGTCCCCACTTCCCCACACAGCTGGTGTACTTTTCTTCCTGAAGGAAATGCTAGAACTTTACTATTTGGGGGCTTCAGGTGAGAAGTGTACTGAAAACAAATTATAGAGATTTTAATGGGTTTATCCCTTGTCATGGTGCTGCTTGATTAAGATAAACACATTGTGACACTGAAAAAAGAACAGGGCTTTATAATGCTTGTTCAAGTTTTAATGTTTAATCATGTGTCTCTTCCTGGCTTTCACACTTTCTAGTAAAACAGAATTTTAAAATCACAGTATTATCCTCTGCCAAAAGCACGTCAAAATGCAACTCAAATCCGTGGCAATATTATATAACATAAATAATGTCCTTAGTGTTTAAAGCTATTTATCAATGAAGACATAACTGTCTTTGTTGCACAGAAAGAGCAAGAAATGGCTTCAACCAGTCCTGCTTCTTTAAAATGCAGACAAATAATAACCTTTAAGTGTGAACTTTTATTTCACAGAGAGAACTTGCATGCTTTCTGTTAAAGCTAATAAGGGAAATGTTTCATTCCAACAATTTAATACTAGCACTGTCATAGTCTTTCATTATTCTGGACTCATGGACCGCTTTTGCAGAAAACAGCTTTAAAATATAGGTCAGCATTAAAGGATTTTGAAATGAGGTGAAAATGCTCTTATTTCTCTTTTGAGTGAGTCCTTTATTTTAGTATCTCTAAGAGAAGTTCTCTCTTCTCCAAATCCTTTCTTTGTAGGAGGAATCAGCAGGAATTGTGACTTATTTGAAAGTTAAGAGGCTGAAAAGCTTTAGAGGAGGCATTGTAATCTGTTATAAAACACGTTAAGGACCTAGACATAGATTTGGAGTGTTGGTAGCTCTCTAGCTCATAGGAGAGAGCATGAGGTTATTAGATTACTCACAAAGTGTTAATCCTGCAGCAACAAGGAAACCTAAAAAAAAAAAAGGAATAACAAAATCCTTGTGTTTACACCAGATTAACAAGTACAAAGAGGCATGCATCTCCTTTCATGGTTACTTTGAGATGTATAATCTCTATCCTTTTGACTTTTCTGAAGTTCACATACAGAAAATGTTATCATTACAAATAAAAACCCTGTTTTAGTTGCAAAGCATTCTCACCTCATCAAGAAACCAGTGCTGTTAGCTTTTTGCTTTTATACAAAAAGTATTGATCAAATCCAGAAAAACATGGTGACACAGGGAAAAAGATGAGGAAGCAAGCTTGCAATGAATCACATTTTTTGTTTTCTCGAGCTGCCAGGTCAGCATTCATAATTGGCTATCTTAACTCACACAGAGCATTCAAAGATAGGTGACTCTCTCTTTTTTTAATCTTGTCACTCTGTCTGAATATTAAGAACTGGGTCTAGTTGGCTTTCATGATGATAAGTTCAGCATTTTGAGGCAGTGCTGCTGAGGTTACTTGACAGAACATGCTGAGGGAGTTAGTAAGGATCTTCAAAGCCCTAAAACAATGTATTTGAGGACTCCCAGTGCTGTGAGTCCCCTAGTGGTGATGGTGCTGCATTCCTCTTTTGGGGACAGCTTGGAGAACACTGTATTTATGGGGCAGAAGAGCATCCTTTCTGGTCAATACCTCCTGCTAAGCCAGTTCCAACCCAGTCATGCAGTTTTAGCCTTCATAATGGTTGTGACTCTGTGCTATTGACTGAAATCTTACCCTGTCACATTCTGTAGAAACTCAGTGGACAAAAGTGAATGAAATTCAGCAAGCAGAAGACAGTATTCTGATGCAGTTTACATGAGGGCAAGTGTTTTCTACCCACAAAGAAGGCAAGTTCTCAAAATGCCAAAGAATTGCAGGTTTGGCAGAGAAATTTTCTTTCATTCAGATTCTTCACTGTGCTAGCAGTGAAGCTCTGATCAGTGGGTCAGGTCTTAGACAGGCATCATAGCAGATCTCTTGGTGACAATATTATGGGAATTCAGAAACCCTGTACTTCACAGATAGACCAAGGCATCATTCCCATTGTTTGTGCTCTGCACACTTGTGTTTCATCAGAGTCATCTGTGCACCACATGTAAGGATGTTTTCCAAAGAGAAAAAAAAAAACCCAAAAAAAGGATTTTTGCCCTTGTCACATATTAGTGATATTTGTAGAATGGTGAATATTGGAACTAATCAGCCTCCTGGGAACCATAGTTCGGCGTGGGATATTACTGTGCAAATAGATATTAAAGGGCTAATATTCTTACATTATCTGTAAACATGTCTCCTGCATCTACTTGCTGAGATAGAATGCAGAAAAATTAGACTTCTGTTCCATTATAAGCTTTTTCTTCAGTTGTCTTCTGTAGAGCAGCTAATATAACTTCAGGCGTTTGCACTTTGAATATGATAGGCTTCATTGAGTCTTATTTTTCATTTCCCACTCCTGATGTTTGCTATTAAGCACATTCCAGTGATGACAGACAAGTGGACTATATCGTGATTTTCTGCTTTTCCTGAAGGGGATGTTCCTTTTTATCAGTATACTGAAACTTTTTTAAAAGTCTGGATTCAGACTGGAAACACATAGCTGAACTCCACAGGCTCAATATGTTTATTTGTTTGTTACTGAGTATCTCCTGAGGTTCCATACTGAGGAAGAACTAAATTTCTAGTCTGTCAGTCGGTGACAAAATGAAAATTGTGCATTGTCACTTGCCTTGAACTTTACAAAGAAAAGTCCAGAGTCCCTGGAGGACAATTTAAAGCTGACAGTGAGACTGTCATTTTGTTTTGGTTTTCCCACGTGGCTCTGGGTTTAAAAAATGGAGTTAAATCATCGAAATACGGTGAAGTCCGGAAATGCTGAGTCCGGCCCTCCTAGTGATGGCATCATTTCTTTAGGGGTTCATAAATTATATTGGGCACTGACATTAGCCTTTTGTTTTCCTAAATCTGCTGTTAAGAATAAATCAGCTTTAATGTATAGGTAGAACCCTAGGATCCCCCTGTGTCACCCTCAATAGGAAACGTGCAGGTCTGCAGTGGGTTACCCTGCGGTCACCTGAGGTTGTTCTTGCCTGGGAATATGGCACAGGTTCCCTCCATGCACTGCTGAAGGAACAGGTGGAGCAAGTTGCCACGTGTCACACTGGAAAGAATATAGAGCTTGCCAGTGTCCTATGGCTTCACAGGGTATCTGAGCTCTGGGGACAAGTCTGTTAAGATGAATTATTGTTGTCAGTGATGCTTCCTGTGGAAAGTGAGAAAGCAAACTGCGGTTCATTCTGCTTTGGGGTCCTCTATTAGGTACTGTCTACTCTACTGTTTTCCCCAGATAAAAGCAGTGATGTATTTTTATGTGAATGGAGGGGTTTTGTGGCACATTGATGGGCTTCTGTTCTTACATTATCTGTAAATCTGTGTAAATGAAGGCTGTTTTTAAGCCCTGTGCTGTTCCAAGGCTTGTTTGTGTTTTTTAAGAGGTTGTAGTGTGAGCATTGTAATGTAAAAGCGGAGACCACCCCGTCTGATTGTACCAAAACCAAGTAAACCCTTGAGTAATGTGAAGAAGATGTTTATTTATGGCTTGACCTGTTGGGTTTTTTCTTTTCTTAGTATACCAGACACTTGCAAAGTACAAGCAATAAAGAAGTATTCAGAAATTAATAGGTTTGTGATCTGGGGCCTAAAAGATTTTTTTTTCCCACATATATTTGTTGTAGAGTCATTCCAAATATTTAGTTTATTTTTTTCTGTTTTAGGCTCCTAAGGACCCAGTCTCTGGATTGGTACTATAATAATGTCAAAAGCCGCTTTAAGTGTTTTGGAAGTGCCAAGGTGCTGAAGAACTTGTACAAGAAACACAGACTGGAGAGTGGACTTTGTCCGGATGCATTAGGTAAGAACAGCTGTGTTGATTTCTTGTAAGTGTTATTCTTTCCTACTTTAACACAGAAGCTGAGACAATGGAAATTCTGAGATTATTTCAAGAGAGTTTTTTTTAACGCAATTTTCTTGTTTGCTAAAGAAATACCTCAGTGGAGAGAGAAAAGGATGAAGTGTCTAGAGAGCTGTTTAAGAATTCAAACAATGTTTAATCCTAATTATGTCACTGATACAGAAGAACTGTCTATAAAGTAAATTGCTGTTTGTATTCTAGCTTGTGTTACAAAATTCATCACAGTTCTGAGTAGTCAAAGAATGAGAAAATAATTTTGCATTCAACATTTGACCGTGGGCATATTTCTGTGGTGTTTGAAGCAAAATATGATAAACATGAAATATATTCAGTATCCAAGTTGGCCAAAACTGACGTTTCCTTACTTAGAGTTTTGCATGCTTAAGGATCTGAAAGTGGCCAAATTTTATTTTTGCGTCAATATATGTAAATAGGTAAAAGATACTGATAAAGTCATGGCATCAACCTTTTAACTGAAGACACAATTCACCCCTAACTAATGCTGTTCTAATGCCCCAGCCCATAAGAAGAGTGATTTGAGTCAGAAAATGAGTTTGAAGAAGTGGAGCTTGATGTCATACTGGTGACTTCAGCAAATTACTTAGAACGCAACTAGCTGAGTATTTAACATTTAACTGGATTTACTGGACCAGTTAACTTACTCTTGTAATTATTTCAAAATTTGAAAAGAGATTACAATTTTTCTAAAGTCCCTAATTTGTCTTTTTCTGAAAATATATAGGATGGTAAGTAGACTCTCTAGTCCTTAGTGGATATTTTAGGTGTTTATTATGAAAACTGACATAAAGGCTTCTAGGGAGAAGAGACCTATTTACTAAATTGTAACTTATTAATGTTTTTCCTTTTTGGGTATCAAATTAATATTTCTTGAGAAGATTCCTTAACAACTGCGTACAAATATGTACGTGGACAAGCAAATCTTGTTTTAGTTTGGGCAGAAGTGGAACAATGGAAGTAAAAACTGTGGCCAGGGATGCTTCCAAACTCTGAAATGATGTGTTGCCTTTTTCAAACCATTGTCTCAGTGAGTGGGTGCTTCAATGAAAGTGTGAACTATGCAATGATGAGTTGCAGTGGCATGTGCACTCTCAGTGAGACCTTTCTAAGAAGGCCTTTGAGTCTAAATGTCATTGCTAACTTTTTTCCACCATCCCTGTGACTGTTAGGTAAACCTTTTGTTCCCTTTGAAGATAAATACTAGTATAGGTGTCTGGGTTTTTGCTTTATTTATACAGCATTGCCCTTTAAAATGTAGAATCTATTTCTACCCCAAATGTCATAGGAAAGTCAAATTCCCTGTACTTAACTTCTGCCATGTAAGTTTTGTGCCTAGTAGCTTCTTCATCTCTTTTTTACTGTAGTAATAGGTTTTTTCCATTCAAAATTAATGAGGAGTCTTTGATATAAAAGCAGTCATGTTTTGTAGAAAAGCTGCTGCAGTCATGATTTATCCAACAGCAGCAGCGAGGATATCCCTCATTGTGTGCAGTGCCACCATATCTTGAGTGAATATTCTAATCTAATAATGCCTCTGTTGTTACTGGGTACTTCTTATAGCAACAAATGATTCTGTCTTTCTTTTCAGCAGAAGGAAGTTTGTATGAAGGAAGCTTTGAGAATGAAGGAAGCATTTGTGGCAGTGACTCTACCTTCTACCAACAGACAGAAGGTATGCTGCTAAAATCTCATTTCATTAAAAAGCAATACTACTGGACAAGTAGCTTAGAGTGGTGGTAAGTCTTGTCCACAGATCCAACCATGTTTTGGCTGAACCATTTAGCAAGACACTAAAAGTCATTTGTGTACCACTCTGGGACATCTTGCTTCAGCATTACACCTACTACATGCCTATTCTAGTGTGATTTTCCTAATGTTCAGGTTTTTTTACTTCCCTCCCATTTCCTTTCTTATGCTCATATAATTTTTTCATTCTCTTTCTTAAATTTTGTTGTTCCTGCTGATAGGAACTTCACAAGTTCTTTCCGTTATTTCCTCCAAACTATTTTGCTACAGTCTAAAATAAGCAACATAAAAAATATGATGTTTTATTGTATCTAAGACTTACATTTAACCAGAAACTTAGAGATTGCAACAAATTTCTCTGTCTTAAGTTTTGTTTTTTTTTTTATTTTACTATACATATTTATGGATTGAGGAAATAATGTTTTTCATGAACAATTTAAGATTTAAATATGTGTCCAGATTATGAGTCTGAATTTTGGAGCTCATTATGCAAAATGTGCATATATAAAGAACATGGTGGTTTTATCTTATTCTTCATTTAGGACACAGCATGATGGATACCCTTGCTGTGGCCTTACGTGTTGCAGAGGAAGCAGTGGAAGAAGCTATTTCTAAGGCAGAGACCTACAGTGACAGCCTGGTAACACTTCCAAAAAAAATTAATTTAAATAGGACAGTCATGTTTCTTTTAATTTGGGTAGTGGTACAAACCAAGTAGATATAGACGAGAACATGATGAAGTAGTGACTATCTCATGATATACCTAAAGAGTTGGGCATGGGTTTTATGAACTGATATCCAAGAAGATGCACATTGCATTTCAGAAGGTGACATGCACTTTAAGTGCCTATAATTTCTTCCCACAGTGCCAATAGGGCATATTACCCATTTCCCAATCTATACATATTCTGTGGGAAGGCTGTTTTTATGTGATTTTAGCAAATACAGATACCTATTTTCATGCAGGACAAGCAGAATGAAGCTTGTTACTTGCAGGAGCACAAGGAAGACCTCATAGAAGAGCTGGCCACAACCATTGTGCAGAAGGTATGGCATGTTTTTTTCCCCTATGTTTAATAGCCAAAACACAATGTTTTAGCACAAACACTGCTAACAACAAAAAGGATGACACCAATGTAGAAAGTAAAGTGAATGAACTACAACAGCATAGGCTTCATCAGCTGGGTCTGACAGAGATCAGTTTGTAAGTAAAATCAATCCACCGCCTAACCTGATGTCCTGTATGTTCAGAGCTGAGAGGTACCGCTCCCTGAGATTTGTGATATCCTTCCTTGGAAGGGAAGATCCTTACTTGATGGAATTTTACATCTGTATTTCACTTCCCAACAGGCACAAAGTTTTCTAATATCAAGAGGTATAGCTCTCAACCATATACATCACTTCCCAAAAGATAAAGTTTGCCAGTGTAAAGAAGTATGACTTCTGACCATATCCTCTACTGAACCCTGCATCTGCAACATGTTCAAAGAAAACTACATCAATCATTCACACAGAATTCTCTTAAGGGTGCTGTGAGAGAGACATAGCTGGAGCTAGAGCACAGAACCCTTGGCGTGTCTGAATTCTGTGGCTTTTTACATAAAGCTCATTCTTCTCCCTGCAAAGCTCATGGCTGGCTGAATGAAAGTGGAGGGCTAGTGCGGATAAATACCCCATGGTTTGTCTGGGCAGTTTGGAGTAAGGCAAAATGAGCGTGAACAGAACACTGTTAAGATCCTGTGGCCAGTAAAGTAACCACTCTGCTAAGCTAGTCTCCTTCCATGTGAAATAAGCTAGATACCACATCTTTGTATAGGCTGTGACATTTAACAGTGTATGGATCACACACCAGAAGAGGAACATGTTTTTTATAAGGCTATCAAGAGAAGCCAGAAGAACAGCAGCTCACTGGAAAATAATATGCCTTCTTTTTTGATGGTGATGTTAGACTATCAAGTAAGTCTGTTTATTGGGTCTTTCATAGTCCAGAGCTTCTCTCAGCCAAGCTTGAATTGCTACTCTTTTTGTCAAGAGCTGCCTAACAGGATCTTTTATGCCATAGAATAATGTTCTGTAGATATTTTTATATTTGAGTTGTGAAAATGAAATGTAGCAGGATATAATCTGTCAGTGTAGGGAGACATGAGCTCTGTCTTTCTTAAGATGGTATAGATTTTCGAAAATAAAAATAGTGTCTAGAGACCTTAGACCTCATTGTTCTCACTAGAATGTGTCTGCATGTCATGGGAGCCTTTGAAATTCCCCTCATATCTAGTATTTTATGTTTCTTGGCAAAAAGTCTTGTCTGAGAAAATACTTGACACTTAGATGCTGCTGAAGTGTTACTGTAGCAACAGGTTTCTATGTTTATGTAATTCACCCTGGTATTCCTGCAGGCGCTGTTATATATTGCATTGATGCTTGTGTGCTGGCAGGTGGTCGCACTTCAGGTGGGAAGTAATAGCAGGAGCTGGAGCTAGAGCAAAGGGAAGGTCCAGTGTTTTTCCTGGGGAGCTGGCCTCGAGACAGGGCTCAGACAGTATTTCCCGAGCAGCGTTTTTCTGTCCCCTCCCACCCCGTTTCTCCCCTGCCCTGCAGATTATCAAGAAGCAGAAGAGCAAACCCGAGCAGGCCGAGGCCGACCTGGAATGGCCGCCGTCGCGGAGCAGCGGCCTGGCGTCCGGCGCCGTCTCGGACCAGAGCATGCTGACCTTCCCAGGGAGCCGCAGGGGATCCTACACCTTGTGGGTGAGTGGCACAGCACAGTTTCGGCACCGTGTTTGCTGGTGCACAAAACCAGAAGATTGCAGTCGTGGATCAGTATACTTGCTGCCTGGAAAGGCACGTAGAGACTTGCAGAGAACAAGCATTAATTCTGTGTCTGGACAAGCTGTCACTCAGCTGCGTGCTTCCCTAACATCCCATGGGCCGTGGAGGTACATCACAGACATCGTGTTGTTTTGGTGACTGTGTTGGGGAGGACTCAGTATGTGATATGAGCAGTGTCACTACTTGATTTGAATGCTGACAGGACTCAGTGCCTCAGTGTTTATTCCTCAGAACAGTTTTTCTGCCCACTTAACTTTTTATGTAGGTCTTTGCTGAGTAGTATGTTCCTTTTGTATGAAGTTAGGTTTCTCTAATGTTTCTTTTTCTCCTTAGCCATCTTACAGAAAACAGCCATCACCAGCAACAAAAAAGTATACTCAGCTGAGGAGCACCATTTTTGTTTTACACTAGAGCGTTTCCTCCTTCCACTTATTTCTCAGCACAATGTCTATCTCCTGCTATAAAGCCAAAGAAAATCTGACAAGCTGCATTAGTGACAGTTTTAAAAGACCAGCAGATAAAAAGAAGTGAAAATAAGCTGTAGGCTTGGACAAGCACTTTGACAATCAGAGAGGGAAGACAGTGACAGATGAGTTAGTTCCAGTGCATTTTGACACTGTGGTTTAAGCTGCTGCTCCCAAGTGTCCTGCTACTCTTTCAGTACCCACCTCTCCCCCGCTGAGCAGAACCACCAGAACTGAACGTGGGCTATGTCCTAGTTCCCAGCTAAGTTTGCTCACTTACACTCCCAGTGAGAACAGATTTATGCCAGAATATTGACTGTGGGCCAGAGTTGCTGAGATACAGACTCACATCCTAGTGTTCTACCTACTTGCAAAATGAAGGGTTACTGCCTGTAATGTGCCGCTGTTAATAAGTGATCAGAAGCTAGGGTGAGCATGATTTAAGTGCTTTGCTCTGTCGCTCCTAGGCAAGTTGTTTGTGGAATATAAAACCCAGGAGAGTGAGAGTTAATTTTGTGTCTGACTGAGATGAGTTTTCTTTCTTAAGTTTAAGGACAGGGCTCAGACAAATATGCTGTTTAAATCCTCAGTCATTATACCAGAAGCCTGTTCTGCATTTGGAGAGTTAATTTTGAACTCAACACATTTTGAAATTCTCTTCTAAACTAACAATTTGGTCCTGATTTTTTTGCCAGAGGGAGGCTCATTGGTTTGAGTAATAGTAGACTTTGTGAAAAACACTGGAGAAGCAGAAATGTCAAACTAAGATGCAAACAACTTCAAAGTCTCTGTAGCCATCAGTCAGTACTAGAGATCCAGATGTGTACAGTATTTTATAAGGACACTCTACCTCTGCACAGGGTCTTTTGCCACATTTTTCACCGTTTGTTCCAATTGTCTTCCCACAGTACTTTAAGGAACACATGAATTTGGCTATCTGCTGTAAGTTGTTTCATCTCTCCCATAAATTTAGTTTCTGACTTTTGCTCTCTTTGCTAACTTTGTGTTATCTTATTCTTTTCTCCTTTGGCGTGTGTATATGTTTATTTTTACTTTGCTCTGAATAGAGGGGAATTTTATTAGTATGACCAGATACCCTTGTAAAGGAAGTATAGCTCCAGTCATTCCCATAGCTAAGACAGTTGCACTTATGTTATGCTGTTAGATAGCACAATTAAAGTCACAGAACCTGGGCCTGCCTTACTGAAAGGCAATTTGTGCAGAGCAAATGTAGAGCACTTATAGCCTGCTTGATTCTCATCAACAGTGCTGAAACTACTCAAATTCCTTTTTCTGATGTTGCTTTCCATTCCACTTTGTTTTCATTCAGCGATAAATGGGAAGCATGCATCTGTCAGTAGATTTGCAGGACTAAACCACATCACTGTCTCTTCTGTATATTGTGTGAGAAGTTTATCTTTTCTGCCAAAAGAATTGCAATTTTTTTTTTTCTTTCCAGAACAAAATCTAGCATCTACAGAAGGTGGCAGAGGCCCTATGCCCATTCCAGGCAAAGCTCTTTAGTGCCTCCCAGGAACTCTTGAGTCCAAGACTGTAATGGCAAATCTTCTTGGATTCCACTACAATAAGTGAAGTTTTCTTCACTAACTGACGTTATGTTGACAAAAAAAAAACCCAAACTCTTGATTTGTGTATATACATCCTAACATTGATCTGTGTGTGATGGCTTAGTTTAAGCAGAGATCTGCCTGTAATGATAAAAACCTTTTAATAATAGTACACACCACAGCTAACAAGGGATCTGCTGCAACAGATTTATTAGCACAGATGTTCCTTGTGTAACCAAGGTTTTTGTAGACAGACACAGTGGCCACAACTATCCCAGGGGAAGGAAGAAGAAAAACAAGTTATCATTTTTTTTCTATCAAAGCTATCCAAGGGGACTATTACTGTGTCAGTTACATATGTGAACCTGTTTCCCAATAAAGGTTATTTAACTAGAACTTCCCCTGTTCAAGTATTTCTTTGGTACCAGGCCAACAAATTAGCAGAGGCCGGATAGATTGAGTAAAAGGAAAGAGGAAACATGATTAACAGAAAGACAGACATGCAGGGAAAAGAGACGTAAGGATTGCAAATCTTAAGGCAGGTAGAATTCCATAATTTAAAACTGAAAATTTTTCTTAAAGGAAATAGTTTTGTCTTCTGTGCAGAAAATAATACATGTGCTTTTGCTAGCACAATGAAACTAATAATATATAACATAAGACAATTACATGCTGTAACACTGTCCTTTAAAAACCCATTGCTTTTTATGACCAAAGTTAATTCTTACAGAGTCAGGGGGGGCTGTAAGAATCCCAGATAGCAACTTGTGGTTTCACCTGCCAAGCAATTTTTCTTTTTATCACAGCTATTTGTGCGCAGCTCATCCATATCAGCCAGAAACTTCCAGTGGTCTGTGGAAGCCCTGCATTACCTCCATGCTCATCCAAAACCACTTGCTTTGAAAACGTAATTAAATAAGTTAAAGTTCCTCACTTCTCCCCTCCAAACTATAGTACTGATTGTTTAACTGCAATCTAGAGACGCTGTCTTCTCCTTTTTTTCCCTCTTAGATTTCTTTGAGATCCCTCGCCTAGGCTAAAAATAGTGAAACAGGGCTGAATATTTCATTTCCTCATCTCATAAAAAGAGATGGATGGCACCATCTGTTTCTCATTACCAATAAGCAAAGGCTGTGCAGTGTTGGGATAGGAGGAGTGCAGAGCAATGGGTGGATGCTTCTCTGCTCTCTCAGTCCGGTTCGCCCGCCGTGCATCACTGCCAGCCAGAGAGCAAACGACCAGTTGGCAAATTGTATCCCATTTAAACATTGATGGAGTGAAGGCACCCTGGTGTGTTTTAAGTGCTGTATTAGTGGTCTTTATTTTACAGCGTAAAGATTGCATATATAAACAGAAGCTCATTCATAATGTATAGTATATAAAGCAGCTAGGGATATAGGGAAAAGGAGGATTTCATTAAATACACATTATGATGCACCTCAGGGGAAGCAGAAATATACTGGTTAAGCTAATTATGAGGTCCACACTGTACTGACAGTTGTTTATTTTTTCTTCCTTTTTTTTTTTTACCTCCATTTGATTTGTTTTAAAAAGAAGGAAGGTTCCACAAGCTTAAGGTCTAGCACTGCTTTGGAAATACCTGGAGGTTTTGCAGGTGCTCTGTACCTTTTTAGGTTTGTCTCAAACAAAAGTGCTTGAAGAAAACCTTTTTTGAGGAGGAATCCTGTTTAGCAGTCATGCAGCACAGTGGGAAAGCAATTTCAGATGGGGGAGGCACAGCACTGTAGGTACCAGCTGGCATCAGTTCCTACCTGTCAATGACTGCATCAGAAACATATTGATGTCTAATAAATAAATGCATCATGTCAGAGGGAAGATGGAGCTGTTAACTTTTATACAAGAGATGGCATCAGAAGGTTGCATGGCATGTATTGCTGGGACCCATTTCCAGTGCAGGAGGTGTGAATCTATCCTGAAGCCCATAGGCTGGATCCCAAAGGGTTATTTGCTGTATTGTTTCCTTTGACTGAAGCCAACTGCAGCACCATCTTCTTTGCACAGGATGGAAAAGAACAGTGCATTTTGAGATGGAAAAGCACTTGGTGCTCTAAAAATAATGTGTCTTTTTCATTAATATTTATTATTTGAAGATCCAACTTTCTCTAAATACTTTACAGGTTACAGATAATACTGGCATCTGCTGACTCCACAGGTGACACTGTAACATTTTAATCTCACTGCAAAAAACAATCTGGATTTCACATTAAGAAGGCTTTGTCCATGGTAATCTGATTGATTTCCCTCCTTCCACTACTGCAGAAGGATAGGTAGGATACAACTAGTCTGTGATTCTGACTCAGCAACTAGTGCCAGATTTTAAGGCTCAGGTCGCTAGGCTGTGCAAGGCTAAACATGACAGCGTTGTCCTTTTAAACTTTTTTGTGTAGTTTGAGTTTGTCATTCTTCTTGAGCTGTATCTCTAGCATAAGATTACTGATTTTTGGTTTCACTGTTCTATCCATGTACTTGACAAACTTCCAAGACAGTTTTGGATGCTAGGTACATGATTGAGCCCATGCAGGCCTACATTCAGCTGCATTTGCATACTGTTGGCAAACCAAGATAGGTTTTAAGGCATGAAAGGAGCAAGAATGGAGAAAGGTGGTCATTGTATAATGTTACTCTCCAAATAATGAAGCTCATATGTTATTCTTTCAGCTTTTCTTTTTTTTTTTTTTTTTTAAGATGCTATCATAATACATTCCTGGGTTTTGCAGAATTTTCAGATCTAACTTAAAATCTGTGATGCTCAGAGCTAGGCTGCCTGACAAACCTTACTTTATTTTTAGATTAAGTCAGGGTGTATATTGCCAGAGGAAGAAGTAAATAAACACGAAACACTTAAGGCTTCTTCTGGTGTTTGAGTAGGAGATAAAGTGATTCTCTCTGATGGGCGAGTGCTGTGCTGAGCACAGCTTTGTAGATGAGGGTCAGAACAGGACATGAAACGTTGCACAGGGAACTGAGATGGATAAAAAAATAGCTGCATTTAGTGAAGAGTATTCACTAGAAAAAAATGGTGTATTTAAGTTAGACCTGAAACGTGAGTGCCAACTCACCTCCTCCCCCTCCCCTCTTATACACAAGCACTCTCCCAGAGAGGTGTGCTAGAAGCAAAGCAAAATCCTTCTGTCCTACACCAGAACCAGGGATCTGGATTTTGCTGTTCCTCTCTCTTCTGCAAGTAAAATGGCAATACTGTCACCACAGGCTACTAACTGAGCTCTCAGTGTCTTCAAACTGGGAAGTGTCTTCCCTGTTTGTTCTTAATTTCATTTGTCTAGGACAATGTCCTGTTTTTTTCAGGACACATCATACAACATTCCAAGTGTGGGAGGAGGGAAAAAGAATGGGCTCTGGGTGAACATGTGAGGAGCAGTAATGGCGAAATGCAGAAGGGTTCCTTGTAAAGGCACTGCGTGGATTACAGTTGCATTGGTCTATCTAACCTCTGTTCCACAAACTTCCATAGACTTGTTCACATAAATCCATTACATCGATCAAACTATGATAGTTTGTGCTCCTAGCACTTTCCTAAATTGTTAACCCCATAAGTACAATAAAAGGATGTTTATATTCATGTTCTGGGATCAATATGAAATATCCATTATTACTAGCTTACAAATTCCTTGCAGACAAAGCAGCAGCACTTTTACATGTGAGGCCAGCTTTTTTTTCTTTTTTTTTACACTGTAGGTGATGATGTAGAGCTACTGGCATGCCCACCAGCGATGGGTTTGTTGAGGAATAACCTCTTGTCTCTCTCCCTTATAACCCTTCTCTGCATCTAGTTAATCAAAGTCAGCTAATCTGAACTGAACCAAAATAAATGTGCACCCAAATGTGGCTCTACATATCATTACACAACTGTGGAATTCATCCTGCTGACTGACCCATTCCTGATTAGCTAGTCATTATTTTTGTAGTCTTTTTAAAAGGAGCAGTGCTTTAAGGGACTCAAATGTCTAAGAGGCCAGTAGAAGGATGGAAACAATTCATTGCAGCCAGGATATGTCTGCCACTAGTGAACAAAAAGCTGGCTTGAGCAGACCCTAGAAAGACATATGTTCTAAGGCTTTTGCAGGAGAAGGACCAGTCATCTTTGCTTTCTCCCAGCCTGCTGTTCAAGGGTTTGCCCTTATGGCTGGGATATCCACAAGGGGTGGTCAGGAGAGAATTTTCTTTCAATTGAGTGTGGAAGTCTTCTATTCATCTGCCTGTTCTTGCCCTTTTTCAGAAGGTTGTTAACAGATACTTTGCCACATACAAGATTAACTAAGGAACAGATGCTCGAAACCCTTGGTATTTCACTCCCACTGCTCGATGTCTGGACTGCATACATTTGAGCAGAGCAAAAATCACTTCCAGGATAAATAGGCTGTGGCAGAGTGGCACCATTTGCAGGCTCATACTGTCTCCTTCCTGGTGTGGGAGTTTTCTTACCAAAGGATGCATAAGCTGATAATGCCTACGGATTGCTACTGTATTTGCTACCAGATTTGCTCATTCTGTCTGTGCATTGATTATATTCACAGAGCACAGCTGAGAAGGGGATTTGCTGCACCGCTGGCAGGCATAGCTGCAGAATTTGCAAGGGAGGAGAGGAGATCGATAAGGTTGCATTTAAGTCATCTGGATTTATGTGTCAGTTCTAGTTTGACTCCCTGAATAAACAAGATAGTCCTCCAAGCCCAACTTAGCAGCTGCCACTCAGGTCAGAGCTTGCCCAGCACAGGATTCTGCTGCACGAATCCCGAGCTACCTGCCCTCAGCATGGGTGTTCATGTCCCTGTGCCTGCAAGGGCTCCTACTGTGGTGACCCTGCAGCTGCCTTGTGGCACCCGGGGTTCCCAGTCCCTCCTGAACCTGGGAGAATCCTTGATCTGTTCCAAATAATTGCAGAATAAATTGCTGTTTCACTAGTTATACCAGACTGAAGCATAATGTAAGGGTGGAAACAGGGTGAAATAGGAGGAAAGTGGGGGGAAAAACGTGTGATCCAGTTGTACAGTCTCATCAGATGCTTTTGAGACCTATTTTTAATTACCATTTTGGCTTTTCTTTAGGAGAAAGAGGAATTCTTTTTCATCTTTTGGTGAAAACCCATAGTTTTTCATCTTTTTTTGTAAAATCTTCATGTTGTCTCTCCAAACAGTATGCATACATATTTATTAAGTAATGGAAGATGGGATTACTTTTTATTCACTCTTTCCTTCTTTAATCTTCAGAAACCACTTTGTCTTCTTTTTCATTTTTTTATTGAAGGCCATCAATGAATTACATGATTTCTTTTAGTTCTAGTTCAGTGAAAAGTGAAGGCTGAGTTCTCTCCGTCCAGACATTATAAACTATGCAACAGAAATCCCTGAAGAAGGATTTTTAAAGAAAGGATAATAATGTGTCTGTAGTTGAAACAAACACGTTCACAGGAGGTGCCACAAGACAAGGATGTGTTGGGGAACTCATCTAACTCCAGTGTCTGGAAACGCCTGTCAGTACCCCAGCTGTGTTTTGTGAGCTGTGCACACAGCCCCTGCCCCGGTGGGGTGTGTGCGGAGTGCAGTGAATGATGCGCGGGGCTGCAGTGCCATCTGCTGAGGCACCCATTCCCTGCAGAAACCTGCCGTGCCCCACTGCAGGCTTACGGGGCAGCCTCGGCGTTTGTAACACATAAATACACCTAAAATAGCGCTGGGCGGATGGATTGGGGTTTTTGTTTGCTGAGGAAGCAGAATTTCTGGCTAGGAAATATGCCACGTATCTTTAGCTCCTTTCTTGACATCTCATGTCTTTATAAATCAGAACCAAAGTTCCTGCCTTCTTTTGAAAATTGTATCTAGGTTCCTGTTTTGNNNNCTTTTGGTTCTTCTGTCCTAAGATCTTGTTGCAGGCCAAGCATGTAGGCAGTTGATAAAGCTTGAGGGACGTGGTTCCTTCGTTTGGTCTGTAAAAAACCCCTTGTTCCAAAACCAACTGATCCAAGAGCCTTTCAGGGTAGACAGCCTTATCTCCAGTACATCCGTGCATCCATTCACAGGGAAACCACACGGAGCATCAGCCCCCAGGCAGGATTCTCAAGCCTATTCCCTTATTTTCAGTGTTTTGCTTCCCATACAAATGTCCCCAAGGGAAAGATGCCCCCTGTACATCTACAGATGGGCTGTTACCCTGTGAAGAAGAGAGGCAGTGATGCAGCACAGTAATGTGTGCTTCTGCTCCTGCACAGGTCAGTGCAGCAGTGAAGTCAGCCTGCAGGGAAGTAGGATGTGGCCCATGCTGCAGCTGTAGGGCTGTGGAGTTCATGGTGCTGACTGACTTGAAGTTGATGCAAATGTGCCAGCCAAGGTTAGGGCTTTTGCAGTGTAGCCTCAAACTTTCCAGTTTGTTCTTTATTTGCAAAAACAACAAAAGGAGGTCTTGAGGTCATTTGCATTTCAGATAGAGTCATGAGTCGGGCTGCTAATTGATTGGAGATAAACTTGTAGACAAACATTTGCTTTTGTGCTCTGAAAAATGCAGTCAATTTAGACTGGTTTCTTTTCATGCCAGGATGTGCTTCTGTCCTGTTTCTACACCAAGCTTGGCTATTGACACTCCTTTTTTGTGTCATTATCAGTGCTACCAGTGATTTCAACTGCTCAGAGATGAATGTTTGTGCTTTCTTTCCACCCCTGGTTGTCTGAGTAAAACACAATTCTACCATCTCTCCCTCCATCCCTACCTAAAACTACCTTTCAGAACAAGAATTATCAAACCCTCTACTTTTATGTATTCTTCTGAATTGGAGCTTGTTAGACCATTAGTGCTTCTTGATCATTTCAATCTCTCCAGATACAAGAACTACGGAGAACTGCAAACGTAGCAGAGAAGAGTGCGAATTCAACAGCGTCTTCCTTTTTCAGGATCTAAATGTAGGGGTGCAGCCAAGCTATTTTATCATGCCATTACTTTTCTTGAGCCTTCTGTGACATTGAACCATCCTCAGTGAGAAGAGGTGGTACTTCTAGCAGAGCAGTCCAAGACAGATTTTACCCAAAATTCACATAAAGTGTAGAAAAATAATGAGAATGGCCTCAAGCCAAGTTTTGGTGGCACCTTTATGCCTTGCTATATTTCAACTGGATTTCCTGAGAAAATTTCTTAGCGGTAGTTCCTGCCTAATACCAATTTCCTGCTCCACAGAGACCTTGCAGAAATTCTGGAGAGCAGTTCTCACTGATCTGACCCTAAAGTTTTAGCATGCTATTTTAAAAAATCTGCTTTTTGCTAAGATAAGCTTGTTTGGTTGAGCTTATTTCAAATCCTCGGCTACTACACCACATGGGACTGTGTCCACATCTTTTCTATGTTTCCTTGTTTTTCAGCTCCTTTCATCCTTCAGGCTGTTCATCTTCTCCTTTTTAAATCCTTCAAGCTGTTGTGTCTGTCTCTCCCAGTCCTTCTGACCATTTTATCTGGCCTATAGTGTAGATGCACCTGAGCTGACTTTGAATTACTCAGGCACTGCTGGCCACAGTTTTGCTGCCAAAGCATCAACCTGGGGACAGGAGTGCCCAGCTCCTTCGGGAAGTTTTGCAGCCCCTGCCAAGTTCTACCTTGTCAGGGTTAAGCTGCTGGCAGGTCTTAGGTGAGTTGAGAGCAAAGAGCGGGCACTGCCATCACTGCAATGGCATCACTTTACTGTGGTGTTTATGAATGAGTGAGTAGGCACACAAGAAGCTGCCATTGAAACAAAACAGGAAAGCTGTCAAACATACAGATAGCTCTTCTTATCTCAGTCCAGTTATTGTTTTACAGACTACTTAAGTTCTTCCTGGTATTCTTCTTCTTAAAGATCCCGTTCTTTAAGTAACAAGTGAAAACAGATACTACTGATGGAACTGTAGGCTATTCCTTCTTCTGGGTCTTCAGTATCTCTTACCTGTTGTGTTTGCTACATGTATGTGGAAAAAGAATATGCCCTGAGAGAATATTCATGCACAGCCACAACAACTTGCTGCTTCCAGTATATAACAACTTTAACACAAAGATTTCAAAAGACGCAGCAGACCCCGGACCCAAATTATTGAAAGCATGGCAAATTTGGTAGTTCTAGCTTTACAGTGAAGTGAAGTGAAGTGAACCCCAGCACAGTTAAAACTCAGCACAGTTCAGGAGGCAAATGTGTGGCAGAATTGTTTATGTTATCCATGTATCCTGCCAGGATGAAATCAAAGTTCATGATCAAATTTCCTGTAGTGAAACAATTTATGTAACTGTATGCATTGCATTAAATTATTTTATTTTATTACTTTTTCAGGGTTAGGAAGGATTCAGATGATCTTGATCAGTGAAAGATTTAGTTCAAGGTTTGGAACAGACTAAATACACACTTGAATATGGGTGACTTGTAAAAGCGATGCACCTGAAAGATTTCGTATAGTAAAACTACTTGGAGCTTGTGAATAGTTTATATCACCAAATTTAAAAGGAAACACTCCAGTGCATCATGTTAGGATCTGTGTCTTTGTGCAGACAAGATTAACAAAGTTGTACAGTTGTTGTAGGTATAGAAAATATTTTATTGTACTGCAATAATTCTGGCTCTTCTTCATGAATTCAGAAGCCAAACTAAACCCTTGTGCTTAATTTTGTTTCTTTTTACTGCTGAGCCAAGGATACAGGAAGATTTGCAGTTAATTAAACCTTCTGGCATGGTACATGGATCCCACAGAGGAGCATTTCAGATGAGAGGAGGTGCAGCCAGCAAGTCATATAAGTGTGGCTTTCTAGCCAGCAGGACTCCCAGCAGTGTTTATGCTGTCCTGGGAATTGAAGGGACTTGATAGTAGCTGAAAGTCAAGATCTCCTTTACCTCATCTGCGCCAGTGCAAAGGAGACCTCTGATACAGGCAAAGATTGGCCCTTTTGAGAGTAACAGATTTAGTTAATTATTTGTAATTTGAACATCACTAAAAATGTACAAAGATTTGAGACTGCACTCTTGGCCTATTCAGAGCAGCTGGGCCACTTGAAAACCTGGCATGTGTAGTCTTCTACTGACTGCTGAGAAGGCAACTTGACATGAGCTCTGAAAGCCTTTTTTCTAGAACTACGTATATAATTCAATATGCAAGTGTGAGTTCTGCTTAAATCAGCAGGGCACTGACAGTGCTCAAAACTTTCTAAAACAAGCCAAATTTAAATGTGTCTTCTATAACTGACTGACTTCTCTGTGCCTGGGTCAAAACTAAAATGTCTGATCTGTTTTTGTGGAACCAAAGGCAAGTCTCCTCCCCTCAGTAGCAGTCAGGCTGATTAACAATCCCAACAGTATTTTACTTTATTATGCCTTGAAATGTGACCCTCCTAGAACTAAATAGATGTGCAATTGTAGGCTGAGTTCATTAGTAAGGCGGCAAAAAACTGCTCAGCATATTGGGTGTTGTGTATGTATGTCCTAGCAAACAGAATTCTGCATTAAAATCAGTTGAGCTGCATATCTGTTTCTGGGGAACAGGCTGTTTGTTTGCTTTTTTTTTAATTTTTATCTTCTGCAAATTGTTACACCAGATGGCCTGTTGAGCCAACAATAGATCATCATGTCTCACCACAATGGGATCCCTTTCTGGCTAACTTGAGTCAAAGCAGTTTGATATCAGTCCTCACCAAACACATTCCCAACAACTTCACCTTAATTATTTCTCTCCATCTGGTCCATGGTAGTAAAAACAATTTCCTGCCTCTTTGCATAGCATCAGAAATGCACATAAATAAACAATCTAATGCTGAATTCTTTTGAATACATTAAATCCCATTTGTGATGTTAGCAGATCGACACTTCTATGGGTAACTGAATTCTAATTATGGTAAGGACTTGGATAATTAGCTGCTTCTATTTTTAAATTGCACTCTTTGATTTTTAATCCCACAGAGGTCTCAGTCTGCATTCTCCCTGGCTAGTGAAGATATGTCCAGTAAAGGACAAGACCCTGCATCATCCGTGACCGAGGCGCTTCGAAGGCAGCAAAAGGGACAGTCCAGGAAGCAGAAGGAACGCAAGCTCTCTGCTTTACCCAGCTGGAAGAGTGTAGACAGGCTAAATGAAACAAGTAAATATTTCTAGTACGAATAAGATTCTTTTTTTGGTTCTCACTCACATGTGGAATAAATACAACTTAAAGCAAGGACCTTCTTGAGGGCATTTCTGCTGACCTCTGTGCTTTAAGAGGTCACATGTCAAATGTATATTTGATGCTGCCATGTCACAATTTCATTGGGCTATGTCGTTGCTTATCTTAATTTCTTCTAAAAAAAATATTAAAAATTTGGGTCTTGTGAAATTGGTTTTGGACTGTTACAAAGTTAGACAACTAGTTTGGATACATTTCAGGGCTTCTAAGACGCAAGAGCTCAAGGGCCCTTCTTTGTCGTAGGTAATCTGTCCTCCAGTTAAAGGAGTCTACAGTCCATTGTATCCCTTCCATGGCACAGGATAACTGTTCATGGGGTTACATGGTGAACCAGTCATTAAAATAACTCCTCCTTACAACTTTATTTTCAACCAGTTGGAATTCCTCCCTAAAACTTTATTTTCAACCCTGATGAATTCACAAATGCTGTGTTCTGTGCAGCCTTACTCACTGGTGCTTTCAGACTAGTTTGAGGAGGCTGTATGAGTAGGAATGTCACAGACCAGCAGCTTCCCTGGATCTGACCTCTGTCATCATGCATTAGGTAATGGATGTAAATATGGATGGTGAACAGCTTTCCAAGTCAGCTCCATTCTTGAATCAGCACCCTGGGATAGAATGCAATTCCCTGCTTACTTCTAGATGACATAAGGACAGGTTGTAACTCATGAAGATACCAATGTATTTAAGTATCTGAAGGGAGGGTGTCGGAGGAGCAGCCAGGCTCTGCTCAGTGGTGCCAAGCAATAGGACAAGAGACAACAGGCAGAAACTGATGCACAGGAAGTCCCACCTGGATATGAGAAAGAACTTCTTCACTATGCAGGTGACCAAGCGCTGGAACAGGTTGCCCAGAGATGCTGTGAAGTTCCCTTCACTGAAGACATTCAAGAACCTGGAAGCAATGCTGTGCCATGTGCAGGTTGGTTGGACCAGCTGACCCACTGTGGTCCCTTCCAACCTAACCCTTTCCGTGCTTCTGCAGTTGTGGCTCCTGCTCTTGGAGTGGTCCCATTTCCATTGCCTCTCTTGTTCTGGTTGAAGCATTTGAGTGGCCACAAGAGTGCAGCACCAGCCAACTCCCTCACTGTAGAGTTGGTTAGTCTTTACCCCTACAGCTGCACGAGGGGAAGAGCTGAACTCATTGGAGAAGCATTCCCTGGCTCCAAGTGTTGTCGCCCCATGGCAGAATCTGCTCGTTCTTGCTTTTTCTCTTGTAGCAGCTGTAAAGCCCATCTAACCCCTGTAGCACATTGTTTCATGAAGCTGTGCAAGCAGAAAACTTTCTTTTGTGGGGTGAGTTCACTGGTGCTGTAACTCCCACAGCTGCCTCACTAGGCACTGGCAAGCAGAAGCAGTTAAAATGTGTGTTTGGGTTTGGTGGGGACCAGGGACCGGGGCTGCCCATCTGTTCGATTTGTTTATCTGTAATGCTAGTTGATAACTGGGGAGACTGAAATTTAGACCATTTCAATGCTTCTCCTTCCCCGTGAAAGAAATTAATATTAAAAGAGTACTAAAAATCTAAGTATACCTTACTCTGTGAATTTCTTAATCAGCCCACTGTACAAAGCGTTTTTTCTCCTGGGCATTTTAGTGGAAGGCCTATTTTCAGTAAAGCAGTTAATTTGGTGCTTAAATTCAAGAACCCACTTGAATCCCATTGCATTCAACTGTTGAGTAATTTAGTATTTAACAATTGCTTAACCATAGCAGAGCAACAAATTGACCCAGTTTCTTTTCAGGTGCTCCATGCAGAGGATTTGTTCTGCTTCTTTCATCTAAAAACAACATTTGTCATGAAATTGCGGTGCCTATTGAGCTAATAATAAATAACTGATTGTGCTGATATCTGTAAATATGGTCTCACCTATGCAGTAATAAGCAGCTTTGTATTATGATACAGAAAACAAGAGAAATCTCAACCAAGAGTGATGTGGTAACATCAATGGCCTTTTTAGGCATGTATCCAAAAATTAGTTCACAATTCATTTTGGTTACAGTTCGTATTGGTTTAAATGGTGACTCAAGAGCCAAATTATGATACTGTCCTTTTTCCCCCCTTTATCAATAGTCTTAAAATGAAACTTCTTAAATCTTTTTTTTCCTTTTAACATGGATGAATTATAGCTTATGCCCAAAGAATTTTGTAGAAAAAAAAATTCTTTCAAGTAGGTGACTTTGTTTTGAAAAATCAGGAAGGGAGCACTTTACATGGTAGAATAAAACTGGGATAAAACTGAGTCAGCTTTCTGAATACAGAGTTCTAAGTGGCTTTCTACCCTGTTTGCCCTCTAAGAGGTAATCAACTACTATCCTGTCCTTTCTTCAGTTAACTGAGGTTGGTTGACTGATTCTTGTGTGGTGTTAAATAGAATAAGGGGATATGGTTTGGGGGAGAAAAAAAGTTTGCGGCTCCCCATTAAATTTGTGTAGTGTGGTGAAGATGAATTCAGTTCCTACTGGAGATTTATATCCTGGAGAGCTGTTGTCTTTGTTTGAAAGAATGATGTTTTAAGGAAAGTTCCTTCTCTCAAGAGATCCCTATAGTTAGATTAGTGAGTATAGTAGAGAAAAGTGAACAAGCAAAAGTTTCTTATGCTTGATAGCTTGTTTGCGTTTTTTTCCTCCAAAATCAGGGGTTACAATGAAGAATTACTAGTTCTCCTTACACACCTGACTTCAGTTATATCCTTGGTTGGTCACTGCTACAAGAAAACTAGTATTATTTTGATTTCCTTTTAAGCAGGAGTAAGAATTGTATTTTCTCAAGTTCTCTGAATTGACTTAAAACTTAGGAAGTAGAAACAAGTCAAAAGAATTCAAATGAGTAAGAAAGGCAAAAGTTGTCATAATATTCTCATAGCACCTAAGTTTAATTTCTTTTTAATTTTTGTTTTGTTTTTTGTGGGAATGTTTTGGTGGTGGCAGTGCACCTCAGACTTTTTTTAAACTAAGCACAGCTTACTGCATACTAATATTCTTTATGAACAGTTCCAGGGAAAAAGTAATCTTCTTTTTATCCTACTATTTGTAATAATCTAATGCAGAATGCCTAATTATATTCTACAACAGACCCAGATGTTACTGTGTCCGTTTGAAAATAGTGATGTTCTGCTTACATTTTGAGAAAGCTAATGGTTTATATTAAGTATTTTTATAGCTTTCTGAAAATAACAAATTTGAATCCATGGGAGAAATTCTTAAGTCTGAAAAGTTCATTCAGTAGGCTGTGTAAATCCATGGCATTATATATTTTTCAAGTGCTGCAGAAGGCAGTTATCACACATCTGTATTTCCCATGAGGGGAATTTTCAATTTTGATTGGAAATTTAATCTAAATTTAGAAGAAATGCAATTCTCAGAATTATGAGAGTTAAAGAGCACTTTCTGACCATATCTATTACTTTTTTTGGTTTTTACGTTGTAGAATATATTCTGAAAATGTGGAAGGATACAAGAGCAGCAGTGCTTGTGTCAGACAGAAAGCTCATTTGGTGTTTAGTCTGGGTACAACAACAGCAGCCATAAGAAAGAGTCTAGGAGAGATTAGGGGAAAGCAAGTATTTTTCATACTGCCTCTAAGTAGGCTCTGAACCTCTAGAACTTTCAATTTAATGACTATCTCAGCTGGAAGTGTTTTTCTGTATTTAGTAAATTTTAGTGGATCTCTCCTCCATGTTCATAGCTGTCTCTGTTTTATCACAGATAATTTCAAGCATCCAGAACAACCTTAGGCAAGAAGCTCCATAGGTCTGGTATCCACTGTGTCCCACTTCTTTCTTTTGTTTGTTTAGAATGTTGATTTCTCTAGCTTTTCTTCATGCCCTCTAGTAGTTAGGTTGGAAGAGATTCCCTCATCTCTTTTACTGTGTGTTCTCTCAGTCTTCTCTCCTCCGGGTGGCAAAGCTCTGGCTTACTTAACCATTCCTTGAATGGACACCATTTCAGAACCTGGTACAACCTTTGTTGTTCTTTTCTGATTCTTTTTCCATTTTTCCTTTTCAATGTGGGGGACCAGAATTGCACACAGAATCAAAGACATTTGCAGAACCCAGGATTGATACATGCCTGTGTGTTTACGTTCCATCAGTCTTTCCTAATCATTCTTTTAGGAAAAAACTTTGGTCCAAGTACTCTCCCATTTTAGTCATCACCATGACTTAAAGTGGTGGCTTCTGAGTAGTAGGGTGGCTTGGCTCTCGATACGGGAGAGTTCACGTGGCAGCAGGAGTTGAATTTGTTTGTTAGTTTTGCTGAAACTTTCAATCTGTGACAAGTAAGAGCAGCCTTTCAGAGTGTGAGCACAGTTGTTCTTGTTTGCTTTTCGTAGGTCCGCCTTCTGTTTTCCAAAGCACCGATGGAAACTGGGTAGCTTTGCAGAATGTCACTCTGCCTCGTCCTCGAATGCTCGCCAAACCAAAGAGCCAGGTGTTCAAAGCCTTGGAGAACGAGTCCAGCATTGTGTCTGCCTACGACGAGATGGGCTCGGACAGCGAGGATGACTATGACTGGAACGTGGCCTTGAACAAGCTGCGGCGGAGACCTCGACAATTGCCAGATGACTTCTATTACTCCAATTCCCAGTATGGCACCCAGTGGGTTTATGGCAATGATCAGTACCAGGCAGTGACCTCCCCCTCCTCTGGATTGTACACCAACACTGAGACACTGTTCTCCGATTCGGAAACATCTTCAGTAAACTCTTCCCAGGAAGCTAAAGGACCTAGCAAACTTCTCTGGTTGCAAAGCAGAACTCAAAGTGATATGCCCAGAATGGAAAAGAAGCACTTCCATGGAGAACTAGATGTAAATTTCAATCCACAGGCAACTAGCTTGGAGTATTCGGACAGCAGTGAGACTGAAGAAGTCCATTATGATTTAGAAAAGAGATCAAGAAGGTGGAAGAAGAACAAAGCCATTTCTGAAGACTTACGTGAAGAAAAGAATCAGGCAAAAGCTAACAAGATGAATTTAAGTCAGGTAATTGTGTTTGAGCTTACCAAATACATTCTCAAGAAGAGCTGGGCAAAACTAATTAAGCTATGCTGGCAATATCATGTGAATCATGAGTGGGAGGTGGAGTGTTCTTGCAAGCTTTATCTTCCTCGTGTCTCCTAAATAAGAAGAAAAAGTAGGGTGTTAGACAAGCTTTACCTTTTTCTCTAATAAGCCACTTTCATCCAATCAAAGATGTTGCTAATGTAAAATAGAGTGCTCTTAAGAAAAAAGCCCTCAGGATTTGTCAACAGCTAAGAGATGTTAATTAATCACTTGTTTTGTTGTGCTGGGGTTTTTTTTAACTTCTGTTTTCTTGATATAAGAAACAACTAATATGCCTGGGAATCTATTCTGCAGTGTCTACAAATATTCTGGTAAGGGATAAAGCTAATGAACAGCAGAAATTCAAAAAGGGTTTTTTGTGAAATCCAGTCCAAGTGATGTCTGCTTTTAATTAGTTACCTTGAGTTCTGATGTGTTAGGGTGAGTGTTTGTAAACTACTTCCATTTAAATAATTTGTCAATTCATTAAGTAAACAAGAAAAACCCAGACTGTAGTATCTCAAACTTGGAAAAACTGTTCATACAGGTTGAAGCAAACATTTCTTTTAAATGGCAGGTGTTGGATAACCAGAAAGCCAAGGAGTCTCCTCTATTTGGAGTTTGTCCAGACCTAGGACTGATATTAAGGGATCCGTGTGTCCCCCAGAATTTTGTTGACAGTGCAGGCACATAAGCTCAGGGGAATATTGACCACTTGTCCAGTTCCATTTCCCACATCCTACCCCTCTTAAATCCTAAAGTTGCACCATTGCTGCAGCAGAGTAATAATAAGCCTGAAGCAAGGAGCTGAGGGCTGCCTTCTCCCTGTGCCTCTGATTACAAGCAGCTTGATTCAGTCTTAAAGCTATCTGACCAAATTTAGGATGCCTGGAACAGTTTTTCTTTCATTGTGCTACTAGCCTGTATTTCCTGTAGAAAAACATCAGTACAGCTGATTGTAAGTCAATATTAGAGTTTTACGATTTGAGCAGGGCTTTAATGCTGTATGTCATTAATTCTGGACCCATTCCACCTGCTTTTAGGACTGAGTGTGGGTGTTTGGGGTGTTCTGTACTGATTCATTTGTACTCGTGTCTTCATATATTTAAAATCAATGGTTGTTGAAGGGAAGTATGATGTATTATAATGTGATCTGATGACACATCAGTGGCCATTATTGATTTCCTAGAACATCAGGCAGAATTACAAGGTTTTACAGGGACTGCACAAAGTCCATGTATTGTGCACAGACTTCTGCATTTAGCTTTCTGGCTTTGTGTATTTGTGCATGATCTCTGTGTGTCTGTGTTCACATTGTGGCTTCCTAGTCACAATAGACAATATGCAGAGCATGGAAGATCAGAGCTCACAGAGAAAGTCCTGGAGACATTACAGAATCACAGAATCATTTAGATTGGAAAGTCTTTTCAGATCATCCAGTCCAGCTGCTAACCCTGCACTGTAGGGTTGACCACTAAACATTGTCCCCAAGTGCCACGACTACACGTCTTTTAAATACCTCCAGGGATGGTGAATCAACTACTTCCCTGGGCAGCCTGTTCCAGTGCTGGATGATCCTTTCTGCCAAGAAATTTTTCATAATAGCCAATCTAAACCTCCCCCATGCTCATTCAGGAGAGGTAAGAAAGGTAGGCTGCTTCCCAAACATCTGTAATGGCATGCCTTAGCAACTGAGTGTGTGCTTCAAAGTGCAAGCTGGTGTGGAAAATGATTCTTCTTTCCAAGTCTTTTGTGAGTTGCTTTGTCTCTTGTAGCTTCTCTGTTGTGCTGTAAGTGCAAGATTCGGGATTCTAACCCACTCTCCCCTTCATTTTACCCTTGAGGCTAAAAGAAGCTGTTCCTGCTCCCCTGCTCCCTCAGCCTCAGTGGGGCAAACAGAGGCACACTGCCTCCAGATCATGCCACTGTCTTCAAAGCAATAAAATTCTCACTAGGAACTATATTATGGGTGGGTTTGCATGTGTTTAGTTTGTGTTTGGACACACACACACACAGAGGTGGCCGATTTGGCAGCTGGTGCTCACATTTGTGGAACTTTTACTCCAGCCTCTGGAAAACAAGAACTGCTGGCACCAGGAATGAACTGACTACCACAATTTAGAGCAAGGATGTTGCATGGTTGAACAATTCTAGGAAGCAAGTAAAATTGTCATGTGTATAAGGAACCTGATATAATGTATGAAAATTAATTAGCCAGACATCATTTGCGTTGTTCAGGAAAATGAGATTAAAGGGATGTCAGAGTTCCATACATTCCCCAGAATAATGTATTGATCTTGGTAAAATGATTGAGGCTGCAGCAGGAGGAGCCCTATATACAAGCATTTCAACAAAATTATACTGTAGGTGTGTGAAGAATTGCAGCCACCATAGACTTAAAAAAGATTGGCTACAGGCTCCTAAACAGGCACAGCTTTTCACATGATGAGATTAGGCAGAGTTTGCAGAGGCCATACAAACTCTTCTAAAGTCTTGTTGAACCGAGATATTAGACACTGCATAATTGATTATGTGTCAATTGCAGTAAAGAAACACACATTTTCAGTACTTTGCTGCATTGGAATATAATCTTATTTTACTGCGTTGTAATAATAAGATGATAATTTGTTAACCATTAAGTTTTCATCAGCATTGTAGAACAGGATTTCAGTTTATCAGTCTAAAAGTTGAGGTTTCATTTTTAATTTTCAAATAGTGACGGTTGCTTTCTTGTATTCTAGTCTCCAAGTTTCTCAGAGAGATGAAAACAAGCCCTTTTTCTTCTTTGCTTTGAGTCTAGAGAGTTGTATGCAGATATGTTCTGGAAAAACTGCAGTCAGTTCATAGCTCACAACTGAATTTCAATTTAAAATCAGGAATTTTTTATCAGGATCCAGTTCCAAGATTAGGATAATGCTGTGGCAAGTCTTTTTTTCTTTAAATATATTTTAGACACAACAGTGGAATGCTGACTTTGTGACTGAGAGAGAATTTTTTGTTTAAAAATCTTCAGTTACTTAGAAGGCAAAACCTGAGAATAGATACCAAAATGTGCTGTATCTGTGGACTTTTTTGCTTAATGATAAGTAAAAGAATAAGCTCCTTTACTGAGCTGTCTGTAGTGATGCCATAAACACAGTCATGAAGCAAGATATGAAAACTGTCCTGATAAAACCAAAGTCCTGCTATAAATAATATCCGATTGCTTCTGTACCACAAAAGACTTACATTTCTCTGGGAACTGAACTGGAAAGTGCAACCTTGCTTTTAATGATTATTTTTCTCATGGTAAGTTTCTACTAAAAACGGACACTTAAGCCACCAATCATTATCTGCTTTTATTATAAATAATTATAATAATAGCTGATATTATTAGCAACGCTAATATTGATATATTTGGTTTCATTATCTTTTTGAGAGAAGGATATGATTGTTGCTTAATGGAGCTGAAGTTCTTATGTTTCTGATCCAAAGTGGAGGGGCTTAATTGCTTCAAGTGAAAGAAGTGCCCTCATTACGAGTTTGTTTCTTTGATCAGGAGGCCCCACCTGTTAATTAGAGCCCTGCTGCCCTGCAGCCAGGTAAGAGGTGAGCACTGTCAGACTGCCTCTTCCCACGGGATGGCGCTTGGGATGTATTCTTTGAAAACAGCTCCCTGAAGTCACTCTGGCTCTTGATGAGAAACTGCCTGCAAACCTCACAATTTGTGTGTTCTTCTACAAATTTTAGTTTCCAATTTTTTGGTTTCCTATATCAAGGGAACATTCTCTCAGGAATTTATAGTTAAAATTTATGGACTTTGTTCTGGAGCATCTTTTTTTGTATTTCTTTTTTGTCCATTCTGATTACATTGAGTTATCAGCAATTTGTGTGCAAGGATTTGGACACTATTTATGAGTAAAGCTGTATTTCTTGTTTTCATTGTCTCCTAAAAGATTTATGCTTGCATAGAAACACTTGATTTTCTTTTAGAGAAACTGGTTTTCATGGCTGTGTCAGTCTGCCAGGCTCTCACAGAAACTCAGTTTTCAGATAAAATGGTAGCCCTTTATTCTTGTTTGCAGTTATTAGCATTGTATATTGCTGATAGATGCAAATGGGAATTTACACAATGATTTGCATAATGACACAAAAATGTCATTAAACTTACCAGAAAGAGTGAAAACATGAACTGTGAAGACTAACAACATTTAATGCATCTATTAAATAATAATAGTAATACCTTTCAATTTATTTATTTTCAATTTATTTATTTTATTGTTTTCATGGCTGCTAATTTTTTAACTTGTCAATCCATGAAAGAGGTATAATCTCCTGACAAATAGTTTGCTGACACTATCTGAAAAGCCCAACACACAAGTCAAGCAACCTGCTATTAGCAGAAACCATAAAGTGCAGCAGTGTAAGGTACCATTATCTCTGGATATGCACAGGAATAAACAGCTCTAGCCAATATGGATAATCCACCTGCTCATTTAAAGGAGGTTGGAGAGCTAAAGAAGGGGTAATAGACATACCTGAGCCCAGCTGTAATACAATCAATACTCTCAAGATGAGTCCTCCCCCAAGAAACAATGTGTATTCAAAACACAGATTTAGCAAATGCAGAATGAGACCCTGGGGTTGCCGAGGCATCTCATGACTTTCATCTGTGCTGGCAGACCTAGCAAAAAGATCTTTAAGTTGCTGCCATGTGTGATCCTATGAAGACTGTTATTTTTTCAGGATCAAGAGGAGTCGTCATATTGCTGTTGTCAATACAGATTCTTTAGATTAACTAGTGGTGTTTTCCATGGATGTATATGTGCCTTGCTACTCCAATAAAGCTGCTGAGCAGTTAAAGCTAAGCAGATCTATTTAAGAAGCCCCCAGAGGACTCATGCATGTCCTGCTGCACAGTGAAGTCTGTCAGTACAGCAGTGAGGAGGAAGTGTGGGAAAATTCACCACTCTGGATTGCCAGCCTCCCTCATTGCTCCACTAGATTTTATATACATATCTGTAAGCTCATTTAAACAAGAATACCAAATTTGTCTTTACAAGCTTGATCTGCTCAAATGTCTGCATAGAATGAGATCTTCTTCTTTTCCTTGCAGACTTGACCTCAAGGTAAACTGTGCTCAATCTTCACCAACACTGCTAGAGTAAGCCCACACCCCTAGTGCAGAGCTGTGATCCTCAAACAGGTATTTTGGTAGATGAGAGCAGTACCAGTTTTTGGAAGTACCAATTAAATAAATGGAGGTAACTCAAGTAAAGAGGGGTTCCAGTAATTAGCTTAGACTAGATGCCTAGCTGTAAATAGCTCAGGTTTAATGAGCTGTATCTCCACTAAACTGAATTCTCATAAAATACAAGAGCAGTTTAGCTGTGCTTTCTATTCTCTCTATCACATAAATTATGATTGTTTCTTTCCTGGGTACAAATTCATGGACTGATTGATTCAGCAACAGGTTTCAGGGCTCTTTTTATAGTAGTTTAGTGATTTGTGAGTATTGGTCATTGGCAGATTGTTGGATGGGGTGTAATACTGATATTTGTAAAAAGTAGTGGAGAGACGTGCAAGAAATGTCTGAAGAAAACTTCTCTTGCAATTTGAGGAAACATCGTTGTGATCGAGATTTTTAATTTAAGAGGTGGAATACACCAGTCTTTTGCACATATATAGGAGCATGTCATATCATAAAACTGAAGTGAAAACACACTGGTTTGAAATCTTGTTTTTGATCACTGAACAGCTTTTTAGCAGAAAAAACTTTTTATTCTGCAAAAGCTGATTATTTGAGAAAAGAGTTTCAGCATAAACCCTTAGTCTATTGTAGCTCTCAAATTTTTGTTGTTCCTTCAAATCTTGATTTTCTAAAAGGGCCTTCTGTATCCATAGGTGAACTATGAAGCAATAATTTAGTTGTGTAATTGATTGAATTGCAAATAACTGCAGACAAAAATTGTCCAGAACACTGTGAAAGTGCTGAACACTCCAGTACAGTTTACTGTACTGAGAACTGACATTATGAACATGATGTGTCAATTCATTAAAAGCAGTTTGGTGGGTAGGGTTTGTGAGGAGTGGGCAGAGTTAACATTTCCTGTGAGGACTGGAGGTAATTGGTTCATCCATGAACAGTGCTGCTACAGCTGCTTCTGTTTATGTATTTCCAAATGAATGAAAGAACACAGCTTTTAGTCTCTCCAGCAGTGTCTGGTCTTGTCACAGTATGAGGATCTAAGGCAAACAGGAATAATTTCCTCTCTAAGAATTGCTCCAAATTATCCTCCTAGACCTGCTGAGATGTGCCTACCACTCTGGTCTCAGGCTGAATTCTTCATAGTCTCCTTCTGGGTGGTTGTGTGCAATTATGCTCCATTTCAAAATATCTGTCACTTTTAAACCCACCTAATACCATCCTGTTTCATATTGTTGGACTTGACTGAAGCACCAAACAAGCAAATGATTCAAAACTTTCTCTCAGCAGTCAGCAGGGAGAGAACATTTCCAGAAGGCAGCACATGCTATAGGTGGAACAGGTTGCTGTGGGAGGTGCCTGTCTCTCTCCAGGCACCATAGTGAAAATCAGGGCAAATTGGGTCCTAATCAGACAGCACAGATCCAGAAAATGAACTGATACATACCAGGGTTTAGTTTTTAGAACAACTATGAGATATTTTCAGATTTTGTCAGCAAGGACTGACAAAACTATCCCCCTTTGCACCTTATTAAATACTGGGCAGGCACTCTGATGAACGGATTTGCAAAAAGATTTTGCTTTGCTTCTCTTCAGCTTCCAAAGGGGCTTGTGGCTGAGTCTGTAGTACCCGCTATATTTAACTGACCCTTTAAATGTTTCCCAGCTTTAAGGATCCAAGACTCAGAACAGAAGGTGCTCCTGAAGACAACTTGTTCCAGGAAAGTTGGCATTTGGAAAAAAAATCATCTCTATAGAGGATCTACCTATGTAAATAATCACTGGGAAAGCTGAAAATCTTAAGCAACGTCATGTAACAAAAGAAAAGTTTTTCAAAACTTTTTTTCTGGCAGTTCTTTATGAAGAACATGGATAATGCTTAAGACCAAGCAGCCAGGGAATGCAAGCACAGCTTTCAATTGAAAGCTGAACACAACTGGTTCAGTAAGCCAGGTTACAGGTTATTTCACTCCTGCAGCGCACTTTCATCTGCACTGTGCTAGTGAGGGGTGGTAGTGCTGAGAATGAGAAACATGGGCATGTTTTATTGGTTGCACACAGATACAAAGTGATTTTGATAGTTCCTTTTTAGATAATGTGAAAGTAAGCAGGAATGATGAATATAATCCAGCAAGTGTTGGTTTACTGGCATTCCTTTTTTATCAGAACACTTAGTGTGCCTTCTTTCCAGCTGCCCTGCAGAGTGATCATCTTGCCTATAGTTTTCTAGAAAGCTGTTTATTCTTTCTGTGCCTACACGGGAATTACATGTTTTTTTTTCTAATGTCTTTGTAGGATTTTGATGATTTATCAGAAACAGATATAAGCAATGAGGATCAGCACCATGATGTCAAGCCTGAACTTATGGAGGATGAGCTTAAATCCAGGTTATTTCAGCTTGCTGCTAAAATGAGTGACAAGGAAACATCATCTGGTGAAGAACAAGAGTCAGAACCTGGAATAGATCTGGAAAACCAGAAGGAGAGTTTGTCCTCAGAGGAGAATGGCAGAAGTATTCAGGAAGAGTTAAAGAAGGTAAATGATAGTTGTAAAGGGAATGCTACTTGTAAGAGTTAGAATCCAAAAAGAGAAAATTCTGGATGGAAAACTGAACACAGTTGCTTAAAAAAACCCTCTGAGGTCCTTTATACCGGTCTGAGCCTGAACCCCTTGCACAGATGAAAGTTCAGTTAAGGTGTGTTTTCCTCTCTCTGAGGAACAGGGCCTACAGTATCAGTTCCAAGCTGAGAACTCAGCTTGTGCAACAAAACTGTTAACTGGCTAATATTAATGAAATTATGTCAATTTATACTGGCTGCAAATCAACTTACACTTTTTGATTTAAAAACATATCCAGTTTTTCTTTTTTTGTCCTTGCTAACCAGACAGTTAGTGGTTTTTTCCATCCTTTTAGTTGCTCCTCTCTTTGTAGTATTATCTAGTTTATGCAGATGGCTTAGATTCTTCTTTTGTGTCTCTATCAAAATATTTAGTGTTTCTTTAAAGCTTTCCAACCCTTTTACCCTGTCAGCTAATAGGCTTCTGAGAATAGTAATATTTTCTAGTGAAACTGAAATTCCATGTCAGTTCTGATAGTGCCTTGATTTGTGCCATTTCACCCTTACAAAGAGATACCAGATTTCAGCGTCGCTCACAGGATTTACCACCTCCTCTCTTCCCTTTCTACCTCTGAATTTCTCTTCAGATCATGTGATGTGCTTGAATTTGGTGCTACAGGAGCCAAGTGCTGCCCCTTGCCAGTCAAGCGCTCTTATTCCTTAGATCCACTTAGGCTTATTCTAGTCTGCTGCATATCTTGACTTGCCTTTTGGGGTGTTGTGTGCACAGCAGCTCAGCTTTGATAAGGGATGTGGACAACTCTCTAAAGGAAATCTATTTGTCATAATTTGAAAGATGTTTTGTTCAAATTATGTAAAGAACTAATACACTGGGAGATGAAAACAGGATCAAGTCATCCAGGCAGACAATAGAGATGCTGTCCAAGTATGCAGGAACCATGTCAAAAAAGCCAGTGCCCGTCTGGAGTTGAATCTGTCAAGGGACACAGAGGGGAAAAAGGTCTTCTACAGGTCCATCAGCAGCAAAAGGCAGATGAGGGAAAGCTGAGCTCACTACTGCAGTGATGTGGTGATACAGAACATGGAAAAGGCTGTTACACGACATTGTTTTCACCTCAGTTTACAGGTAAGATTTTCCCTCAAGAATCCCAGGCCCCTGAGACCTGTGGGAAAGCCTGGAGCAGTGAAGACATATCCTTGGTAGAGGAGGATCAGGTTAGCAGATATTTCAAAAACTGGGATGTGCACATGTGCATGGTGTCTGATGGGGATGCACTTCCAAGACCTGAGGGAACTGGCCCATGTCATTGTGAAGATTGTGGCAATCTGAGACATTCAGAGCTATTAATATTATTTATTTTGGCTTTAACAAGACTTTTAGCCATCAAATGCAAAGGGAAATGCAAGTCCTGCAGCTGGGAAGTGATTAGCTTATGCACTGCTATTCAATATTGGTGAGGCCATTTCTGGAGGGCTGTGTCCTGTTTTGGGCTCCCCAGTACAAGGTACTCATGGACACACTGAAATGAGTCCTGTGGAGGGCCACTGAGGTGATTAAAAAACTGGGGCATCTGTCATCTGAGGAGAGGCTGAGAGAGCTGGCATTGTCTTGTCCAAGAAAAGAAGAGAAGGCTTGGGAGAATCTCTTTATTGTGTTTTAAGATCTGATAGGGGAGAGTGGGGAATGTTTGCTGTGGGAAGTAAAGTGGAAATGGAACTTTCCACTGACAGGAATAGAGGCAGAGGGCACAAACTGAAATACAAAAAATCCCATCCGAATGAAAAGCTTTTTCATTGTCATGGTGTTTAAATACTGGAATAGGTTTCCCAGAAAGATTGTAGAGTCTGTGTCCTTGGATGTATCCAAAATCTGACTGGGCATGACCCTGGGCATGTGCTTTGAGCAGAAGAGTTGGACTAGGAGATCCCCTTACATTCCAAATGTAAGGAGCGTGTGACTCTCTGATTCGGAGTTATTTAGCCATGGACTAATCAGGAGTGTAAGTACCTTTGTTATCACATGTGCAAATACCTCCATGATGTACACACGACCTTTCCAAAGAAATCACATGAAGGCTTTATTGTTAGAGCTTGTTAGCAGCATTTAATTAGTTTTTATTTGGTTTGCAAAGACAAAACAGCAATATCACATTATTCAACAGCATATATGGGCTAGCTGAGGTTACAACGTGATGCAAATGAAATCCAGAATTAAAGGCTGTAAAGAGGACTTTCTGAAATGCTCCTGTATAGAGAACTGAGCACAGAAAATGCTGAATGGATGTTTTTGGTGTACTTGTTCATCTGCATGCATCTACAAAGTAATATTGGTTGGTTTTTTCTCTCCTAATTTTGTTATTTCTTTAAAATTTGTATGTCAGTTATTTAAAATAAAGCAAAGACTAATATCTTTCTCCTCAATAAAATTTTCTTAAGCTTTAAAAAAGAAAGGCTTACCATGTTCAACAAAAAAGGAGTGCTTGGAGTTCCCAATCCTTTATTTGATTTGGATAAAAAAGTTCTCATCATTAATAGTCATAGTATATACTCTTTTTGTCTATAATAAAGAAACAGGAATACTCCAGTACTCTTCATGGTCTGGAATTCAGCAGAATTGGCAGAAGAACCTTCTCCTGGTGTAGAGAAACAACCACACTGCTTTCATTCCTTTTCTTGACAATTGTCCTTAAAGGTACTTTAAAATCTTCTGACATGTGCCTTCTCTCTGGAAAGTTGGCTGGCCAACATCCTACAAGGAAATACTGAAGATGATACTGTATAATACCAGCTGGGACTGTAGCAGTCTAAAATACAGACATACCTAAACTCATAAAAGATGCAGTAACTTTAGGATGAGTAGATATCATGTGAAAGACAAGCATAGAAAACCTATTTTCAGGCAACCAGTAATTTTAGATGCCTTCAAAGCCAGAAGTCCCAATATGCTGTCTCTTTAAAAAGCCTGATGTTGGAGAATGCACTTGTAGGGATTTACAGATCTTTCAGACTGGCAGACACCATTATTGGTCAGAGACAGCCTCCTGACCAGGGCATCAGGTTTCAAATTAAATATACAGAAGCTTTAGTTCTGCACCATTAAAATGAGAGCTGGAGTGCCTAGATTCTGCTTTTTGTTCCTGAACATAAATACTGTACTTTAGCCATCTTGCTTGTATTTTAGCCATGCTGCTTGTCTTAGTTAGTCTTTAAGCTTCTGTTCTCATAAGCTTATTCTGGAACACTTCAGCAATTTTATATCTCTGGGAATTTTTAGTTCTCATACACCTGACTACAGGATAAGACTTTAAAACATATATTGGTTTTGTATCACTGGAAATTAAGTACCTGGTGCTTATCTGATCTTCACCTATCTGCACCTTTAAAAACCTGGACTTCTGTTTTAGTGGAAACTGGGACGCTCATGTAATCACACATGCTGTGGATGCTTTTAAAAGGGTATTTAGTATATTATGATCTCAAGTGGTAGTAAAAATTATCTTTAATGGAGAGTTAGCTGAAGTTGTTTGGCATTTATGGATTCTCAGTTCTCAAATTGAGTTTTTGAGTTATATGTCTGCCTTTAAGATGCAAATTTGAATATGACGACCTTTGAGTTAATTATTTATTTTATCTGGGATACCTGAGGATTTAGGCTGGTATTAATTAATACAAGTTAATTTTGGGACTTAGACTTAAATCTTCGTAGATTTTCAGCACCCTCATTTTCATTATCCCTCAGTTTGGTATTGCCTAAAATGGTCTTGTGAAGATTCACAGCTCTCATTTTAAACATAATCCTGCAGCAGACTTGTTTTTATGGAAAATATTTTGTGCTTCTTAGGCTACAGAAGTAGTTCATGGTCTTTCTGGGGTATGCAGAGCCCTGAAAAGTCCATTTATCTTACTTGTGCAGTGAAAGGCCATGGTTTTCATCAAAAGCCATGCTTAGGGTACAGTTGGCCTTCAGCCCCTCTAAACTTCAGGTGTGTACAAACAAAAATTCTAATTGTGCAACTGTTGTCTTAGTGTAACATCTTTTACTAGCACAATGATTTGCACAGTTCTTTCTGTCTTGCTCTTTTGTTCTTTTTATTGGTTGGTTAATTTTTGCTTTACTGCCCCAAACCCTATGGAAAAGCAAAATGTAAATTCCCTTTGAAGTATCTTAATGGTACTGATTCTGAGAGTGGCAAGCATGATAAATGGGTTCTATTTAGTTCATACTTTCTTCCATCCATTCTCCTTCTCTTTTAATACTTTCATGAAGATAAATTGACTGGGTCTTTATTTCATGGTATATGCCAGTATTACATTCTGGAAGGCAGTTTTGGCAGGCTGCATTTTGAATGCAGTCTATGCCTGTGGCCACCTTATCAGAAACTATAGAGATTATGTTAAAAAACAGATTAGCTCCTGCCATTTTTTCAAATTGCCCACATAGCATGGAAATTGAAATAGTTGTTAAAACCTTACTTGTGTTTTTTTCTTCTTTTCTCCTTCTGCTTAATACAACTTGCTTACGATATACCAATGAGGAAGTGAGTTAAACTTCCATAATAACGTGGAGTTTCTCTCCTCTTTGCATTAGCTTGATGCAATGTGCTGTGCGCTTAAGGAATGTCTTTAAATAACATTTTCATGTTGGTTTTGCTCAGAGAATCTTACAACCAAGGCTTAGTAACTTGGTTTAAATCCTTCTGTTCTCTGTTGACATTACTACCTGACACAACAGCTCTTTACTGAATGACAACCTCTAAGTGAGTTTGTTAAGTAGCACAGCAGGGTGCTGTTTCCTAAGTGAAACCTCCTGAGTCTCTTGACAGTATGAATAGCAGCATAAATAATCTTCTCATTAAATATTTATACTTCCATTCTCTGCAAACATTTTATTCTTCTTAGGTTTTAAAAAGCTTTATTTTGGGGAAAGTATGAACTATGAATAACATTTTCATGTTGGTTTTTGCCCTAGGCCTATTTCCTTTGTTCCAAGAGAGTACATATTACTTTTTTCACCACGTAAATCAGCACTGTTCAACTACTGGTATAATGGGATTGACACCTATTAGAAAATCTGCCTGGCCTCTCTCTTTTTAGCAAGAAGAGTAGCCAGTAGCTGTGCATTTGGGTGCATGTTACTGCAGAAGAGAGAGCCAGCTCCCTGGTGTGTGTGCTGGTGGCTGTGCTCAGGGCTGGCCTTGGAGGATCAGGGCTCAGTGAGGGAGGTCAGGCAATCATGGGGCTCACTGGTCTCTGTCGCTGGAGAGACATCTGCTCACAGCCTTGATGGAGCTGGAGAATGGCACTGGACATGCACGTACCAGTGCATCCCTCCTGTGCACCACAGACCTGTTGAAGCATCACGGCAGGGATGTCTGGGCTGCTGAAACAGCAGTGCTGTACTGTCAAGGGTGAGCCTGTGTCTCCTGCTGGCTGGGCTTCTTTAGGCATTTGTGCTGGTGCAGGCACTGTTCTCACAGAAGATGATGTCTTAGTTTATTGTGATCATTATCTTGCAACTGCCTAAATTCCTGGGTATTTTGGCTGATGTGTTGGTTCAGGCTGGGGTTTATAAGAACCTGCCATCCAGCTTCATATGCCTAAAAGGTTTAGAAGTCTCTGAGTAAAAGTTTCTAAAGAAGAACCACGTGGATCACTTTGGCCAGAAAACACAACCGCCTGATTACAGTAGCTTTACTACATTGCTGCTATTACAGTAGTTATGCTGAACAGCGTAGTACAATGGTATCTTCCTGTGTTAACAGCTTGGAAGGTATTTGTGTGTCTGTTGTTTCACATTTTTGTGTGTAAGATGCTCACACTAATTCTTGTGTTTTCATGGATCATTGCTTTTTAGATTATGTTAATTATCTGGGCAGTCTCCCAAAGTCCAGGATTGAAAACTGAATGTGGGCAGCATTCTAAAAAGTTATCTTTAAGGTTTATGAACTGCAGATAATCTGTGCACAGGACTTCGAATGGCAGCAGAAAAGAAAAGATTTTGGTTAGGGAAGGTGAAAAGAGGTATGAGACAATAATCTTCACATTGAGCTAATGGATCCAAAGTTTTAAATTCTCAGTTCAACAAAGCAGTCAGTTATTTGTTCAGCTTTAAACTGAGGTTTAAGTGGTTTGCTGGACGAAATTCCCGTTCAAGGCATTTCTCCTATGTATTTGCTTTGAGTCAGTCTTTAGTATGAAATATCAAGCTGATCCTATTTTGTCAAAATCTGAGTCTTCCATTTCAAGCATTGAGACCATATACATTCATTTTTTTAAAGTTTTCAAAGTGAGCAGTGATGTTTGTGTACCTCCAATTCTGACTCTTTCTGAGTTCAATACAGATGGACCATCTGAGATATCTTAGACTGTCCCACAGGGCCTTAAGCTACCAGTCCAGAATACACGTGAATCTCCCAGGTCCGTGTCATATCTGACAGCGTTGTTCCAAAATCCTCTCATATTTCAAGCTGTTTAAAATTGCACTTTGTCTACCTGTGTTTAAACAACTGAATCAAAGCCCTGTTGGATCTACTGGTGAGGGGCAGAAGTGGTGACACTTCAGCTGCCTTCACATGGGGAATGCAGCGTCCTTGTAAACAGCTTTTTTGTCACAGTCTCAGTTTTGACATTTGCATGCATGCACACCCAAGCCAGTTCGGCCCGTTGTGCATGCAAGGGGAATCTCCTTCAATTCTTTCCTTGCCAAAGATTTATTTACTTAGGGAGAAAATGTCCAAGCCATTCTACAGATACAGTTGCAGAAAATCAGTGACATTAGTGTAAGCTGTTGGAATAAAATGGTTGGAAAATAGACTATTTTTTTACTGCTATTTTGTTTTCTTTTGTAAGCTGCCCCAAGACTCAGCAGTGAAAACTGAGATCTTTCAGATCTAGCTGGAAGAGTTTCAAGGAAATTGCTCCTCAGCTGGAAGATACTTATGTCACAGCACAGCCATTGGGGCAACTGTGGTTTTATCATGACTTCAAGGCAAAACCAGTCAGTTCAGTTTAAACAGGGCTAAGGAAATTAGAGAGATGACTGCAAGCCTGCTGGAGACTTGTATTTTAAAGGGTTTTACTTGTTTGTTTTGGGACAGTGAGGCCAGGAGAGGGACAGCAGAAAACAGGTAGGAAGTGATTTGGCACAAGACATCTTACTTAACTTAGCCCAGGTGTTTCCCACGTGGACATCTGACTGTGACATAAGTGAGGCACAGACTCTTTGGTAACTACTGTCCAAATTGCTGCCATGTACACTCCAAAAGTGAAGATAGCTGGCTGTTCTTCATCTTAACATTGCTGCAAAAGTGTTTTTCTATTCCTAGTGATACTTCTTGTGATGGTATTTTCCCTCTGTTTCATTTCATAAACAATTGTGTGTGATTTGCAGTATCTGTCTCAGTGACGTCTGTTAGTCTAAACCTCACGAATCAAATTAAATTGGGCATTGCTTTATTTTAAATATTTTAGTAATAAATGTAAAATCTAAATTTTACTCTGTTTTAATCTTGGTAGTTTCTTTATCCTTGCTGTTTATCCTAAACTTCCCTCTAAGTCTGAACATATATAGTTGTTAACCTCTGTAGCTGTTTATATAACTTTTCTGCCTTTTTATTTAACTGCTTTCCCACTATCTAGGAAAAACAAAAGGCTTTTGATCTTCATTTAAAGCTGCAGTTTTTATCCACTGTATTGCAGCAGGTGAGAAAGCTTTGTTTTATTTGTGTCTTCTTACATCTCTTATGTAGTAAGAGATGCCATAACGTGATATTGAGGGTTTCCACATTTCTCAGTCACCATTCTCAAACTCAAAATGTTTTCCTGGAAATATCAGGCCTGAAAAATCATACCTTTTGACCACTATCAATAATCATTGCAGAAAATTATTTTATAATCACAGTTAACATGTGAAGCAGACTGGCTGTCTTGTTTGGCCTTGTGATGAAAATTTGATTTTATCAGTATAGAAGAACAGAAGACAAAAATAAGGTGTATGAACTTTCTATTCTTATGTACTCACCTATATTAAGAAATTTGGAAGGAAGTTTTCTGACCATAGTGGTCTTCAAAAATCTTTCTAAGCTCTCAATTTAAAAATAATCAAAACCCTTAATTCATTGTAGAGTTTGTACAGTAAGTAGATATTTTCTCACTTTGCTGCTAGTGACTGTTGCTTATCATTCTTCTAGGCAGAAAGAGGTTTTATATTCTGTGCTATTTGAATCTCAGCTTATGGAGATCACATATTAAAAAATATTTTCATTGTATTCCCTGAGCAAATATATGTTTATCTTATATTTTAAAATACTTGCTATTTTTAGTATGTCATACTTCATTCTCTCAGTCATAAAATAAGAATCACTTTTTTGCTGTTAGAAGTTGATGTTTAACTTAGCAAGACACTTCTCTCAATTTTTTGTTTTTTCCTTGCTCTTTATTTTGTCTTATGACTTGTAATCATCTTTTAATTATCTTGAGATGGCTTTTCAGTAAAAACATCAATGGTGACATTAAAGAAAAAGTGGTTTTGCAGTTGTGTAATGTCATTGGTTTGTGTCCATTGTAGATCAGAATCCTGTGTGGATTTTAAGATGTCAATATTTTCATTATTCATCCTATAATATTTCACCTCTTGGAAAATCACTTCCTTTCTCATGATTATAGGCAACTTGTCTCTAGAAATAAGGCATTAAAAGTTAATAGGCATAACATCTGCAACTATATTAGGACAATGGATTGAATTAATAAAATGTAATATTCAGAATTACTTAATACAGTCAAAAAGAGAGACTTTATTTCTCTGTGTTATACTTTGGAGACTGTCACTAAAATAATAGCTCTCATTCTGTAAGATAATTTTGCTTTCTTTTTCTAAAAGGATGCACATAAATGAAGAAATTGATGTTAAAGGTCAAGGCAGGAAGTCTTAAACTTGAACAGAAGAGTAATTCCTTGATATCCCAGTTTATCATGATATACTTGTCTGCCATCAAACAGCCAGGCAAAATTTAGCCATTTTCTTCCCCTCAGTTTTCATGGTAATGGGTGGTTAGGGCTCACTTTTGGCCCAAAGATCTCTTGAAGGTCAGTGTTGATGACTGCCACAGATAGTTGGGCATTGATGGCTCTTTTCTTCCCACGCTGCAGTAAATGTCCCAGATTTTGCTGGCCTGTGAAGGACTTTCATTGGGCTTTTCAGGGCCTTCTTAAAACTCTACAGTGAACTCCCTTAGGGTGGGGAGATGAGGGAGACAGGTTTGGGGTTTGCTTTTGTTTTCACCCAGCTTGGATTCAATCAGGTTACTCTGAAAGGACGAGTTAATCAGTGGCAAAGCAAAACTTATCTTCTCCCCAGCTCCCCTTAAGTCCCTACATAAAAAGAGGGATATTGACTTTGACTCAGTGCATGATATAACACCTTGACACTGGAGCTAAAAATGATTGCACCACAAGTCATCAAGGATGTGGTCAATACTGCCAGGACTGCTACTGATGGGAAGGTGTTCATGCTCTACTTCTTGATCTAGCTCTTCATGTCATTGTTCTCTGTTGAACTGCATGTCACCCCCTCCCATGCTTTTTTAAAGAGCCTAATGATGACACTGGCAGAAAAAAAAGAAAACACTAATGGCTGAGTACAGTGGGCAGAAAAAAAATAGTCCTAGTGATAGAGAACCTAACTATTGTAAGAGCATCAAAAATAAAAGCCATTATGTTCGTGCAAAGGAGGGGATGTGAAAATGTCACAGGCTGCTGAGATGCATACAAACACGTAAAGCTCACCTGCTCTTAGCAGTTTGGGTACTTAATATTTCTTCAGTTTTATCATCCTGTTTTCTTTCTGTTACTTGTGCAAGAATGCAAATAATGGTCTATAAAGCGCCTTCCAGTGTAGCGTGCTTGAGTTGAACAACACAGGAAATACTGTCAGCACCAACAAGGAAAGGAAAGAGAGACAGCAGAAGGAAGGGAAGTGGCTAACAGTCATCAAGACCACTTTATCTTTAGACCACTGAAACATAATTTCTCAAAACAGGAATACTTTCCATCTGACAAGCAGATAAGACAGTAAAGAAGTTTTATAAGATATTTGTTATATTCAGTGCAAACATGTATGTATGTGTGCTTGCATACACACACGTTTTTAGCATTTCATTGGTTTTAAGACTCAACCACAAAGAACTCAGAGAAATTGAGCATACTCTTTTGACTGTGTCCTTAACATGTTGGTGACCATGGATATTAATTATCATTAAAAGGATAATGCATGTTTTCCTCATTCCATTAGATGCGTAGTCTCAAATTCAGTAGAAAAAAGATTTTCATAACTAGCAGAAACATTCATACTTGGTTTGCTGCATGGATTTGATTTGGGAGTGGTGGTGTTAACTCAGAAGCAGGGTGGCACAGCTGAAATCCAAATGCATCCCAGAGTTTCGAAAAGAGTGGCTGCATTTAGCTTTCCTGTGCTGGATATTTGTACCAGAGACTGCTTTCTGCATCTACCACATCCATATTGGTTCTCTGACTTGCTTGACATGACAGAGCCTGCGTCATGGCATGACAGCTCTCCATGAGTCACTTAGAGGTGTAAACAATGACTTTTCCTGCAAGGGCAAGATAAATTAGACAACCAAGAGGTTTGGAGCAATTTGAAATCCACCTACCAGGATGATCCCGATGTGTGTGTGTCTTTGAATTTCAGGTGATTTTCATATCATCTGGTAAATCCTGAGTTTGACATGGGTGGTCAGGGAAGGGAAAGGTTTGTGAATACTCAAATACCGCAACACACATTCTTTTTTATTATTACTATTTTTTAAATTTATTTTGGGTTTTTCCCATGACACATAATTATATCTAGAGTACCTCACTATATTTGCACACTGACTATTTTGGAACATGAGCTGTTTTAACAGCTTTTGACAGTTGCTCAAAAGAAGGGTAAAACATACAGAAAATCATTAACTGAGTATCCAGCATTTTACAAATCACATTTCTGCACCTAAGGAGGATTAGATTGGACATTAGGAGGCATTTCTTCACTGTGAGGTTGCTCAAACATTGGCTTTCTAGAGGGGTGGTCAGTGCCCAACCCTGCAGATGCATTTGGACAATGTCCTTAACGACGTGCTTTAACTTTTGGTCAGCCATAAACTAGTCATGTAGCTGGACTAGGTGATCATTGATCATCTTCCAAATGAAAAGATATTCTGTTCTGTTCTGTTCTGTTCTATTCTATTCTATTCTATTCTATTCTATTCTATTCTATTCTATTCTATTCTATTCTATTCTTTCCTGTTGAACTTCTTTTCTCCTATCCATTACCTACTGAGAACCTAGGGTATTTTTCACTCAAAATCTTGATTTCACAAAGATTTCTAACACAGACAACTTTACCTGGAAAACATAAGAATTATTTTATAGTAATCGGTCTGTGAAAAATGCCAATATGGATTCTCGTATTGTGGTATAAAAATTACTTTTTCTAATTTAATTTAATTTAATCTTTTTCTGAAATTCATCATTAAATACAAAGGATAATAAAAAATTTAAGAAATCATGAACACTAAAGTGAGGCTACAGTTCTTGAAATGGAAAACATACATCAGTGAACATGATGAAGAGTATGTAGTGTCTGGCCTTCACCCTTTTTTGTTCACTACTCACAGAATTTAAGAACTAGGTACTTCTGGAAGTAAATAATAAAATAAAGTAGCATTGATTTTTCTCTGCTTTCCTATAAAATTATTGATCTGTTTTTAACCTAATTGGCACTTGTGAAAATAAATGGAAAAAACCAGTAGGCTATTCATGGGGTTCAAGTATTTGCTCTCAGTAAGAGTCCCAGGCCTGCTTGTTTGGGGCTGTGTTGGCTGTCCTAACTAGCTAAAGATTGAGTGCTGTAGCATACTGTATTTGCTTTGTTCTTCTTCTCTTTAATCTCTCATTCTAATTATTTCTTGTAGTTCAGATGAGTAATAGTGCTAAAGATGCCTTAATGTATCAATACACAACAATTGAGCATGTACTGCTAAAAATGTAGCTTTTCAGTAAAAGTCTTATCTGACATAAGAATGGACAGCTGATTAAAGGAAAGAGATAATGAAAGCAGGTTTCCAGTTTAACCCATCAGAAATTGTGGGAATCAAAAGAACATTATTTTGCCTGTATCCTGCCTATAGACATTTCAAATCAGTTATACTCTCCTGTACCATACAATTTACTGTATAGAATCCAATGACTGTCCATTTCCTCAGTACTGACCTGCAGATACTTTGTTTGTGAGAAAATTTACTGACAGGTGAGCCCTTAATTCACATGCATAAGTATTTGCAGGTTTGAAGAATGAATTAAATTTTGGTTTAAATTTTTCCACACTTTCTTTTAGGCAAAGCAACACTAAAGGTATTGCATATATATTCAGTGACAGTATTTTTATTGGCTTCAACAAGCATTGGCTCAGTCTCCAAGCTGTATGGATTGGGTGTTGAGCTTGGTGCTTGAAGGTACATCAGGTGAAATTTTTTTCCTTCATGAGAGGAGTTGTCTTGAAGCTTAAAGCTGTGTGAGAATCATAAGAATCAGGACAGTTAGTTACAAATTACAAGTAAGAAACACTGATAAAAAAGTTTTCAGTTGCTTTTAAAAACTCGATAAAACTGCATGGTTTTCCTTGGTAACTGACGTAATTTATTCCATATTTAAAAAATAGGTAAATTGAAATTAAAAAGAAATATAAAAGGATACAAATGTTTGCACACTTACAGCTCAATCTTTGTTTATTTGGGGTGGTCATTTAATTCATAAGAAGCATTTTAGTGAAATGCTATCCTTACAGGGCTGCTGAAGATTGCTTTCCCATGTTTGCATCCACAATGAAATGGCTCCTGTGGATACTGGATACAGACATAGATGATTACATATCTCTTTGCCAGTATCCAAAAAGGAAAACTGTGTTTTAAAACATATTTAAAACACTTTTGCAAAACCAGCTTTATGTAGCTCACTTAGAGTATAAAGCTGGGTATTTGTGTGCTCCTTTGTGATAAGATTTGGACCATCCCTCCGGTAGAATTGTATTGTAGAAGAATTGCATGTGTATGTTATTTTGCATGCTGTAGCAGATTGGGTATGTGAGAAAGGGAAGAAGGAAAAGGTAAATAAATTCCAATTCTATTACATGGTTCTTGAGTCTGTTTGCAGCAGAGAGCCATGGATATGGTTTTAGCATGGCTAAAGGTGTGGCTAGTAGAAGGTGATTTATATCTTACCCCTCTGTGCTAATTTAATGCTGTTGTTTTCTCTATCTGTTCTTGTAACAAAATAGAAGTACTCTGCTGTCTCTCTCTGCAACATATCTACAGAAGTCCTGAAAGTCATCAATGCCACTGAAGAACTGATAGCAGAATCCACCGATCCCTGCGATTTCCCAGATGACATTCAGGACAGAGGAAGAGGAACCCTCCCGCTGGGCACAGATCCTGTCAGGCTCGACGAGCAGCTCACCACCCTGGAAGAAAATGTAAGAAGAATCAGTATGTGAAAGAGTCACATGTGTGAGTGAGTGCACCTGTTTGTGTGCACCAACTCGAAAGTGAAAGCACACAGGCAGCATCAAATTAATTTGGGGTTTTTAGGCAAATACCTAAGTAGAAAAAACCCCATGTTTCAGCAGTGCTTAACTGTGTTGGTGGGGGTTTTGTATATGGACTTCAAAATATTGAGGGGAGGGCGAGTTGGATGCTTTGGGGTTTATAACTAAATTTAGAAACTCTATCTCAAAAGCTCACTTATGCCCTCCACACCTCCGTGGCAGTGTGGCTATGCCATGCCTGGCTGAAACCACACGTCTCCCAATCTCTGCACAACCTCATCACTCCAAGGACAGGTGGGTAAAGCATGTCCCCAGTCACACAGAGAAGTGGAGTAGCTCTTCCTTCCCCCCTACATCCCCAGCACACCGTGCTGAGCACCCAGGGAGCTGAAGCTGCCTCCTGCACTGTTAGAAAGAGCAGGCTGGAGAATCTGAATTAAACAAACATTTGTTTGGCCACGTCCAAATCATCCATCCTTTTTCATGAATACCTGTCATCTGCAGGGGAAAGTACAATGCTGAATCATAGATGGAAGTCACTACTCATTGCAAATTTTTGTGAATCCACTTAATGGAATTGGTATACTTTTAACTTTCAATTTTCTCTTCTTCCCACATTTTAGTGATTACATTTCAGTGCTCTTTCCCTTCATTAGGAGCTCTTAAAGATCTCATAGGAATCTGCATTGTTCCAGTATATCATTCTGATCAATTCAAGAAAACAAATCCTGGTTTTCTTTAGCCCCAGAAAATTTTCAGACGGAATCTCCTCTTAGAGGATAAAATCAGTTTCTTCCACAGAAACACATTTCCACAGCAGCCCCAGGCTAAGAACTGAGTGGAAGATAGTCTAAGGCTCTAAAAGCCAGTCCTGGCACTGGACTCTCTCTCAAGAAATAGTGAAGTGTCCTAAAAGTCCAAACATCACAGAATTCATCTGACAGGAAAGTGAATATGGAATAAAAATCCAAGTCTAGGCTGGACCACGTCTTCAGAAGAACTAAGAAATTCTGCAGGACAGAGAACAATTTGGGGAAATCTGCTCCCACAATTTTTTTTCTGTGGAGAATCATGTTGTAAAATATCTAAGGTGCATGTTTTCTTCCCCAATTGCACTTCCATAATCCCTCCCAGCAATATGAAGCTTTGGCATCCATTGTGCTGTGGCTTCTAATCATTCATTTGGGCCAAGCATTTATCACTGAGCAGACACTGGGCACAGAGGCACAGCATTTCTTACTTTGGCTTCACCCTCACTGCAGCATCTCCTATCTACAACTTCCCAGCTCCCTGCAGAATTCACAAGGTATGCAGCTCAGCCTTGCTGTGTCCCCACAGTGTATCTTTCTCTGTTCTGCACAGGACACGAACTAGGTGGCAAAAACTTCACAGTTTGAAGATTTCACCATTACACTCCATGGTAAAGAGCCTTTAGAAATCCAGGAAACCATAACTTTTCCCATTGCAGCTGGGGCCGTATCTACATGAACCACATCCTCTTTGCAGCAACTTCTGCGTGAGGATCTGTGTGTCTATAAACACTTTGTTCATTTCTGCTCTCTCTAGCCTTTTGAGGACTGTGCATGCAACAGTGTGGAGAATGTAGGGCCATCTGTATCAGAAAAAGGTTGGGGTTTTGTGGAAGTCATACATACCTAAATGATGGCAAAATAAGTCTCCATGATCTAAATGTGAAGGTATGAATAAGGGCATCATTTTAGGGAGACCTGCAAGGACACCCACCATTGCTGTTTGGAAGTGTTACAATTGTCCAGGTAAAGAGAACATTCTTTAGAAAAATATTTTCTTTAGCTCCAGCTGGAAAATGTTCATTAACATTTCACAAAAGTAGGGGTTGATTGAGTTACAGAAACACTGATGACCTTTCTTTCCCACATTTTTCTATCAGTCCCATTTTCTTTAGATTTTTTTCCCCCTCTTGGAAAGAACATATTACTGTGCAGAGATTTTTGCCACAGCACTTAAATGCATCTTTTCTTTAACTTTCCAAAGAAGCTGCTGTTCAAAATGTTCTATTTTTTTTTCTCTAAGCTTTTAGATGTGACAGAGAAATCTAAAAAAATTGCCTTTTAATCTGAACTGGCTGTGGTATGTCATACTTTAAAAATGTATCATTTAAGTGAACAGTAAGAATAATTAAACCCCACAAAACCAGGAGCATTTCTATTTAAATCATCATGTTAACTTTATGGACCACCTGTGTCCTCAGGTACTTCAGCAAAGATGTTACATCAGATCACTTATTTATTTTAGGTATGTTTTTCAAAGATTTCATGCCTGCAGTTAGAAAGTGCTCTTACAAGATGCAGTTTGTACAGACGTAGTGATTTTATTTCTTAGCAAATTCACATGCATGAAAAAAACTATCTACAACTGACACAAATTAAAAACTATTTCAAGCAATTAAGAAACAATAACGAAATAGAAAAAGAATAAAAAGTTTAAAAAAAAAATCAATCTGGTAATTCTTCACCATTTTGATCCATAAAGTCACAGCATTGCCATAAATTATTTGAATACTTCTTATGTCAAGGGACTGAATGATCCAGGAATTGTGGGCAGATAAAATGACTGGAGTGGAAGATGTGCGAAGTGAAGGTATTGGCTCAAGGATCTGCTTCAGATCCTGTTTGCTTGCCCCTTTACCCTGAAGTCAGCCACAGCCATGTTTAATTCATGCTGGGTTTGTAACAACATGGTCTTTACTGCTATTGCAATGGGGAAAATCAGAATATGTATTTAATTTCCACTGTGCTGTTACCAGCCTTATGGAAACAAGTCTCTTGGCTAAGGAGTAAATGGGCTGAAAGTGCAGTATTTTCGTGGTTCTGCACAATTTAAAGCACAGATGTTAAAAGCTAATGCTTGAAAATTACCCTTTTCTTTCCATGTACCTTAGGGGGTTTGTGAAATAAAAGAAACAATAAAACACAGTGTATCCCTAATTACTGCTCTGAGGGGCTGAATGGGAAATGAAACCTTTAGCTGTAGTTATAGATATCAGGGGTCGGCCAAAATAGTAAGAGTTGTTAATTTTTAGAGAAGAACTCTGAATTATAAAGTCAGTAATTCTCTCTTATGTGGCGCAAATAAGCCTATTGATCCTCCACAGATTCACTCAAAGGCCCAGGAGGCAGGAAGGTTTTGCCTGCTGTATATTTGGGTGAGAGCAGGATGGGATGAAAATCGCTATACATTTAAGCACATTTACTCCATAGGAAGTTAATAACTATTTGCTGCTGAACAGTTATTCATGCAGTTTTTACTGCCAGAAGGGATCATGTGGATTTAAAGAAACTCAGCTTTATATGAGGCGTGATCTGCTTACTTCCCTTTGCAGACTTTGTACAGTGTTATGCGATTGAATATCGATAATAGAAAAGCAAACTTTTCAACTTTTTTCTTTGCTGATCAATCTAGAACAAAACTGGTTTGGAATACCATTGTAGCACCTATGAAATCTGTAATGCAGCCAACTCATTCATCCCTTCCCTTTGTGGATGTATGTTTTTCAGATTATTTCCCCATGACTTTCCTCTGCCAGGTAAATCTCCCTGTGGTGGGCTAGCAAGCAGGGAAGCTTGCAGGTATGATGGAAAACACAGTCTGCTCAAACCTGCATGCCCACAAACCAGGCATCACTGACACCTGTCCCTGCTTGGCCCTGCAGGTGTATCTGACAGCCAGCACGGTGTACGGGCTGGAGGGGCAGCTGACCAACCTGGAAGACGCCGCACGCAAGATCAACAGTGTTACTGAGGAATCTGAGCTGGCCGATCTGGAGGATCAGGTGGCCACAGCAGCTGCCCAGGTTCATCATGCAGAGCTTCAGGTGAGGACAGCAGCTCCTCCCCATCTGCAGGTTTCACACTACCTTGCCTAACACCCACCTCACCCTACACACTTGGAATATTCTTTTGTACTGCCATAGTCTGATGATCTGAGGATGCTGACTGCATCACACACCCTGACCAGAGCATAACTGAGCTGTATAACTCAGCCCAGCCAGATGTACTGTATCTCTGTTTCTTCCCTCAGCTTGGTTTTGGACGTGGCACTGCAGCAGCCTCTTACTGCAGTACTAATGCTGGACTGCTCCTTGCTGCCAGGCAACTCCGTGTCATGTGCGTGGCCCCAGTTCAGACAGCAAATAGAGTCTGAGGCAGCTTATCTTATCAGCAACTTGTCAAACACTTTCCAAAAGATGCCCCTGTTGGCCGTTTTCTGCTCAGCCAGAGGCTGAGCCAAGGACAGAGCCTAGGGCTTGCATGCCTGCTGTGGGATTTAGGTGCTAAGCAGTGCATATCTCAGCCAAAGGCAAGAACTCGTGTGCACTGTGATCTTGCACCACTCTAGCAGGCTACAGAAAGTCCAGGGCTCAGAACATGTTGTGATCTGGTGCTAAAAGCTAATCAAGATAATGCTGCCACACCTCAAGGGGCTGACACTGCTTGCAGCTCACGGCCCAGTCTCTATCCAGGAAGATGCCCTGACCTGGCTGTGTCAGGATTTAATGGGAAGTACCTGGTGGTTTTACTCAGTGGGAGCATGCTCAGCTCAGGACTGAGCAAAGATCTGAGAGCCTGACATGTCTCTGATGTCAGAAGTGCATTGCTGTACTACTTGGCAAACTGGCAGTAGTGTTCTGCTGGCTTTGGTCATTATTTTAGGGTAAATCTGTAATGGGGGTGAGAGGGAGGAGGAGAGAGGCCAAAGCTTTGCAAGGAAGCCAATGGAAGATCTGCAGAGTGAAGCCAACTGTGGCTTCAGGTATCTTTGTGCATCAGCAGTTGGGTTATATGTCTGACTACTCTGACTCTTCTTTCTCGTTTGTCAACACTTGTCTCCACTACTCTCAATATCAGACTACTTTGCCCTGCTAATTTGTTTTTCATTCAGTATTTTTATATAGTGTGTGCCTGCATTTATGCATGCTTGTGTTTAATATGCATGTACATTTGAACTATAAATATTTAAGATCAAATGTTTAGATTTTGTGACAGAAGATCTACTTTGCACATGTATGAAATTAATTTTGAGTTAGGAAATGTGTCCTGCAAAGTCATTTTTGACTGTAGCCTTTTAAAAACACAGCTTGAATTAATTTGGGATTATGCAGCTTAAGGTATTTGGGAGATAGCAGATGCAGGTTTTCTCCCCTCCTTTCTTTTTTTCCTCAAAAGGAGTAAAATGCCTCTTCCTTGGAGTCACAAGGTAGGTTGGATTGTTCTTTTACTCCATCTTTACTAACAAATTAAGCCCCTTTTAATGTCAGGACTAAAGAATGCAGGAAGGTGTCAGAATTGCTGAAGAAGTTAGCCATCTGTTTATATTTTCTTATTAAAGAGAATTTTACTGGGGGAGGGTTATATTTCAGTAGTGGCATCCACAGTAATTTTAAAACTTCTTTTCCCCCCTCCCCATCTGTCTGTCTCTCTCTTTTATTTTCTTTGAAGATTTCAGATATTGAGAGCAGAATATCAGCTCTCACTGTTGCAGGCTTGAACGTGGCTCCCTGTGTTCGCCTGACAAGGAAACGGGATCAAAAGCAAACAAACCAGGTGCCAGAACATTATGTAGTATTCAAAAATACATTGGGGAGATCTTGCCTCTTTCTCTATAATGGAGTTGAGTAATGCATATGTGTTGTTTACAGATGCATACAATAGACACATCAAGACAGCAGAGGAGAAAACTTCCAGCTCCACCAATAAAAGGTGCGCCGAAAGTGATGTGTAAATGAGAGAGAGAAACTATTTTTGTAAGACTCAATATAATGTACACAGCAGGAAAGAAGGGAAAAGTTTAAGTTATGAAGTGAACAGAGAAATCCTAATAGACTGTCCCATCCTCCTCATTTTCCATGTACTTGCATTATATAAAATGCTCATTTGTCACACTTAAAAGCATCACCACTTTCACTTCAGTGAAAGTTATGACAGTGACAAGTAAACAAGAGCAGAGGCAGAAGTCTGGAAAAAGCAAATGAGGAATGCTGAATACTTGCCCTGTGAGAGGGGTGCTGCTGCTGCTGCTGCTGCTGCGTGGCTGCCACACTTCACAACCCACCACTTCTTTAAAGTCTATATTTGCTGATTTCAATCTGTATAAAATAGCTCAGCAAATGTTCATGGTGTGTCAAAGAATGGCTGTGACATGCCTTTGTAAAATCAAGTGGGTTTTTTCTTTCATGATTTTTTGTGGATTTTTGGTTTGTTTTTTTTTTTTTACCTCTGCAGTGCATTATCTCTGAAAATTCGAGGGCTTGGTTCACTTTTGTAATTCCACTGATTGACATGGCCTCAAACTTTAATTTACTTGGAGTACCACAGCCTGCTGTTTTTAATTTAAATTAAATCCAGCTTTCCTCATACATCTTAGGGAAAGTTTTATCTCTCTAGAAGCTGTGACTCTTCAGAAGTACTTTTATATCTGCTTCAATCACTTATAAGAAAAATATCCCTTTCTGTATTTTTCCCAGGTGAAAAAATAGATGGCTCTCCAGTTACCACTGTCAGAACGTTTAACAGAAACTTCATGCTTCAAGGATCTCTAACACAAAGAACTAAAGAAAGGAAAAGCACTGCCAAGGACTTAATGGTAAACAAATGCTTTTAAAACTGTTAAAAGCAGTCAAATAGAGAGATAGCAGTATCTGTGTAGGCAGCTGTATTTCAGCATCTTCAGAAATCTTCTCTTTGGTAGTTTGAGGAAAAAATTAAGGAGACTGCTGAGGCAACTCTTGAACAAATACGACCAGTGTCCTGGAAGATGTCTGACTATATACCATGGAATAGCAGCTTCTGAATGTCAGCCTGTGATAATGTAGCCTGGCTGCCAGGCCTCCAGGAATGTGCTACCCGTATTTTTTAAAGAAAAAATAAATTAGTAATCCCCTGCATTTCAGACTTCTGAACCAGACCCTCACAGAACCAGCTGTGCATTGTCACTTGGCAGATGAGAGTCACCTTGAATTTCACTAATTGTTGAGGAATGTTCCAAGGTTATCTGGAATTTAAGGTGTAGACAGGTCACACATTGGCTCTGCAGGGTTTGAACAAAAAGGCTCCACTCAGGACACCCAGGACAGCTGTCAGTCATTTCTTCTACAGCAGCCATAGAGGGATAAGGGAAAAAAGCTGACTGTCCCAAAGCAGTCTGCCACAGGATACGTGGGAGATACGTGGGGAGGTGAGAAGGGAAAGGACTCGGCTGTCTTCTTCAGCAGGTTTGTTTAGTCCTTCACTCATGTTTTTTTCTTTCCTGTCCCTCTCTGTTCTAGGAACCTGCTATAGGATCTGCTGTGATGTACTAAACTTACATTTCCCGACTGCCAATAACACACTGCCTAAGGCTGTACACTAGAGTGCCTTTTCTTAACAGCCATTGTGTATGTCCAGCTGAAAATGGACCCTCAAGAACCCACAGAGCCTCAGTTATAGGGCTTCATTTGGATACCTCACTGAGAAAGCTGTCCAACTCTTCAGCATTGTGGTCTGCTACAGGAAACTCTGCCTTAAAGTTCTCAGAGGACTCTAGACAGGATGCTATGTTTCAAAAGCAAGGCTCCACATTTTAAAATGCACTTTTTCTCCCTATCGATTGTACTAAAGTATGTCGTCTTTAAACTGCAGTATGTTTTTGTACACTCAATCAGTCACAATTATAGGCCAATTAATCTGCCAAAGCAGACCTGTGATCCATATTTGCTGGCCTCTTACTATTCATGTGGGCATCTGTCTTGTCGAGCAATAAGAACAACTCTGTGCAGTGTGTGCTGCTTTTCAGCTGCGTGGAGGGAGAGAATCTGTGTACCTCGCTCTGCTCCCAGGGAGTCAGTGGAAGTCTTGGGAGGGTTGGTAGGAGGAGGAAGACTTCTCTGTTCTCTGAGAGTACATCTCGCAGATTGAAAGTTCCAGCTCCAGAGCTAGGGATATTGCTCTAGGCAGCAGGGGTGTCATGCTGAACCAGGAATTGGTGGCCACACATGTGGACCAGATGTGTCTTTAGTTGTGATCCCAGTGTCTGGAAACATCTGAACACTGTTATAGAAACCAACACCTTCATATGTCTTGTTCTTGGCAGCATTGTCCACTTGGTGGTGGCCAACCATGCTGTAGTTCAGAATAAGTTCTGTCCAAACCTTTAAGATTGGAAAAAGGAGGTGGTGCAAGTATTGGGGATGGGATCTCTGCTGATAGGCTGGTGGTTGTGGGGTGGCTGCAGCTTGCAAGAGATTCCTTTCTGGCATTCACTGGTGTTTCTGAGAGGGAAGCAAATGTAGCCCAGACATCAGTTCCTATACTAGTCTGGAGCCACCAGAGAGTAGCTGGGGCCTGTTGCTGGTGCAACATGCACCCCACTACTAGTGGGCCACTCTGAATTGGATTGTGAATAGTGATATTCCTTCTTTCATTTCTTGGGACTGAACAGGTGAGTCAAATTAGAAGGCCCTTTGGCAGATGCCCAGGAGGGAGGATGCTGCTTACATGGTGTCCCTCCCACCCTTCTGTTGGAGAACATTGCCAATTTGTGGTATTTTTTGCTCTGAGGAATACAAAGGAGGTAGTCAGAGGAGGTGATAAGCCAGTGAATCCCTTACCTTCCACACCAGTTGCAGAGCAGGTACCCAAGTGCAGATGGGGTTGATGTGCAATGTGCTATGAAGGAAGGCATGGGCTGGCACATTCCCCTCAGTGTTAAGGAGTGGTGAGCTCTCCCAAGAGCTGTGGGTACCAGGAAGGAGGACAGCTCCCAGTGAACATACATGAGCACAGTGCCACATGTTACCTGCCATACAGCAGGAAAGCAGTTCTCTGTGACACCAGGCTGTGAAATGTCTGTGGTTGGGAAACTACAAGCAAAACTGGGCAAATTTCCTGACTAGGCTGGATTTAGGGGGGTGAGTGGGGAAGACAAGGAATGGCTGGACGGGTCGATTGGAAAAACAGTGCCAGTTGCAAATCTGCCATCCACATTTGACATCTAGCTTGTCAGTACCCTGATGTCCAGCTGCATGTGAGGAACCCTTTGAATAAATACAACCATCTTCCCACTTAAACTACATCAGTGTCACTCCATTCCTTCAAGGAATTTCCATCTGCCCAAGATCTGACCCAATGTGTTCATTCTGGGTGAAATTAGGCCTTCTTTTACTCTCACACAATACTAGTTTTCTGAAACTGGTTTGCACAGATGTGAGGGAAGAATTTGGCCCACTCTGTTTAATATATAAATATATATATAAAACAAATAGATTTTATTTATATATGCAATCCAGTAAAGGAGATTAAACAGAGTAGGATGCCTAGTAACTTTTTTGTTATTCAGTCTCCTCCTCCATTGACTGTTCTTGTGTATGTATACAATACATTCCCAGATTCTGGTTTATGCAGGTATGCGTGTTATGAAATGTCATTAATGGTGGTTGGTCTGCATATTCGTCTAATAAATGATAACTAATATTGTGTATGTAATATCAATACAGAAATTACTAATTTTAATAGAATAACTCTGGCTTTTGTTCTGTTAGTGTGATTTAAACAAGCCAACAAAGTTTGGAGTAGGTTGTTTTCCTTAAGAGGCATGAAAAGCAACTATTATCGTGTTACAATGTTAAAATATTCAGTCTTCTTTGACAGACAAATGTGTACTGTGTAGGCATTGCAAAAAAAAAAAAAAACTTAAAAAAAATCTCACCTGCTCTAAGGCATTTGAATTTTTACAAATGTTTATCGTGCCAAATACGTGCAAAGATATAATTCACTGTTTTAAAAAAATCATAAAGGCATATGTTATAGCACACAAAGAATTATTTTGTCATCAGGTGATTTCAATCTTTAGTGTTAATATTTATATTTAGATTAATTTTTATAAATGAAAATATTTTAATGGGTAAAATGAAGACTATATGACCTATTTGATTAAGTCTGAGTGAATATTAAGCTTGCCTTGTTGTTGTTATCTGCATACTCACCAAGAATTATTGTCAAAAGAAATTATAAAAGAGTAAAAGCGGTTTATGAAAAGAATGCCTTTTCAATGACTTGATTCATAAAGAAAACCAAAAAGTTCTTCTCTGTTGTTTGGATTTATGTGCACTTTGGCCTGGAAGCATGCAGAACCCACAGCCACACACGTGTCACTGTCACACCTGAGACATGGGCACCTCCATAGGGGTGCTGGGGTTTGCCAAGGGCAAGGGCTCAGTCCCTCCTCCTCCTCTAGGGCTGGGGGAGGGAGGAATCCTGTTAGGAACATCTGCTGGTGAGTCTTCTCCAAACCATCGAGTCTGTTGGCTGAAATATCATCTCAAGCACAGTTTCTCAGACGGAATTTCTTGATCTGTCTCTGGGATTGCTACAAAAACTGAGCAAGAGCCCTGCCAATAAGTCTTGCAATTCCAAAGTTCCTTGCAATGAATGTGGATCAAAATATTTATGAGCTTATCTTCTCCACCATGAAAGCATTCAGTAAAATTGGTGGTGTAACGCTTCAGGTCAGCAGCTTTGTTGTATTATAAGTGGAAGTAACTCCCTTATTATAATAAAAACCCATCCCTTGCTGACAGGCCATTTGCAAAAAGAGAAGGAAGGTTTAAAATGTCTGCAATGCTTAATTCAACCATTATTCAGTTTTAGTAGTAATTCTCACAAAGCACAACTAGAAGTGGAAGTCCATTCAACTTTAGCCTTTGCAGAATGATTCATGGCCTGGATTTAACCATCAGTTATTATCTAAATTGTAAACTATCTTTTTTGGATATAAGCCATAGATTAAACTGTATTATTCCTGCTAATATTTACTAATCAAGATGAAACACATTGTAAGTAACACTTCATATAAAAATAACATTAAAAAGTTATATTAATATGAGTAAATAGGCGTATTGAGCTGCATCTCCAGGCTTATTGATGTGGACTAATGGAATAGATAGTGCATGGCTTGTGATCCTCGAAGAGTGACTTTAGCTTGCTCAGACAGTGTACTTGGAAATAATGACATTGTTTTGCTCCTTTTGGACTATGGTGCATGATTATATGCAGTAGGCACAAAACTACTCCAAGGAGTTCAATTAGCCAGTTTGTTTTTTTTTTCCTTCAGCTGGGAGAAAATACTTATCTTCAATAGAAGCTCCTCTTTGTTCATTAATCTATCCCTCTGGCAGTACAGGAAGAATTATGAAGGGCCAGTGGGTACTTCAGGGAGACATTCTTAAGAGTGGATGTTAACAATCTCTACAAAAGCTACACAGAGAACCAGCACTTCATGCCGTTAATGCAGATACATTAAAAATGGGTAGGAGCCTTTTTTCTTTCTTCTAACCATTGCTTTTTATTATTACATATCAACAGCCATTGACTTTGAAATGTGACAGGATGGTTTCATGATACATTTAACACTGCAGAATTTAAATCCCAGCCCAAAAGCTGTGTGGGTTTTGGATAAACCTAACAGTGAACCTAGCAGTGAAGAGAATCAGCAGATTGATAGGAATGCACAATGAAGACACATTTTTATAAGCAGAGGTGGCACTCAGTGCTGGTGTCCATGCATTGTCTTTTACCTGCACCCTGAACTTTTTTTTTTTTGAAGGTACTTGCACAAGGAGCAGAAAGAAGAGCAGCGTGAGATTGCTAGGCAAAAGCAGAACTTTCGGTCTGAGGTGCAGGGGAGGGCACAATTCAAAGAACAGAGGTTGGGTCACCACCTTGGGGAACAGAGATCACCAGTCACTGTCCCCTGTGTCCAATGATTTTTGCTCCCACAAAGCATTCAAGATGAAATCCAGGTGTCTGCTCACAGGCCTCAGGCTGCCACGGCTGCTTCTCAGCTGCCTCTTCCCGAAGCGACCGATGGGGCGAACACCACGGCCTACATACCAAAAAGGGTCGATCTCAGGACCTGGAATTCAAAGCATCCAGTGAGCATGTACCACTGCACTTGGAGGGAGTGTTTCCTGAACATCCTGAGGATGTTAAGACAGCTTCCTTGGAGCCCAGGAGGGAAAAAA
>VYXF01000339.1:600752-630995 GCA_013397295.1 Polioptila caerulea
ACCCCGCCACCCCCGCAAGCCCACTCATCGCCCCCGGCCCCCTCGTCCTGCTCCCGGCCCCGCCGTCCTGCCTCCGCCTGCCCGAGGGCCGCGGGCCCCCCGCCCCCGCGGTGACATTGAGCGGTGTCGCCGCCGCCGCGGTGCTCCGTGAGGCAGCGCCGCCCGCCCGTCCTTGTCCTCCCGCGTCGCCGGCCTCGCTCGGTGTGTGCTCCGTGTGGGCGGCGAGGAGACCTGGGGCGGGAGGCTCAGCCCTTCGCTGCTCCCGTAGGAGGTGCTGCCATGTTCTCCGCTCTGACACCCCGTATCAAGGGCTCGTATCCCCTGCTGAGGAAATAATTTCATCAGTTACAGTTGGTTTGCTGCCGCATCTTATCCTCAGCAACGTCCCAAAACGCTACACAAGCGCTGCAAAGGTTATTGTCTATAGAGTGAGCTACGCAGATGGCAGATCATTTCTCTCCTATCAGCAGGGAAGTTTAACCGTGCCGGGCCAGCGTTCTCCTCCTGCCTTATCTATGAGCAGCAGAAATGAGCAAGTTAGCACTTTATACAGTAGTCTCAGGCTTTTGCTCTCAGTTTGGACTCCGATCTTCTGCTCGTATAAGCCGTGTGAGAAGGTTACGTTCAGTCGTGATTTGGGAGCTCACCCTGTGCTTAAGGAAGGTGCCACCCAGAGGATTTGTTTGAAGGGATCCAGTGTTGACACCTACAGTGCTGGCTTATTTCCAGCCTAGAGTCCTAAACTCGGCCAAGCTGTCTTGGCTGATCTGCAACCTAGAGTCCTAAACTCTGCCAAGTGATCCTTATGCCCAAGTCCTCTTTTTCTTTCGCTTTTTCTTTGACTAAGATTTTCTATTAGTGTTTGAGACACAAGCTGTGGGAGATAATAAAATCCAGTATGGTCTAACAAAATCCGTAGTAGAACTTGAGCTAGTCAAGGTTCCCAGTGCTGTAATTGTTTCCTGTGGTGCTTGAATCTTCATTTTGCTTTCAGTGCCTTTAATGCTCATGGCATTCTTCTTTCTACAAGGGTCTGTCAGTCTGCAGCTGAACTGCTTTTTGTGTTTCTGATGGAGTTTTACTCATTTGGGGCATTTCTTTCTAGTGGATGGCAAAACTTGACCGGTGTTTTTAGATCTGAGTTGTGAATGGAAGTTTGGGAAATTGTAGCTGGCTATTGAACCTACATGGGCTCTTAAATATCATTCTGATTAGTACAAAACAACTACTTATGATTATTCTTAAAAAATAATAAAGTACTTCATGCTTCAAGGTTTATTTGGAGCTACTGATTAGGAGACTTGTAGAGCTGTAAAATTTCTTGAGTGTTAAATATATTTTTGTGGAGTAGAGAGAATAAGAAGTGGTAACCCAGAACCCTACTTCTTTCTAAATGCCTTTCTGTTTTATCTGTGCTAGATAAATGTTGAGCGTGGAAAAATCTGAGAGCTGACCTTTCTTTAGTCTAAGCCTAAATTCATTTTGTTACATTTCTTGACTAAAGCTGCTGACTGGAGGAGTTCTGGTTTACAGGCGGCCTCTGACATCTGTTAGAGTGTATCTCTCTTTTATTTCTATTAGTAGGCAAGAGTTACATCCATGCCTCAGCACGCTGGAAGTGGGATAGTAACCACAGTCTAAGACTTCTGTTCTGGACCTGTAAAGGAGTCTGTGTTCTAGAGCTTTTCTATTTCTCTGTTCTTATCAGTTGATCTGATAAGAGATACAGTTGTTTTATTTGACTTTAAACATATCAGCTGTCTAAAACTGACCTGTGTTTGATGTTCTCTCAGAACCATGTTTTCAGGTTCAGGATTTACAGTTTGCAAGAAACAATGAAGTAAGCTGATACTGTAGCAGAAAATCATTCATACCTGGGAAGGCATGGAAGAAACTGTGTGTGGTAGTTGAGAGAACTGTCCTGAGAGTGTAGGGTAATGATACTTAGCTGTAGAAAAAGCACTTTGGTTTTAACAGTGTGTTTTTAAACAGGGATTAAACATCAAGATGATGCCTTGAATATAATAATAATTTTTTTGTGAAGTGAGACTCTTCCTCCTTAGTTTTGAACTTGGATGTTTTCCTTTGTGGGGATTACATGAATCTTTTTTTCTGCTGCAGACCCCTTTGCTGATGCAACAAAGGGCGACGACTTACTCCCGGCGGGGACTGAGGATTACATTCATATAAGGATCCAGCAACGAAACGGAAGAAAGACGCTAACAACTGTTCAGGGCATCGCAGACGACTATGACAAGAAGAAACTTGTGAAAGCTTTCAAAAAGGTAAAGTTGCTGATTTGATAATTATTTTATATAAAGGAGTAGGACAGCTCTTAATACTAAGTAACAAAATATTTACGTCACTTAATTCTTTCCAGTGCACACCACTTTCATATTCAAGTCCTTTCCCTTTATCAAAACACATATCAGTGTCCAGTGACATGGATTTTGCAAAAAAGTTACATGTTTCTATCTTAAAAAGAAGCAAATAAAATATATTCTGAATGTTTCTTTAAGATTTCACAGATACATGGCTTTCTTGATGTGAAGAATAAAATCAGTTTAAAGTAAAGCTGGTTTTTATTCCTGCCTCTGTTACAGCTGGGTTGTTGCTCAATATAGAGGCCTTTAGTTTTGCCAGGATAAAAATACTTATTTTAAAATAGTGTGGAGTTGAAAGGCTGCATCTTATGACTTTGTTTTTCATTCTTGCAATGAGTGTTGACCATTTCCTTCTGCACAGTTGCTAATCCTGTCATTGCCTGAATTTACCATCAGCAATTTAGCTTGTATGTGTATGTATCAGCAGTTATATTCCATTTGCTCTCAGAGCCAGTAAAATTGATTTAACCTTTGCCTGGCTTGGCATCAAAATAGTAAGCAGCTTCTGAGACAAAGGTCTTCTGAAAAGACTGACTAAGCAAAATCACAATGTAAATCACATGTCTTATAATATGGATGTTTCTCTCTCAGAAATTTGCTTGTAATGGTACTGTGATTGAGCATCCTGAATACGGTGAAGTTATCCAGCTGCAAGGTGACCAGAGGAAGAACATTTGCCAATTCCTCTTGGAGGTGAGGGACTGCAGATAAATATCTAAACCAAACCTCTCTGGAAGCAGTAGGGTGACAGGTGGTACTGATGCTAATTAACCAGCTAAGGATGGCCACTGTAGTTCTTTTGTATTTTCAGCCAGAAAGTAAAATGACACTTGCAGAATGAGAGTAATCCTCTAGTAAGAATCAAAGCACTGTGGAATGCCTTTGCACTGTCACAACACACCACTTGTTCTCTGGCAGTGCAACTTGAGCTCTGTGCTTGTAAAATCAAGTGTTTGATGCAAACCATAATCGTGAGACTAAAAACACTATAGAAGACAGAGGCTTACTCTGATGCAAATGACGCAGAGTTGTTACAGTGTCAAAGAATAAATCCTAGGACTACAAGACAAATCAGATAAGATTTTAGTTTTGCTTAATCATTCTGCTTGGCCCAGAAACATTCTGTAAACTAGAAGAATGTTTCATTGAGTGTATACACTGTATAGCAATTCCTTAAATCAAAGTGTAAGATTGTGGTAACTTGATATCACTGTAATAGCTTAAATATGTAAGCTTTACTAAAATATGTTGTTTCTCTCCTTTAGATTGGCATTGTCAAGGAAGAACAACTGAAAGTTCATGGTTTCTAACATACCTGTACTCTTATGAAGAACCCTGCAGTATTGGTCTTACCTCTTCTGGCTCCTCTGTGAAAAATGAATCTTTGCAGTGAATGGACTTTCCTGTTACCTGAACATTTACATTTTGATTTGCATGACTGCATGAAACAGGTGGTGTGTAGACTAGAAACGCGAAAGAAAACTTCAGTAAGATGGTAATGAAGACCCTTTTGAACTTTAACACATTTCCAATGGAAATGTATTAGTGATGATTGTTCAGTTTAGTACTCTCCACCTGAGTTAAGTGTGTGAGTTTTATTCAAATAGTGTGTGTTGTTGCTTAAAAATAAAAGTTTATTCATATAATTTCTGGGATATTTGAAATGCTTTAGCCTAAGTTTTAAACTAGCACTGCAGCCTTGCTGAAGAATGGCTGAACTGCTTTGTGGCAAGTGTAGCTCACTGCCAATTGAAGAAATTGGAAAATCTACATGATTAAGTACTAGCTGATTAATCAGTAGATTAGTTTGATGTGATCTTGCCCTGTAGCTGTGAGACTAGAGCTTTAAAGCCTGTAGTGTAGGTGTACCTTAGTAGCAGCATAATAAGACATCAATTGTTTGCTGTGTAAGCAACTGGATCTTCTCTAAAATTTATTGCAGTGACTATGAAGTGTTAGTGTGAAGCAAAGTAGGGGTAAAGCAAGCTGAGCTCCTCAAGGCAGAGCATTTGGGTAAAAGTCCCAAAACATTTGAAGGAAGTAGATGGGATATTGTATCTCCTCTGTCACTGAGTAAGGGGAAAAGACATTGTGTTGGCTTCTGCCATGACTGTGCGTTGGAAGTTGGCAAGCAGAGTGCTTGACTGAGCTGGTAGTGTTAGCTGCAGGGAAGGGAACACGATCTACAATAACCTTTTCCCCGTCATGAAAAGTTTTCCTGGGATTGATGGTTGTCACGGAGGCTTTTGTAATCATGTTTGAATGTTACTACAAAAAGTTAATTTTGTTTACTTTTCTAGAAGGCAATCCTTCCAGCATTACTGGAGGTTACAATAGGTTTGTTCCACCATGTTTTTATGTTAGCTTTCGTTAGCTTTAGGCATTTGCTCTTCTGCTTGTAGGATATGTCTCATGAAGAATGAAAATAATTCATTTGGTGAAACAAGCAGATGTTGTCTTCCTTTTGAGGTAGACATGGAAATTTCTTCTGAAACAATTCAGAACATGCTGAGCTGCAAAACCATAACAGTAGTGGGAAATGTTTAAAAAAACTTCACGTGATGTGTATTCTCTGGAAAGAAAGAAAGAGACATTTCTTTTCTGCTAAGACTTATTCATAACTTAGCCAGAAAAAAAAATGATAAAATAATTGCTTACTACCTAAGTAGTAAAGAATTAGGCAAAACTGTATTATTTAACATCACATGTACCTGTACTTTTTTTCCTATTCATATTTGCCTTTCTAAACAGAAATGTTTCCATTTTAACTCACTTAAACTCTTTTTTTCTTTTTTTAGATTTTTGAGTTCAGAAATGAACCCTTAAGGCACTAGCAACAATTAGGGGAGCATTATGTGATGATTTCTTTCTCCGTCTGGTCTAGACAATTCCACTTGTAAAAATCCAGTCTCTTAATCTCCACAAGTTCTGCCTGATGTTACAGATCTTAACTCTTCCAGAGAAAGGATGCTCCAGAAGATTGTATACTGTTAAGGTACAATACGTTCAGGAGGAGGAAATGCCTCATGCAAAGCGCAAAATACCCACATACCAAATGGAAATCCAAAAATAAATCTTATGCAAGTCTTGCAGATGAGCAGAATAAAGTCATTCTACTGCAAGTTTACCTAGTCCTGATTCTTAACTGCTAAAGTAATCAGTCTTTTGGGTGTACATAGCAATTAGTGATTTTCATTTTATCACATGCTAGAAAAACTGATGTTCTCAGTTTTTAAAGCTTGTTCTTCTGCCCAAGAGGAAAACCAAGCAATATCTTCTATTTTGCTGGTATTATACAAGTACTTCTAGTGGGCTTTGAACTGAAGATTAACAAATGACTAGCAGGTCTCGTGTTACTGAGTCAGTCTTCATTTCAGATGGCATTCCATTAACTTTTACTACCTAAGCTTGAGTCATTTCTCCATAGTCATTCTGCTTGGAATAAATAAGAAAAATCTTGGAGCTTCTTCCTCCTCATTTAAAAATCCTTTCTAATAGGAGGAACCTTGCAGTTGATAGGTGGCATGGGTGGAAATGCTTGTGTTTTGACCTTTGAAGGGCAAAATTATAAGGAGATGGAATGAGATGTAACACATTTGAAGTCTTAAAGAGGTGAGATTTGTTGTGGCAACAAGCCACTTGATCATTCTAGAAGGAAGGCAGAAATTTTTGTCCATGAGTGTTTTGAACTAAAACAGTGTTTCTAAGATTGTAGTTAGCCTTGTTACAAGCCCAAACCTCTTTGTATGTTCTAGATAAAAGGCTTCAACAGTATCATGTTTTATCATCTTATTCTGAAACTTCTTTCTCAAAGCTAAACTTATTTGGAATACATATCTGTGTTTTAAAAATGGTGAAAATGAAGGCTTTGGAATGAACTGTCTAAAGGGCTGCCACAGAAATCTGTTTTTGGAATGAAGGCAGCTTTCAATCTTTTTATCTATTCTGAAACAGGTTAAAAATGTTGAAGGATGTGGCCCATAATTGTCAAGACACTCAAAAGGACCGTATAATAGAAAACTCCTTTGAAGTCCACTAGTAGGACTTGAGGCTGGCCAAGCTCAGACTGCAAGTAATGGTGGTTTTTTGTTGGAATGTTGGGAAGTCTATGTCCTTCAGACCTACCAATCAAGATTGCCATTTTAGTGATACTTAGGCTTAATCTCAAGGCGTTAATTTATGTAAAAACTTGTTTTGAATTCACAGCCTTGTGCTTAATTTTATTAGGCTCTTCTAGCCCACACTGAGCTGATACCTTGGAGTAAGGTGTTGCATAAATAAATTCACTAAATTGTCTGTTCTGAGTCTACATCTACTTAATGCAGCTATGAGCAATGCGACCCTCACTTCCCAAATGCTGCTGGCAGTTCTTATTTGTAGAATATGGGATTTAGTAATTTAAGTCTGTAAGATGCCTACTGCTCTTACTATGTCAGCTCTCAGGCCCTTGATTGTCACCTGTGGTCTGCTAAATCTGATTCTGTGTCTCAGACATGAGCATGAGGAGCACAGCTATGGGGAGATAATTCTCAAATGGAGTAACCTCAGAAAAGAGGAATGCCTGGGCTATGTGTGCATGCTATTCATTGATTCAGTGGCTTTGCTTGAACATTTATTCCCAAACTCCATTTTTGCACAGCCAGAATTAATAACATTTTGTTATGGAAAGCTTCTTTGGAGGGGGAGGAGGGAACTAGTTAAAAAAAAAGTCTTAGGAAATGTGTTTATATCTGAAGTTTGTTTTAATTAACTTATATTCCTGAACTTCAAGACCTCTGTAACATTGTTGTTTCTATCTCTGTATCTTTAGAAATCCTAGTTAAATGTCCTTGAAAGTTTGCCATTTGAGGCTCAAAATACATCTAAAGCTATTATAAAACTCTAAAATGTGAAGTCATTGAAGCTTACGTTTCAAATATTTGAAATAACAATTAGGCAGAACTCCTCATTTTTTTCTATGCTGCCATTCTGCTTATAGTTGGTATGTAGTTGCCCTGAAGATGCATGTGTTATTTACAGTCAGGCAGTAATCAGATATCCCTGCTGTAATGCCATACCCTGCTTGTAGGTTTTTAAAATTTTATCTGATGTGTTGCACTCTTACAGGCTGTACTACTCTAATTTTGCAGTATAGGACAGATGTACCTTGAGTTCCAATCAGCAATTAATTCCTTAATCCTTCGGCAAGGCTCTAGTGTACAGGATCCATGTGTTACATCTTTAAGTGGCTCAGTAGTTCCTCACACTATGTGAAAATATATACAGGAGTGATATTTAGTCTGTTAAAGCAGGGGGAGGTGTTTTTTACAGCTCACTCTGAGACACAGGAGGAGTTACGGTCCCCTGTATCTGTTGAGTGTTGATCGGTGTCACTGAGCATTCCTCTAACTCATGTGCTGCTGCCACTGGGGAGATGGAAGTGGGCTTACAGGGTTGTGTGTATTTAAGTACTATGACTTTTTACATCCATACGCAGTCAGGAATCTGTCCCCTGGGCATGACAACGTAAAGGTTGTTTTCCAGTTGCCAGATCAAAAGCTCTTGAGATCATTAAGGGGAAAATGGCATAGTTGTTTTATGTTTGCTGTATACATGTTTCATGCCTACTGTTTCCCATTAGATTAAAAATACAAAAATAATCTCAGAAGAGGATTTGTACTTGGCTTGCCTTTTTTATAGTTTGCTACATGCCTGTCATTGATCTCTTAATGAACAAGTCTTAACTTGTATTGGAGTATTGCTACAGAGCTGAGACAACAAAGTCTTTTAAAATAAAATGTGCCAGTGTTACTTGATGTATGCTTTTCTAAAACAAATGGAATTTTATTATGTTGTTAAGGAGGATTATTATTTTTTTTTTGGTGGAAGATAAAAGTAACAATTTAATAGAGATGTGTGTGATCCTCTTGTAAAATCACCTTTGATTTCCTACAGAAATGTTATATTTCCTCCCTTAAATTTCTAACATAATCTGTATTAACCAACTTAAAAATAGTGTGACTTGTCCTGGAATATTGTGGCTCTGAAACAAGATGATATGCTTATATTGGCTTGAGGTCTAAAATTTTGGGTGGAAGAGGATCATCTAATTTCTTGAATAAGCAAAATGCACAGTATTTTAGGATAAAGCCAGCAATGTGCTCAAGTTTGGTTTCAGCTCTTTTACAATATCTTGCATCTGTGAAATGTGACAGCACATTTCTGAAATGAATTTGGGCCCTGATTAAAAGGACTTGTGTATACAATAAATGGGGTTATTTTTATTATTCTCTTTATTTTTATTCACAGCCCATCTTTGCTGTGATTATGGGGAAAAAAACCCAAAACCAAAAAGAACCCCCCAAAAAACCCCCACCCAAATCTGAAAACCCACACAACGCATGATGGAGGCTCAGCTCTCTAAGTTCTGAGTGGCTGAATTCTGCAGATATGCAATGGTGCTGCTCCTCATTGAGAGGATGGAGCTGTCAGTGCTGTTTGCAGTCCCTCTCACCATCAGACAGGGCACAGCTCTGTTCCTACAGGACACTCAGACAAGCCTTGGCTATCACAGGACAGCTGACCCCAGGGACAGGGTGGTACCGGGGCTGTTTAAATGGTTCTCCCATGAATGGAAGCTTGCCATTTATGTAAACACAGCAAATTACATAAATGCATTGACGTGTAATTGGACCTGGGGTAAGAAGAGTTAGAATGGTCTGTTCCCAAGGATCCTACTGGAAAGATCTGTTGAAGGGCAGCCCCTGTCATAGAGCAAGCAGCCTTTAGCTACTCTCTACCAGAGAAATTTCTGTGATGGGATGGCTCCTGGGAACACCCCAGTGAACTGAACAGACATCTGTGTGAGCACACCTGTACTCGGTAACACTGGGGAAAGATGGCCCTGCAAACTGATACTTGTCACTGTCTGACACTGTCTGTGACCTACACCTGCAACTCAGAGTGCACATCTGGATTAGAATTTCAAGGTACAGCACAAAAATGCTGTCTAGGTTCCTTTAGTAAATAGTAACCCATAAATTAATCCACACATTATTTAGAATAAATTATGTGAGTGAGAATTCAGTATGCAGTATTGAGCAGAGAGTATTTTCTGTGCTTATATCCCTTTCCTTTCAGTAAGGTTGTTCAGTGACATGGAGAAACTTCCTGATTGTCCAGGACTGGTCTTACGTCATTAAAAATATTGTGAACTTTGTTCTGTTTGAAAGTAGCTGTACCTGGAGTCTTCACCTATTGCTGCCACATGTGATAAGCTGTTTATAAGGACACTGAGGGGACAGATATCTCTTGGGGTTGTCAAATTGTTTCATTTGTCCTGGTAATAGAAGTCAGTTCCAGTACTAATTTAAATCACCCTGAAACTAGATCATCCTTTGGTAACTCAATGGAAGACATGGAGAGGTTGAGGGAAGGAGGTGTTTGCATCCTGCTGCCCAGCAGAACAATGCAGAGCCCTTCAGGCTGCTGCCACCTGAAGCCAAGCTTGAACGTGGCAGCATCTGCTGCCTTGTGATTACACTGTGCAAAAGCACCTGTGCTGTTTCCATGTCTGGGCTGCTTCTCATAGTTGTTAAATTGATAGGCAGCTGGGTCTCTGGTGGTCAAGTACCAGAGCACTCTGGTCATGGAATGTGGCCTGGCCACACAGGAATGGACATTACTGTGTCCTTCCAGTCATTTAATTACTTTTTATATTCTAACTTCAGGGCAGTACCCTCTGAGGACAGAAAATTGTCATTTGTTGGCTGTGGAGATTACAGGAATAAAAGCACAAATCATCAAGGCCAACAGTCACCTAAACCATAGGAGGTGATCTTTAGTCTCCTATTAATTTCTCGTGTCTTCTTAACTGTCTCAATGTGATTTCAGCCTACTAATATTCGCATTGTGGTATGTTTTCAGGAGGAATGCCTTAGGAGTGCTTTAAAGGGAAAACTTAGCTGAAACAACGGGTTATAAAGAGACTGTAAGGATTTTCCAAGTGCATGAGTTAGTTTTTACATTTCTGCAATGAGGCTTTTGAAATTGATGCCTGTCTTATATTCACCTGAGAGGCATTTCCTGCCCAGGAGACTTCCTGCTGCATTTATTTTAGTTCCCTAAATCAGCCCTGAAGTAGTGCTTTCTCCCAAGTCCCCACGTGGAAGGTTTTGGAGAGCCTGCTGCAACTGGTGGTGCTCTGATGGGCACTAGGAAAGTGCAAGTTGCCTGTGACTGCTGCAGGACAGGCCATCAGCTGTGGCTGCTGAGCAGCACTGCTGTCAGATAGAAACAGCGGTGGCAAAAACAGAAACAAAAGGGTTGATGCCTTCTCTAGTGGTTTAGTGATCAAAGTGGCTGCTGGGAGCAAAGGGATGGATTTTTTTTCCAGTTACTATGCATACACTTATCAAGAGATATTGCCCTGGATTTTATAGCATTCAATACACCATATTCTCAGGGTTGTGTCTTATAGTGTGGATACTGGCAAAGCATCCAGTGACTTTTATTTTTCAGAATTTTGCCTGACATCTACTTTTGAGCTGAATTTTTTCTGTTCAGTGAATTTGTGCCATAGGTGGCACAGCTTCATTTGCTTAGACCAAAAGTTCTTAGAAAACTATCAGCTTGCCTCTGTCTCCACTTTCTCCACACATTTTTGTCCATGTGAGCGTATTTAAATACTTTGGTGTTGGACATGCAGGCCTTTGATGCATGTATAAACACTTCTCTTGATGTCTTCTTCTGATAATATGTTCTACGTTTCCTTCTGCCATCAAAGAGCTGTATTTTTAGGTTCTGCAAAGGTCCAGGCATGAATTAGCACAGAATTCTTTTTGTTGTTGGGCTGTGAATACTTAGGAAGTCTAGATTTACAGGGAAAACCCAGAGCAGACGTAGGTTGTACAGTCACACAAAGTCTGTTTTGAAAGAGTCAGCTTGTACATTTCTGCATCTTTCAGGCGATGTATTATGCAGGCATATAGTGGGTTTCTGTCTGATCCTGCTTGGCTGTCCCTGGTTATGCTCTGGAGGAAGCCTGCCCGTGCTCCATAAATAAGTGAAGGCACAGTGGGAAGACGTGCTGCTTCTGCTTTGATCCTGCCGGGATAAGCTGTTGAACACTGTGAACTCAAGTCTAACAGGAAGCCAGGCTGCAAAGCAGTGGACATTGAGCCACTGTTCCCTCTGCTCCACTGCCTCCATCCTTCAGTTCTGCCTTGTCCTGCAGGTAAGATCTCCAGATTAGGGCCTGTATTAGTCCTACGTAGGTGAATCACCAAGCATGGTGACTCTCTGTGGTCAGGGCACCGGTACATAAATGTAATGAGTAGTTTAGTGGTGGTAGCAACGAGTAAATGGATCCAGCTACTAAAGCAATTTGTTTGATCTTTTGATCTCAAAGTGTTTTTGTCCTCCTGTTGATATTTTCCCTTTCATGTGTTTTTTTTTTAGTACTGATGTACCTTTATCTTGCTTGTATTCTTTGTACCAGAGCAAAAGGTTATGTCAATTAGTGCCATGTCTGTAGGCACTTTATGAAGTTAATGCTAATGCACATGAGTCGAAGAATGGGGCATCAATTCAGTCCTGCAAGACATGAAAGATTCTTTTCACCTGATCCTAATTGCAGTTGTTCCTTAAGCTTTTTGTCTTATCAAAGAAGCAAGTTTTATCAGTTTGAAATACGTTTTAAACATTGCCTATGTAAGCGCCCAGCTTGCAATTTCCAGTCTCTATCCCTAGATGTCACCAGAAGACAGCATATGCTGAAAATAGTGACACTGAAGCCAGGAGAAACGACTGTAGAGCTTAGATAGGGAAAAGTGGAAGTCAAGATTTGGTAAAATTCCCAGGTGATTGCAGGCATGACCCATGTGCAACTTTCCCTCAAATTATCTCTGCCTGAGAGGTAGAGGATAGAAAATCTGTTCTTAGATATATCCCCTCTGTGCAGCGGCTGCATGTCATGGATGACTCCTAGCTCAGCGCAGGAGTGCCTCAGAGCCCTGTGCAAGAGGTGTGAGGAAGAGTCCCCGTGCACCACTTCAGAAAGAAGGAAGAAATCTACTGGGAGAGGCAGGAAATAACAGCTATGGCTTCATAACAGGTGAAAGTCAGCTCATGGCAGTGTCCCAGAAAGAGGCAGACCTGCCTTAGTGCATCTCCACACTTTCCACCAACTAGTCCTGTCCCTCCTCAGACAGCAAGCCAGTGCTGGGGGGTGAATCATCAGTAAATTATCTGCTTTGGGGGCTTAAACAGTCACTCCCTTCCCACTTAGTTCTCTGCAAGCTAAGAGAAGAGGTGGTCTTGGGTCTGGTGGAATGAGGTGGAGAGAAGCTCAGTGCTCGTGTGCATGGATGCAATGAGTGACTCTGTGCCAGACCCAGCTGCCTACAGGAAAGAGTTGATCCAGCCATCCAAAGCCATTCAAAAACATGGCAGAATTCAAAGGAAAAACCTTTAGGGATCAGAAGTTTGTACACGATGGTTCTCTCCAGTGCCACTCCAGGCTGGCTGGTCCCATAAGAGATTTTGAGTGGATCTGAATATGGACTATGTATGGGGACCTGCTCCCTTCCCACAGCTGTAAGAGTTTGAAGCAGCTTGTTAGAGATGGGCTCCTCAAATGCTCTCAGCCATTTGAATTTCAGTGGAAATTTTTTCTTCAAAGGAGGCTGAAACCAGTTTTTACATCTATAGGATCAGAACTCTTAACTGACTTTTATTAAAACTCTTATAGAAGAGAAAAATGCTCTGATTTGGTGAATACTCCTAGGACTTTTGCTAAGAAAGAATAAAAGTGTCCACCACATGATCTTTAACGAAGTCAATTCCTTCCTGAGCAGAAATTGTACAAAGTGTGAAGTGTATTTAGCACTTGAATCAAATGTGGTTATGAGTCAGAAGCAGACTTTCTCTTGACCTTAGCAGGATTCAGGTAGATAAAGGGAGCTTTGTAAAACTGAACCTTTCTTTTGTACTTTACCCATTTTTATTATTCTTATCATTATTAGGAGTGAAGAATCAGCTACAGTACAATAACTTACAAGAATATGTGATTAGAAAGAATGCTGTGCCCACGAGGCCAGAGTTTCTGAAACTCTGGAGCCAGTTATATATGATTTGAGTTGACTTGCATCGAGTGAGAACCTGGTTCATGGGCATGTGATTGCAGTCAATGCCAAGACACAGCTCCAGAGAAATGTATTGGTAATTGGAACCTGTTTTCCTAAAATAATGTATGTCTTTGTGATTAAGGCATACACAACAACAACAGGGATGTGTTCCGTCTTTGCAGAGGTGTACAGGAGCATAAGCCAGGCTCAGTGATGGAAGAAAGCAAATTGGCCTTTCACCAGCACCTGCCAGAGTAACTTGGTTGGTTCCAATCCCACAGAACTGAGGGTACATTCCATGAGAATAATATCCTACCATGCAGCTCTAAGGGCTTGTTCCTGCCCAAGGCCCTGCCTGATCTCATCATTGGTGAGACCTCAAACCACAAGTAGCTCACATAAATAGCTCAGGTCCAGCAGCCTCCCTGCTGCCATCCTTGCAGCTGCATTACAGAACAAGCTCTAATCCAAAATGGAGCCTAACATCTTCAACTCACGTGTAGAGGGACTTGCTGATACTCTGTGGGGAATCTTCCACATAAATAAATAAATAAATATGCACACATAGCGTTTCCTGCAACATAAGAAGATACTGAATTATTTTTTTTTTTCCTGGTATTGTGGTATACTGCTTCTGTTAAGGACAGCTATGTGGAAAGTTCTGGCTGCTGATGGAAATATTAGCCCTGAACTAAGGGGACTTGTTGAGATGCCTTATTGCCTCTTTCATTTGATGCTCATAGAGTGGGCCAGGTCATTCTGCATTGTCACTCTCAGGTATAGCAGCTGTAGCCTGCTGCATGCTGTGATCCCATGGACACTTAGTTCTGTGGAATAATGACAGCTGCCTCAGCTAGCAGGCAGCACCTCATTGTTCCTGGGGCAGGAGCAGTGACCTCTCTAGCACAGAGTGCTAAAACCCAGGACTTGAAAAGAGAAAAAAGGAGAGCAAAGCAGTCAACAGCGGAAAACTGGCACTGAGCTCACACCACTGAGACAGATACTGGTCTCATCTGCATTCAGCCTGGTTCTGAGGAACAGGGGTCATTTCAGGTGAATGCCTTCACAGTAGTGTTTAACCTTCACATACATTAAGTAAAGTATGTCACGTGTGATAGAGATTTAAGAGTCAGATGGTCTTATGTGATCCATGGTGGTCCAGTCCACATACCTTACAGTATAGGCATGGCAGGCTAACTCAGACATGAAAATGTAACCAAGTGCTGCAAAGTGATCTGCAGCCAAGGCTCCTCTGACTTATGCAGAGCTCAGATGAAGCCTAAAGGGGTTTTCGAATTTTCTGTATGAAAATACACGAAGAGAAAGCTTTAGGTTTAGTTGTTCCCCACAAAGATGTACATGCGAGGAAGAGTGTGGCTGAGTTGCTTCAGAGGAAAAAAAAGGTAGTCTATCAACAATGCCAGGAAACAGGCTATGATTTTGTGACTGAGGGAGATTTACTAATGATCATACCACTAAAATTAAACTATAAGTCACTTCTACTAAGGATAAACATGCTAGTTACAGTACTAGGACTTGCCCTCAGACCAGAAGCCCATGGTAGTAAACACAGTGTGACATTACAAGATAGTGCCTCTTCCTCTACAAATGACTTGACTAGTGATAGTCAGCATCATTTGTGGGTGTAGGAAAAGAATTTCAGAACCACTAGGTTTGATGGTATAGGCCTCACGTGATTCCCAGATGCCTCCAAATGTGAATTGAGAGACAATAAGGTAAGCACAGGCAAAATCCTGATTCAGGAGTCAGTCCCCTCCCACTGACTCCACTGGTGGCTGTGCACACCCAGGCATGGATGCAGCCCACAGGGCCAGCCAGCTGCTGCTGCACCACCTTTGGAAACTATCCATATTACTTAAGAACAGGCTCCAGTGAGTCTCCTAGGTGCCTGAGTGCCCATTGATTCCTGTGGGACTGAAGGCACCTAAATAAATTCCTCTATTTGACTCAACGTTTCCCTAATCTTCTCACTGCCTTCTCTTTCAGGAAATTGAATGAGTGGAACCAGCTTGTTTGTTTGGGAAGCAGAGAGGTTCCCTAAGAAGAAAGGATATGCAGATGTTATTCAATTCTGGAGCATATTCATTACAAGATACAGAATCCCAAGCCAAATAGTTTAGAGGTCAGACAGATTAGAGTATAATCCTTAACAATTTCATTCCTGGTCTAGGTTAAAACTGTAAATATAACTTGAGCATTGCAACTGGTGCAAGCAACAGCTCCTCATAAAACTTAGAGACCAAGCCCATCAGTCTAGATATCAGAAACCCATTTGGAATTAAATTTAAACAGATTGTCTTGGATTAGTTTAATTGAAGTACTGCCTTTTTAAGTGTTGTGTGGGCTCAGTGTCAGTTACTTTATCAATATAAACACTTTGTGTAGTTTTCCTCTGTCCTTGCTATAGACAGAAATATACTTTCATGCTTCCTATAAGAGGTGAGCTTGGTCATGCACTGTGAAAGTGGGGATTTCTTACCCACGGGGTAAGATCTGGCTGGTTTCAACTTTTTTAACAGAAATTCCCACCAAAGACACCAGCTGTAACCCAGGCTCTGCAGCTCTCCTGAGGCCAGGAGCTGCATGATGGAACCCACCTGTGGCTGACTTTGAGACCAGTAGACCTGGTGAACAGGTATCCTGAAAAGAAGTCTATCTTTAGGAGAAGCTATAATGCTGGAAATCATAGATACCAGGCTCAACTGGTCTTTTGGAGTCTATCCATTGAATTCTAGAGGATGCTATCCATAAGTCATTTTACAGTAATTTCTTTTGAATGCAAAATAGAGAGTACAGGTTTCAGATTTGGATTCACAGCTGGGAACACAGATCTAAATCAATTTAGTTATTTCTGTCCCCAAACTGGGGAAATAAAACTGTTGTCATACAACAGCAGCATTACTGGGGGAAAAGGTAGCACTAAAGCTGTTTCCCACAAGCTGAAGAACTGGACTGATTTGTATTGTGTAATAGAGGGGTTGTTCTGAGGACTTACAGCATTGCTTTTAATTAAATGTTGATGATTGAGACCCAGCTGGAAATTGATGGAATGGAATTCTCTGGAGGTTAGATCTGAAAGTCACAAATTGCTCATATTATTGAGAAAATACCTTTTACTAGTAAAACTGGATACATTTATAATCCAGATAGGCATGGCCTAGATTGATTTTAAAGGTACCTTTGCATTTTATTGAATTTCCAAGATTTTGCTCCTTCCTTTACCAGGATCAAGTATCCCTGCCCAGCATGTTGCGAATGTCCTCTCTCCTTACCAAAAACAGCAGTGCTTTTGGGGGGTTTTCCTGCTGAAATACAGTGTTCATCTGGTCACTTCTTTCAGCTCCTCTGACTCCCTGCTGTCTTCTTCAGACCTTGATCCTGTCCCTCCAGCCCCTTTTCAGTAGGAAAGGCAGAATGCAGAAGTGACTTCCCAGTAGTTCCTTGGTGCTGTGCCAAGATTTGAAATTCAGACTTACAGATTCAGGAAAAGGGATGTCCCCACATGTCTGCAGGAGACCTCTCCTAAGGAACCATGGAGTTGGGAAAAAAGGTGCAGGGTTGACATTTTCATATTGCTGGAGGGAGAGCATCAAGCAAGGTGATGGATGAGGTGGGAGGGGAGGGGCTGGTCAGCTCTGTCCATTATACAAATTCTGGAAACAAAATGAATGCTTGCTGAACCAATAAATGCACCTCTCTTCAGCATTAACAAAATACTTAATTCTAGGCAAATCCAGTCTCTCTGTCCACCTCCACCAAAGAAAACAAATAACTGAAATCCTCTTGCAGAGTATGACATTTCCTTGGAATAAACTGTTTAATATCTATTTCAGCTCTTACTCAGTTGCAAGCCACTTTTCCCAGAGGTGAGTAATTGAAGAGCTACTGGTAGTTTAGCAATAATGTTTAATGAACTGAGAAATTATCTGCTCATAGGAGGAGTAGTAGCTCTCTGCATATTAACCTTATGAGCTGGTGAGTGAGAAAAGAAAATACGTTATGGCATGGACCTGCAGCTTTCAGTCTTCGGCTCCTGGGCTTAAGTCACTCCTACCATAGCCAAGCCAGGCTTTCAGAGAAATATTTCCTGTGTCTGTCAGGCTAATAACAAAGCCAGGTTCCTTCTCAGTGGGTTCTCTGTCTGAGCATTAAAAGCATTACTGTACTTTTTAGCTCTCCTGAGAATGCCTAGCCATGGAAGTTACTGCATACCTGGGATTTTAGATTCATTGTTGAAAATGGTATGTTTAATCGCAGGGAAAACAAGTACTTGTGAGGTTACCCTGCCCTTAAAAGCAAAATCCTGGAGGAGACCTGAGGCATTATACAACAGGATAAAAGCAGTGGCTAAAGCTGATGAAATTACCATTAAGGGGTTATTTCCAGGTAAAAGCCATAATGTCTTTTTACCACTGCTGAGCCACAGAGAATTATATCAGGCATTGGTGAGTGTAAAAGTTTACACCACCAGACGATATTTGATTTAGTGGCTAATGGGGGAGATTGCAAAAGGAGTGAACACAAAGGGAGTATTCCCCGATATTAATGCTGCTGGTGCAGTATGTGGTCCCTGTTATGTATTGAGAGAGGTTGATATAATTTTCAGCTCCCCTCCTGAAATGTAGCTCTTGGAAAAATGTGAGTGAACAATTGCTTTAGAAAAGCAAAATCTCTACAAAGAACCTGGCATGACAATGGGGACCTCCAGATGTTTTCTCTCCAGCATTAAATAGAGCTTTTTCTCATACTTTGGCTTGGGCTGAAGTGCTGGCAGCTTTCATTTCAATGCCCAAAGAATGTAAAAAGCTGGCTCCATTGAAGGTTCATTAGTACAAAAGAGAGAGAAGATTAAATCTGGAAGGGGAACTGAATGACCTAGTTCTAGGCCTTCACAATGAACACCTTTGGTCTTTTATCTGCACAAAAAGCGGACTTTTATACAACACACTAAATAAAATAGTTGGTCTTTCAAGAAGGAAGAAATATGATGGTAGAAAAATTGCCATTAGAACTACGGGCTTCAGCTCCACCAGTAAACCCAACAGTAAATAGCCAGTCAACATGCCTGCAAGGAGTGTCATCTGACAACCTCAGCTTTTATCCATTTAACTGAAATCCAAATTCTATTTTAGAGGGATGGATGTGGCAAAAATACACATTAAAAAACTATTTTAGATTCACTTGGGCCCTAAATATTAATTTCTATAAATAGTATTGGCTGTGGTAGTGGTCTGTTGCCACATTTGTTCAGTCTAATATTCACACCAGTTTTTAGTGCTGTTTCTTTTTGATGTAGTTTAATTTCTGTAGCTTCGTGTTCTATCAGTTATACCTAAGTAAAATTAGACTGCAATTTATTTTAACACAAGTAGCAGTTCTGGTCAATTAGAATGCAGTTAAGTGCTGTGCAAATCCATTATGGTAGAAAGCAATGCTGAAATAAGAACTTGGAATCTCAAGTGAAAGGGCACTGCTGTGCCTGTGCAGTCCCCTCCAGGCAGTTTGAATTCAGCATCTATAAGATATAGACACAAGCTTTCCCTGCCATTTGCCAGGATGGAGGTACCTGAGTCCATTTCTCCCTTTTGCCAAAGACCAGAGATTTGTGGTCCACTGTCTTTGATGGCTGTACCAGGTGGACTTTTCTCCTGTCACTCCAAATCTGTCTGGGGAGAGGAGGCCAGAGGTGTACAGGAGCATAAGCTCCTGAGATCCTGAGATCACTCCTCAGTGTTGCCTTATCGTGTAACCCACAAGCCATCAAGAAATGTGGCAATACCCCTCAACCTTCTCTTGCAGGACCTTGGGTATGAGACCTCCTCCAGGACCTGGGACAGTGCAGCAGAGTTAATGTGCTGCTACCAGTTGGACCCTCAAAACGGTCACTCACACCCACTCAGCCTAGAACTGAGCCTCTCCCAGTCCCTCTCCTGGTGCTCCTAGGTGCCATGGCCAAGTGTCAGCTGCTGGAACTAGAAAGTATTGGAACTGACTGCTGGTCCCAGTGTCTGAGCAAACACTGTTGGTATTTTTGCCTCTGCAGCACTAGCCAGCAATCACAGGGGACAATGCCACAGGCTGATTTTGAGATGAACTGAGCTGGGAAGGATTTAGCTGGGAAGTTCCTGCAATGGGGCAGGCAACTGGTAATGAACCAGGACTCCTGAGTAGGCAGGTTCAGGAGAATCCATCATTTAATGGAATTAATCTAATACACTGTACCAGCAGGAGATTATGCAGCCTGGGCAGACATTAGATGGCACTAAAAACTGCACTTTTCAGGGGGCCCTTCAAGCAGAAATAGGATTAAGATCTGTCACTGCTTGCAAGTCACTGTGAAGCACCCTGTACAACTGAAAATTATAAGCACAGCCTAAAAAACAATTACCTAAGACACCTTCACAGACTATTTGCTCAAACAAGTTAATTTTCATTAGGCCTCTGGTAAAACTATCTGGAAGACCTATGAAAGTATTTTCAAATGGTCACTCACCGCTGGTGGTAAATTGCTGCAGATGAGTGGTGTAGCTTGAGAATGTCCTCAGACCTTACATGGCAGGGCTCCTGGTGCAGGCACCTCTGGAACTCTAAGGGTTTTGAAATGTTCCTGTGGCACTGAATAAAAATAGATGCTCATTGAATTGCTCTCACAGTTGTGATTTATGATGGTAGCCGGTCCAAAGACATTGTAGGGCCCACTGATGCTTAACTGAGAGTTTCAAAATAGAAATACTCAGCCAAGAGGAGGGTATATTCATTGCACACTTTGCCTTGTAAATGGGGAAGGCCTTCTGAGCAGATAAAACAAGTCTTTTAATATCATATAAGCCATTTGTTCACTTAGCCACGTCAGAGCTAACAAAACCAAATGTTGTCAAGTCACAGTTTAATTGTAACGCTGGTAAGCCTCGTGGTAGCTCTTAGGGTTTGGTTTGTTTGGTCTATTTTAAAGTCAAAACAGCTTGTAAAGGTAATCAAGTATAGGAGCTTTTGATTCTTTCGTTCACCTGGTTTTTCTTTTAAATAAGTGGTTTACTCCTTCTGCTTGAATGAATGAATTCTTGAATGAATTTAAATTCTTTGCCCAAGAACCTGATAGAGTGCATTTGAAAGGTAGAGTTGGACAAGGTTTTGCTCTGCCCAGCCAATGTAATCTACTCTCCCAAGTGCCTGATGAGGATCTCAGGGCAGGCTAATTTAAAGATTGTTTTTGGGGATGGAATCTTTAAAGGCACCTCATATGACTGAACCCTTTTTGCTCTCACAAGCAACCACTGCCAGATGGGTTACAGTGCTCTTTCTTACAAAGGGGTTGCATAGTGTCTTTGTGCATTCATTCATCTCTGGCAGTTTGCTTTCTGTAATTCTTCAGCATGAGTTTCAACCTGTCTGCCCATGTTTAGGAGAGCATTTGCTGGAAAACAGCACAAGCAGAAGAGGCAATGGAACACTGAGGTGTTGCTGTTTTCTACCAAAGCAACCCCTGGAAGTTTGTAACCAGTGCCTTTGTGCTCTGTTCAGGGCTGAGAAAAGCCTTTAGCTGCCTGGCCCTTAGTGAATTAGATGGAAATGAGAGAACTCTCAATCTCTGCAAATCAAACCTTGAAGTCTTTCCAAACACTCCGAGCCTGGCATTTCAGGGGAGGCAGCTGAGACAATGCAGTCATGGAAACTCACTTTTATTCCATCTGAGGAGCCCTGTAGTGGGTAGCCAGAACAACCAGATGTGAACCAGATGTGACACAGTGCAATGTCCTATGGGAAACACAGGTGGGTGACAGGAAACAGAGACCTACAGGCTCCACTGCCCTGTGCTGTGGAGTCCTAGAGGCCTCTGTGAAAATTAAACCTTATTTCAGTGAGGGTCATGGAGAGGTTTGTGTGAGTCTACATATTTATGAGGCACTCAATCACTGTCAGTAATCACTCAACATTATATATTCAGATACAAAGTGTTGGCTCTCATATTGGAGAGCTCTAAAATGAACATATGTGTCTTCTAATTTTATTCAGCCAAGCAGACTTTTAACTCACATGAAATCTCTTAGGAGAAATCCTTAAATTTAAATGTTTTCTGTCACTGAGCTGATGGTCAATTTAAGGTGTTTGTATGTTATATTTTTTCCCTCAAGTATGCATTTAAAGCATCTTTAAGTAGAAATTAGTTTTCTGTGTTAATAGCTTCAAGCAGCAGTTTCAACTACAAATCTTTTCTCATCCAGACCTGTCCCTGTACAGCAGAAAGCTGCATCAATATCCTTATGTACTGCAGCAGACCAGCTGGATAAACGAGTAAATCTATGGGAATGAGGTAACCATCAAATTTTAGTGTTACTAAAAGATGTAAGAACAGCAGGAAGCAAAATTATGACAATTTGTTATCACAGCTGTCCTGGCATTGTTTTGCACAATTATTATTACTTTTATCAATACTTTGGGTGTCCCTTTCCTGCTAATGGGACCCTTCTGATAACAGCTGCACACTGGGGGCAATGTAAGCAGAGAATTAGTTCCTGGTCTGAAGGTAGGAAAAGAAGGGCTTCAGAGAAAGGCACACAACTTACAGACTGGGAGATGAGCCTTGAATAACTGAACAGCTTAGGATGATGGGCTTGCTCTGAGGTCTCTTTGGCTTGCTCCAGTGCTTTCCTTTTAAGTCCATATTATCATTGCAGGCATTTAAAAATACATTCACGCTAGAGAAAGATTGCAGAGGCCTTCCCTCTGTGAGTTGTCCTGAGACAAATATGTCTTCCCTTGTTTGGATGTGCACAGTAACTACTGGGTACATTTTGCTATAGACAGTTGTAAGTGGCTCTTTCCCAGGGGTTACAACAGAACACGCATTTAGGTGGCCACATTGATTCATTACCAGCTTCCAGTAAGATAATGTATGAAGTGAACATGAAAATCAATAAGACAAGCCGAATGAAATAGCTTGAGATAAGCAGTGGGATACAGAAGAAATCAATGCCATTCAGCTACTATGATGGTGAAACAGAGTCCATAGGAGATCATGCTAAATTCTTAAGTCAGATATTTCAAATACTGATCTGCAACATTACCTGTGACAATAATTGCAACAGGGATTGGCATCAGTAAATTCACATGATTGCAGTGCAATTCTCCAGACAATCAGTGAGTGTTTCCTCTTAAAACTGTCACAGTAATTTTATGGCTGTGCCAGGTTGTGTTTTCCAGGAATAACCTTTATATGTTTAGTATGGAGAGATTTACTGATAGAAGATCAAATATTAACCTGCATTTCATGACCTGGAAAAAATACACCATATTAGGAATAAAGACATTGACTCTTACCTGATTGCTGGTTGTGAGTGTGCACAGATACATAAATAAATAAATAGATAATGCAACAAAGTCGAAAGTTATTATTAATTTCATTCAGACTGCTTGCTTAGACTTTTTGGAAAGATTGTGTATTGCCAATAGGAAAACAGACTGAATTTTTCTTTCCCCACCTTTTTTTGGCATAGTTTCTTATTTTTGTAAGTAGGCAGCTTTGCACTGTGAGAGTGAAGGATTTATTTCTTTTCCCACCTAGGACCATGCCATACAGTACATTATTAACATCTGATTTTAAATGCATAATGCAGATCGTGTTTTTCACAGTATTTCTCCCCTGACCATTGGGCCTCTCTCTCATTCAGCATTTCTGGGTCACACCACTGAATAGTGGTTATCAGTTTTTATTAGATTCTGTTTGCATATTGAAACCTCTCTTTAAAAACTCTTTGGACAAATGAGAAACAGTCAGAGCATGGTTGAGCATAGCTCAAGAAGTATAATGTGAAGGCAAAGGTGTTGTATTACTACTAAAAAAAGTATTTTTTGAGGAGGTGGCAGAGGCAGCAAAGGTCTGATCCACAGCCCAGTGAAGCAGCCTGGCTGTTAAAGCCAGAGTGACCCTTGCACCAGCTGCCCAGGATGCCTGCAGCTGTAGGGCTGAGAGGATTTACTAACACCATGAAGAAGATAGAGACATTCACCTTTTTGCAGGGTGGTGAAGGGAAATTCCTAGAATATCATAATTTTCTGCATAGGTCTGCCACTAATTCTGGGTTTGTTTTGTTTTTTTTTTTTCTTGTTAGCTTTTAAAAATTTCTCAAATAGAAGTCAACCATCATTTCTTCTGGCTTTTTACTCATCATCATCATCATCAGTCTTTTGAAATCTGTCAGCCACTCCAACATTTGGTTTAACAGCTGAAACTAATAAAATGTCCTAAAACCCTAGGGGTTGTCTTACTAGAGCCTTGCAGCGGCATAAAAACCAAACTCATAATGTGTATTATTTTCTTCTGAAGTCTGCAGCCAGACAGTTTACACCTGATTTATTTCTAATACCACTTGCTGTTAGCGTTTTTCGCTTCCACTGGGATAAAGCTGACATTTTTCCCCTGGAAATGGATTAACGTACGTTTTTCTATACTAAGCAATATTTTAATACCTAGATGTAACACTGCTATAACAGCCCCCCTCTGTGTTGCCTTTGCTCCAATCATCAGAGAAACAAGTACTTGTTTATGCTGAGGTTCCCATCTGGAGATGTTTCCAAATTCTCTTTGAAGTTTGCCTTTTGAAATTTAGGAGAATCCTGCCTAGACTGGTGACTCTGTAGCAAAGGCTGAGGTTGCCTTTTCTTGAGTTTGTAATGTGAAGTATTGGAAGATACAATCACTTGTCTTTGTTTATAATTTCTTGTGTTGCTCTTATTCTTTTACTAAACTGTTTGCAGGCTTGCAACTCATTTAATTTCTAAAGGAAAAAAAAAACCATCCTGACAACATTGACTTGCTTCTTTTCTGGGCAGGTTTGCTAAGCTTCCCTGCATTCCCAGCCTGTGTCTTGGGGGACTCTAAATATAAGAATCAGTCTGATGATGTGACCCAGCTCAGGATGCCAAACTGGAAATTTCACCCTTAAATGTAAAGCTATTTGGGATAATGCTTCCAAATGCAATGTCTTAGTTTTCAGACAAATACACAAAAGTATGTCCCAGTTAGATTATGTTTTTCAATGAGGAGATCATAACTTTTTACAGAATACACGTGATGAAAACTTTGCACTACATAATAACCTTTGTGAATAATTGGATTGTACTTTAAGCAAGTTTTTCAATGAAATTTATCCAGGAGACCTGTTTTCATTTATAAAGCATCAGTGAAGGTATTTGTGAGGAATTTACTAACATTACAGATTTGGCACCTCATTCATTTGTGTTAGAATGCTTTTACTTTGCACCCAATGTTGTCTAAAATATTTCCAAACATTGCCATCAAATTGTCTTCCTGTAGTCATAGAGTAAAACTGCCTCTTTTTTATGCAGATATAAAAATAATAATTTATCTATGCAAGAGTAAAGCACCAACCTTTCTAAATATCTCTCTTTAATTGATTTTCCTTCTTCCATTGCCCAGATAATGCAATTCCTCAGCTTTTCATTGCAGTAAACACAGCTGCATTCCAATGTTACTGCATTCATTTCAGCTGCATTACTCTGATGTGATGCAGCCCAATGACAGGACAGCACTTGCACTGTGAGACATGAGGAAAAAATGGGAACATTCCTATCAGCAAATACACTAATTTAGCAGCAGACGTGTAACGTGGCATTTACAGGAAACTTAAACAGACCTCTTCTTTGGAGAAGGTGTGTCTTTGTATATGTCTGTCAACTAAACTTATCTCTGGTGACATTTGTAATTCCACCTATTCCAGATATAGTATGAGAAGATCATATGAAAGCCAGTTAATCTTGTTTTTCTTTCTCTTTCTTGGAGAATGTATGGTCTTTGTGTATTTTAGGCAATTGTCTGAAAGTGAGACAACTGAAAAATTTGTTTATCTGTTCTATGCACCAGAAGCCACCTATCTGTGACTTGCTATTTGAAGTCTCCCATCTCATGCTGTCAATTTTCAGGAAGGGAGCCAAGTCAGAAACCAGCCCTTATTTCTATTACAGCAAAAGGAAGACATCAGTCCCATCCTTCTCCTCCTTCACCTCTGCATCATGCACTGGAAATTAAGAGGATGGCAGGAGTGAGTCAGTGTTCCCAACTCTGCAAAAGTCAGTCTTTCCAGAATATCTTTTGAGTTTAACTTTCCTGTTAGTTACTGTCAGGAAATAATGCATTTGCCTTAAAATAAATCATCTCTCAACCTATCCCCACGCACACATATGGTCTGCAGTCTCCTACATCTTGCTGGGGTTTACAATACTGCAAGGAGAGCTGTGACAGAGCAGAGCCTAAACCCTCAGGGCTTTTAGTCCAATCATCAGGACAGATAGAGGTAGAAATGGAAGCAGGAGCATCCAAAGCCTAATGTGCCCATGAAGGTCAGAAAAGTCTTCGTTAGTGGCTTTCTTGCTTGCCAGAAAGGCCCTTGTAAGAATATGACTCTGCAGTGAGTTTCTTGAGTATTTTGGCAGAATGGCTTCCTGTCTTGATTAAGGAGGAGCCTTAATCCTGAATCACGTAGATAGGTTTTTACAGGGTAGAACAGGAGCTCCTGTAAGTCCAACAGAGGCCATGACTGCAATTTTATTTGCTTTCATTCTCTTTCTAGAGATGGAGTGTTTCCACTTTTCAGAAGCATGCATTAGTTCTTTAGTTTAATTTCAAACAGCGCACAGAAGTGTTTTCTTTGAGGCTTCTTCTCTGCAGAGCAGAAGAGGCATCAAAGTCAGAACCACAAATCATGATTTTTTTGTTCCTCTCTCTTAGGTACAATATATTTTAGGCTTTCAGCTCCTAAGGCCTGTACTGCACTTTCTGTGCTTGCAGGCCTTCCCATGGTATCAACACATCGTGCTTAGTGTGGGCAGCACTTCATGGCTACCCATCAGTGCCATGGAAGGAGACAAGTGTGCCCTCAAAAAAATACCAGTTTTGGAAAATTTTGGAAATAAAGGTAATTACCAGCTGCAGTAGAAATGGGCCTCACTTTGTTATCTGTGATGGAGCCAGGCTGTTTAACACCAGTAAAGAAATTAAGAATCAAGGACAAAGCAGACTTAGGAAAAGACACTCCTGTTTTGCCAGTAACACAATCAGGTTTAGAGCTCTGTTTTTGTGGGGGCACTCTGCTCTCAGCAGTTTAACTGGAAATCAGCAGACTCCACATTCTATTATATCAGATCTGCCCAATATTTGCTACTCCTCGGAGAGGATCTTCATCACAGAAAACTTCTACTGCCTTTTCAGACACCTCTGTGTGTTTTATGGGATGTCCTAGGTAACCACAAAGCTCCAGCACTTGTGCATCCATAAGCTCCTCATAATTTCATTAAAAATTAATTATATTTCAATGTGCATTTTCTACAATTCTTTGTCCTACTCTGTGCTTCATTTTATAGTAATAAGACTTTTAAAATACTCTATTCTGGAAGCTTTTTGTTGCCTTTTTTTTTTCTTTTTTTTCCAGAAGAGGGAAGGAAGGCGAGAAAATAAAGGGAGAAATTCTATTTAGAAGAGTTGCTTGGCATAACCTTATCAGTAAAAATGGTGAGAAATAAGGAGGAAGCCAGGGAAGGCATTGCTGAGACACATTTTAGATGTGGTGATAATTGTGGTGTAAAAACTGTTGTCTTGTCCCGTGGTGAAAGCAAGAGGATGTTTGTCCTTCAGCTGAGCGCCCCAGCTTGTTTATCCCACTTGCCATCCTACACTGAGGAGGCAAAAGCTCGGCAGCAAACCTGTGCTGTGGTTTCCCCTGCTGCTCACCCGTTGTGGATGTCCATGTTGCTTCAGAGGGAGATTACAGCAGCTCCCTCCTGTGGGAGGTGATCCTGTGACCCCCCCCAGGCTCACTTCCACGTGGTGCTCAGGAGCTTCTCCAGCCGCGCAGATTCTGTGGGGCCACACCGTGAGCACTGAGAAGTGAAGCACAAAGTAAACCACAGAGAGCAGGTTAGACAACTTTTGGCACCTGACTCTTATCCCTATAATGATTCCTGTTTTGAAAATAAAGTTCTGCTCATACCTTGTACATGCACTGTGCTAAGACAGCTCTGATGAGGTATAATTTAGCTGCTCCTACAGCAGAGTGATGTGCAGGCTGCTTTGCTCTTTCCAGGAAACATCAGCCAGTGAGGAGGTGGAGCAGGCTAGAATTCCCTCTGCCCAGTCCAAGAGTACCCCTGGTGCATCAGGTCCACTTAAGCAAGTTTGAGAAGCCTGTGGTGCCTCTTCTGGCCTTTTGTGATGGTAAGAGTCCAAAAACTTCATGCAGGCAAGGATGTAAAGACAACAACCCCTCCTAAGAAGCCCTAGAAAAGAAATGCTTTTCTGAAAAGAAATGAAAGTGTGTTATATAAAAAATGGCATTGTTCTTGATTTTTCCTTCACTTTGTGAAATTGTCTCTTATTTTCCAAAGAGGAAATACAGTCCTTAAATTAGATCTCACAGGGATGCTGGCTCCAGAATTGTGAAAATTAATACACAAGCAATTAAATTTGAAAACAAAAAAACCCCAACAATGAATCAGGAAAGAAGTCACTGACATTAAAACCAGAGTTATGCAAATTAAGTCATAAACTCTCAGCCAAATTTAGGAAATTTTTTGATCTTTAATTCACTTCACTCTACCATCAGAATCTTTCTTGCTTATTTCCCCCAAGGATAGAAGTCCATCATTAAATAATGGATGCATAAAACCCTCTTTTTATTTCTTCCTCTAAATAAAACTCTTTATAGGAAATACTGGAGAGGAGCAAAAATTAAGGATGAAAAGGAACTACAGTGATGGTAAGTGACAAACAAAGCCAGGGCTTGAAGAATTAATTTCATTCTCTGAATTACACTGATCTTATTTGCAAGGTCATTATATGCATCTTTGGTTTAGACTTCTGGAGAGTCCTACACATAGAGAAAGGAGTAAAATACAGTCTTCATTTGATGTGAAGTACACTGAGTTTTGATTTACTTGGTTTTTTTTATAAACAGCTGGACTATTGCAGTACTACCCTGCAGAATCAGTAAAGCAATCACTGTGCCATTACCAAACAAACCCTCTGAAGCCACGCCATCCATGAGAAAGTGGAGTGGTGAGGTCTTCAGGTAACTCAGCAAAATTTGTTATATGAAACCAAGGAAGAACTGCAACTTTTCAGGGTGGCTGGTGGGCTATGAAATTTGTGCTTTGCCTTTAATAATGTTCTTTACTTTCATTAATATACCCAAAACACTTCAAGTGATCAGCATGCATCTTACAGCCTGGACTGTGCTGCTCGGTACTGGGATCAGCCTGCTCTGAGCAGGCCTTCGTGGCTCCCAGGCAACATGTTCCCTTCTCCATGGGGAAGGGACTTAGTGTCAGACTGATTGGTATTTTAAAAAGTCATGGCCCATAGAGATGTTCACAATTATCTAGAAAATATATCCACAGCTGTTAGTGTAGCTAGCTAGTTAGAAATATGGAAAGGCTAAGTCAAGTAGGTGTAGATTAGAAAAAGCCACAGAAAACTTCTTCAGTAATCTTGGCTCAGTTTGTCATGGATATGAGTTATGACACAACCAGATCTTTGGCATGATGTGCAATGGGCTCAGCATCTTTTGTTTTTGCAGCCAGTTGATTTCCAGGGAGATGGTGATGGAGAAAGGGAACTGCTGTCTCTTTGGCAATAGTGGACTATCCAGAGCAGAGTAATAGCTGTTCATTTTAACTCCAGGAAGACCTCTGTACATTCCAGCAGCTCAGCTGTAATTAAAAGAAATAATTGATAGAAGATAAAAGGCTGTATCATTAAAATTACTTGACCTTACCACAATAGATCATTAGATTACTGAAGATAAGGAGGCACTTTCCAATAAGACTCTTTTACTCTTCCAGATTATTCTTGACAGCTCCTGCAATGAAAATGTCAAGATAGCTATGTTGAATGCCCTTGAATTAACAAGGCACATTTTCATGTTTGCAAATTATTGCCAAATTACAGTCATCAAAGGGGTATTTTACTCCACTGATTGTTCCTCTCACAGTAATACAGAACTAAGACTCTAGAGTTGGATGTCCTTGTGCAGTGGCATTTTTGTGATGTTGTCAAATCCCATTCAACTTCCTTTGGTTCATCTGTGCATCTAAAATACCTGCAATATTACTTGCATTTCTATACTATTGTGTATTATACTTGTCTAACATATTATCTACACACGCTATAAACCTTGAAAGTGGCATTAGAATTAGAATTACAGGCCCTTTGTAGGGGGGATGAAGGGTCTATTGTCATTCATTATACAAAGAGATTAATTAAAGAACTGCTGAAATAAATGGTTTAAGAGTGTCTTCAAAGTAATTAAACGTAGGGACATGAGCAACAGACTAGTTCTGGTAGACCAGAACAATATCTGTGGAGTTTTGGGTTGTTTTTTCAACATTTCTAAGCTCTGCATAAATAAAAAGCATTGACAATTAATAACATTTTCTCAGTCTGTCTTATGAGACAGACAGACAGATAGATGCATAACAAAATTTATACCTATTTTTTTTTGAGACTTCTATGTAGATTGCATAGAAATTTCACAAAAATATGTGTAGATAGTAGTTACACATATTACTTAAAGCCCTACTTTGGCATCTTGGATTCGTCAGAACATCTCAGTTATCATATCAAAAATGTTCATGGCCCTTGAGATCAGGAAAAGGTCATGCTCTTCCTCTTCCATTTTTACTTCCCCTTTTTTATTTTTCTTACAAAAAAAAAAAGGGTGGGG